>VWZP01007044.1:716819-774119 GCA_013396995.1 Dicaeum eximium
GGCCGCTCCCCGCGGCGGCTGGTGGCCATCTTAGTCCTCCTCCTCGGCGCCGAGTGCCCCCTCCCCGCCCGGCTGCCAGCGCTGCCTCCTCCCTCCGCTCCTCCTCCTCCTCCTCCCACTGCTCCCGCCTGGCTGCGGTCGCTCCCGCGGCCCGGCGAGGCCGCCCGAGGAGAGCGGCTTGGTGCCGGCAGGCCGCGGGCCCTCTTCTTGGTTCTGAGGCTTATTACAATTATCTTACTTTTCGGAGCGGTGGGTTTGGCTTCTCCCCGTTCTCTGACAGAATGCCCGCTCCTCTAGCGCTGACCGCCCGTGGCCTCTCCCCTGTCCCCGCCACAGGCCCGAGCCGCTGACACCCCAGGAGGAGCTGTCCGGGGCAGGTGCAAGTAACCCACCTTGAGCTGGGCTTGAGGTGCTTTTCACCTTGAGGTACTTTTCCTTTCGCTCTTTGTCAGGTGTACTTCATGGGAAAGCCCACTGGATATCCCTACTGCCCACCGCAAAGAGGGCTGTATGCCTGTGCTGGCCGAGCAGTCTCATCTGTATGATCCGGATGTTTAAACAGAAATAGTTACCCTTTTTCTACTTGATCCAGAACTCCTGTTAAATTTCCTACAGCAGAAGGACTCCTTTTAGTCTGCAGGACAAACCATGGGTTTAGCCTCGTGCTGGGCACAAAGTGCAGGGTGTAAGTACAACCCCGGGGCAAGCTTGATCCACTTGGACACTCCTGAGGAGCAGTGCAAAGGTGTGTCCACACGTGTGTGACCAGATGTCTTCTGCCTTTTCCCCAATCACTTACAAACTCACCTCCTCTAAGAAATCAGCTGCAAGCAGCCATTCACTCTCTAGCAGTTTTGTTTGAGGTATTTTTTTGTTGACAAAATCCCTTCTGAAGCCTTCATTGAAAAAAGAAAACAGCAGTTTGGAGAATCTGGCTGCAGGGGTAAGAGCTGCAATAAGCAATGCACAAACATCCGAGACTTCTATGTTTCACTGGCAAATTATCACAAGCACCAGAAACCAGGACCATCACCTCTTGCCTGTGCTACAGGGGCTTATTAAAGGAAGCTGTGTACTCTGTTGTGCTTGAGGACAAATGGAGTAAACAGCATTTATCCATTCTTCCTTCTCTGGCTGTTAGCACCAAACGTGTAAATGCACTTACTGTTTTTTCTGGCTGATGTTCTGCTGTTCAGCTGGCAGTGGAAATTATCTGGTCCCATTTGGGTGGGAAAACCTCTGCTTAAAACTTACGAATGTCTTGAGTGAGGCTAGCTCTACTTCAGCTCTTAAGAAGCGCTCACTGAAGACAAAAGTATAGCTCCAAACAAAGAAAGCCTACTTCTCCCAGCTGAAAAACAAAATAAGCAAGGAAAAGTGTGTAACATCCTTGCCTACACAATACAGTGCCACCTTTACTTGTTAAAGACATGTTCAGGCATTGAAAATTCACTGTGTGGACAGGAGCAACATCTAGCCCAGCTGAGAAGAACAGTCCTGGCTATACTTTGGGTTGGAATGGAGCCAACTGTCCCTTTGTAATACCTGTATTTTTTTCTGTGCAAGACAATCAGTGAAGAACAGGCACCTAGAGAGAAATCACACACAGTATATCAGCCATAGTCCTGTCACAGCAACTGTGATATGATCAGTAGCAGAAGCTTTTAAGACAGTTGGTATTCTTGTGTCTGGAGAAAAACTTAAATTTTATTCCATGTATATCGTGTTTTGCCTTTCCTAATGAAATGCTTACTTTTGCCTACTTTTTAGACATAGAGCGTTGTAACAACTTCTTCCCAACCACTCTTTGCAGCCTCCCATTCCCACGTCACTTGCTAACGCCTGAAATTGTCATTGTGTGCTACAAAAAAACCAAAAACATTTGTCAGTGTCAGAAATGTTACAAGGATAAGAAAGGGAAATGAAGATGTTCAAAACATGAAACTGAAGATTTTCTTTCAGGGGATGCCTTTCTGAGGGCACTCACCATGTTTTGTGTGCATCATGTAGCAATGTATACACAGAAAGAAAAGTATGTGTGTTGAGTTGCTTGCTATCACACACCAGCCTGACATCATTTACCCCCGGAGTGAAGGCTGAGCTCAGGAGTCAGTGGGAAATATGTTTCTGCTACAAAACCACCAAGGTCTCTATCTCAGTCTATTCAAAGCTAACATGCACTGAATTTTCACAGATGCATCCTCCAGCCATGCCAGTCTAGAAGCAAAAACACAGTGAACTCTGATAGGCACAATGTGGCCCCGTTGGTGTTTTCATTCTGAGCTGCAGCAAAGGGAAGCACTGACTCCATCAGCTTGTTCCAACAATTATTTCACTTAGTGTGCAAGATGCAGCCTCTGGAAGGTACACAGCAGTTACACTGCACAAAACAAACAATCTTCTCCCTGTCATTTACGTGTAGGAGGAGACTTGTATCTTTCTTAGGTAAAGCTTTATCAGGACCTATCTGAGCCAACTCTGAGTAAGAATCAAACTAACAAAGATGGTGCTGTTCCTAATTCATTCCAAGTGGTGGGAAATCAGCAAAATCCCCCAGGATGGCAGTGGGAGTTGCAGGGACAGCTGCATGCTATGCCAGATACACGTTTTGCTACATGCCAAGTTACGCTGTTTTTCTCCTCTTGCGCAGCTAATGCTCGTTACATTCCTATTTATAGTTCCCATCTTTCGGTCAGTTGTCACAGTTCCAAAATAAATAATGGCAAGCTGTAATGTTCCATACTGAGTGACACCAGACACTCTTTTTACCTTCTCAGCATCTCTCCTCTCACAAAGCTCATCATCAGGTACCTGCTTGTCTTTCTCAGAGAAAGTGTGAAATAGTAATTAGAGTGCTATAGTTAGACAAAAGAAAGTATTTACAGTTAATCTTTCTTCCACTTTGCAAAGCAACCGTGCACAAGGGATTACATCAATCATTAAAAAACATGGAGATATATTTAAATTTCTTTGCCTCCTTTTGTAGAGGGTAAGGTGAAACTAAGGCAATTGACTTCCAGTGGTGCAATGCCACTCCACTTTCAGGTGAGATGCTCATATTGCATTTATTTCACACATCTTGGGCATAAAGCTACATCTATCCTCTTTGCATATACCAGCTTATGGCTAAGTACAGGCAAATCTACAACTGGAAAGAAATTGCTACAAGAAAGTGAAATAAAATGGAAGGAATTTTAGGGGTTTTTTTAAAGTAGAATTTTTCAACAGAAGAAAATAGCACTGCTTCCAAAATTTACACAACCTAATGTTTTAATCATACAGGATTCTTAATACTTCCTCTGAGAATTACTCTTCCCTTCCTCCTTCTTGCTTGTTTACAGATAGTTTTTGGTATTAAATAAGAAGAAGGGTGGGGCTGTCGAGGGTCTAGTGCCCCTGTCCTGTGACACTCATTGAATTTGGCTGAAATTTGAAAAAAAAAAAAAAAGTAAATTCCCTTGTCACACATGTTCTTCAGAAAAATAATGGCTTGCTTGTCAGAAGTTAATAAATTATACAATCCCCAAATAGTCTACTCCTGAGCTCATAGCATTTGTAAAGCATTAACACAGTCACCACAGCAGAAACACCAGCAACCTGATGGAGTAACAGTCAAAGAAAGCAGCAGCCAGGGCTGCTACTCCTTCTCCCTCTGGGGCCCAGCAATCCAGCCCCACGTTGGATAAAGAGCCTTTCTTATGCTGTCAGTGTTAGTCACATAGTTCAAATAAATAAACAGTTGCATCCCAGGGCTGCAGAATCCAAGTTTAAAGGTAGATGATTTAAGAATAGTTTGTTACAGCTGGACATAATGTGTAGTTTTTTTTCTTCTAAGACAAACTCACTAACAAAGCCCCACTGAAAGCAAGAACATGAAGATGGAGGGAAAAAGCAGAACAGAGGATGGTAAGGTAACAGAATTCCCAGACCACAAAGCTTTAGGCCACATCTGTAACTGTAAAAAAAACAGAGCTTGCAGTTTAGCTCTCAAAATCCCTGCCCTGCTTCAGATTATTTGTCCAGAACTGAGTTCTTGTGACAGAGGTTACAAGTCTATTAGTGTGTAACTTGTCATACATAACTTGTGTACAATGAAATATTATTCAAGGAATAAAGCATTGATAGAAAAGGACACACACCAAACTTGCTTGTAAACAAGTATTACATTGTGCATGTGTGTGCATGGAAAGGAGCATGTAGTTAACAAGAATATCAAATAAACTTCATTATACTTAATATTTAGAGGATGTGGAAAATTTAGAGGTCAGAGCTGTTTTCTCTGGGTCTAAATTTTTGCGTACCTGTATGTTAATGATTCTTTTTAGATTCTCAGACCTGCACAGGCAAAAGGCAACCACAACTTCAAGGGCCTGGATTGTGTTCAGGCCACCTGAATGTGACTCTGTACATCCAATAAAAGTAGGAAAAAGGAGCAGGTGGCAACAGAGAAGGTACAGTTCAGCTGAGGTCGTTGTGGCTTACAAAGCCTCAAAGCCTGATGATCCCAGGAGTGAATCTGAGAGGATGAGATCACACTCAGTGAGGGAAAAATGCTGCCATCTGGTGCTTCTGGAGAAAAAAAAAAAAAAAAAAAAAAAAAAAAAAAAAAAAAAAGAAGAAGAAGAAAAAAAAAAGGATTATGTTGATGGTGTGCTTCATCTGCAGTGGTATCAATGCTGCTGGTTCAGTCCTGCAGACCTCCAGCTGTGTTTTTGTTGTTAGGAGGTGTTACCATTCTTCAAGTCTTACTGTAAACAAGCAGGCTGAAAAAGTGCATTTTACAGTGGTTTGCCTGCAAGAGGAATATCATTAAGTATTAATGTAGTCTTCAAGGCAATTTTAGGAAAGATGGTTTCAAAGAAAGTCACTTATGTCTGGGGATAACACAGACCTTATTTATATTGATGAAGTTATGCATATTCACACCAGGAGATTGCAAAATGCTCTCCTATCACAAATCCTATATATAGATATTTTACTATTATGTAGCAGAAGAAATTTGTAGTCTGTAAAGTACGTCTAAGAAAGAATGAAGACACTGGGTTTTGCTATCAAGTTGAGTGAAAAAGTTTAAGAGAACAGGAATGCAATGCATTTTTTTGCAGAACTGAGTGTGACCTTGACCATCACTGCCCACTCTAATGCCCACTATTTTATCTTATGAGCATTGTAGATTATAGTGAGTGCATGTCAGAAGCCTCAGAGGATACAGGACCAGACACTAAACACCACTTACTTTTATAATTCGCCTTTTACATCAGCCTATTTCAGATTGTTGTTGATAGAGCCCCAGAGTATGTGCCAAATCTGTACTGAGACACTCCACAGTGTTAGAATGAAGGAGTGTTATTTTTGTCTAAGATATTTTTATTTTTACAAGATTTCACAGAAAGCCGTAATGGTAGCTTAGAGAGGTTGAAATTACTGATTAAATTAAAACCCATACATTGCTCTATTTTAGATGTAATAAAGATAGCTCTTTGTGGGAACTTAAATTTGTTTATCCCTTGACTAAGGGAAAATCTGAGGGCCACAGGTCAGCTTCCCACTGGAAATAAACTGAGTAAAGTGGTTCATATACCATATTCATTTTTATACACAGCATTTTTAACGAAGTGCTCACAAAACCTCAGGAATAAAATTCACTCTTGCAGATAAACTAACTTCTGCAACACCATCGATTTCCTGGGAAGATACTCTAATCTAAGAACAGCTTCAAACTCATGGAGTAACCCAAGGACCAGAGACTCTTGCAAAGGATTTATTGTACAACTCTGCTGAGCAAAGAAAAGGAACACGTTCTGTTTAGTTCCTAGCCTTAATGTATCTACAGCCACTTTATACATGTTTTTCCTTAAAAATCACTACATTTTCATGCAAAACAGAGCTAGATCCTTATATCACTAATGCTGCATTGGAAGAACTTGGAGTTTCTTCCTCTCCAACAGCATTGGAATTGCTTATGGATACATAGAGGGAGTCTGGATTTCTTAGAAGTGGAATTATAGTAAAGATAAACTACAGCCCTGGTGTATATGTGGGGTCTAGAGGATAACAAAACACAGCTCATGCTCTCTAAAATGACTTGCCCAATGTTTTCCAAATGACTGCATGTGTTAACCTCTGGGTTATCCAGGTTGCCACGATACCATGAGATGTCCTTACAAACCCAATTAGTTTCCCAGAATATTTTAGCCATCGGCCTACAATCACTGCTCAGTGCACTCATGCATTTCAAAACCTCCATGCAGGGCTAAGAGAAAGATGTAGCATGTCTTAGCTTTTCCTTGATTTATGCAGACGGGTGCAGATAATTATCTGTCAGCACCATTGTCCATCTGTGCTCTAGCATATGCTACTTTAAACATGTAAAAATGGCACTTTGCCTCCAGTCACAAGAGGCAAGCAGTGACTCCTGGCTCTTTTATGTCAGCACTTTAGCCAATTGGCTTTGCAAAGAAGTTTTTTTGATACACAAAATGGATGCTTAACCTGTTCTGGGAGAAGGTTTGTGCAAATATACCATAGTAAAACTACCCAGCAGCTCAGTATGAGGGCATCAGATTCCTTAGGCTTTTTAAAGAATTTTCATACATAACTGCTATCTAAAAGAATAACTTCTTTCAACACCCAATTGCCACTGTCAGATGTAGAATGCTGGCTTCTGGAAATGAAGCAGACCCCTCAGCTACCCCCTGAAGCAGAAGAAGTGGTTGCAGCTTGATGTAATCTGCTTCTGAAGTTCAGGTCAGCCACATGGCTGATCACACAGGATGGGGTTTGAGCATTGCTTTTCCAGATGCACATTCATCCCAATCATGTCTGTGGCTAGCACATCTTATTTTAACAAGACTTGGGTCTGAAAGGCAGCAGGTTCCTGCATGATTTTAAGCTTGGTCCCCCCTTCCCCCCACCATTAAATCAGCTGATCAAAAAGTACACAAACTAGCTTGCATGTTCATTTTAATCCTCTCATCTATTCTCCTCCACCATGTGATTCTTTCTTCCTCAAAACACCCAACAGCTTTTACATTGTCAGCAGTAAGAAACCAAGTGCAGGAACCTTCAGAATTTCATGGGCCTTTGACAGAAGGCAGTGCTGAGCTTTATTGCACACTGCTGTCCCTGCATGAGCCACCCTGCTCAATCAAAATATCTAATGAAGACTCTTAGAAAACAGTCCTTTCCCATAAACCCTTCCTCAGAGCATTCCTTCATTTGCAGCACAAATCTCTCCTGTCAACAGATTTGCTTGCTCTCCTCATAATTTCCTCCTATGCCCTCCGAAGAGATAAACTGCAAACCCTGCAACTGGTTTTTATTTCCTCATTCAGGCACTGACCAGAAAGGCACAGGGATATTCTCTTGTTGAGTCATCAGTATAAAATGCTGACTGTCACGACTGAGCAAAGAGATGACAGTTCCTGCAAAATCTGTGTTTTGGGAAGTGGCCAACAGAGCTGGAATAACCTCTCCTAGCTGGTTAGTAGAGTATCCACTAGTACATCTGAAACATTACATTTTACAGTAGAGGCTACAGGAAGGAAATCAAGGTAAAGGAGTGATATTTATGAGGAAAAAAAAAGAATGTCATTTCAATTGCTTCTAATTATTACAGAGATGGACCTTTGCAAAAAACACTTCAGCTGTTCCTTCTGCCTATGACCTAATAAGAAATCATGAAAGGAGATTTTTCTCTCCCTTTAGAAGGAAAGCCACAAACCACATTTTTAGGAGGAGTACCCTGCTTATCTCCTTTTACTAAAGCCAAAGATGTAGAAGGTAATGTTTGCAGAAACAGTTGTTGCAGTAATTCCATTCTCCAGCATCTTCAAGAGGTGCCAATCTTTTTGCCACCAAAACCTCAGTTATCCCTCATAAGGAAGTCTTTGATCTAGTTTATTCTGTGATTCATGACACAATGTTGAATTATTATGAAAATTACTCACCTTTGGTCAGGGATAAGGACTGCAGGAGAAGAGTTGTGGCAGAGACTCACCAGATTGTTCTCATTTCCCCTCAGCAGGAATCACTCACCCTCAGATTACAGAGCCTTCTCATCCTCCTCACCTGGGCATCACTGCTGCTTCTTAAGCCCACCTATAGCAAGTTTGTGGATACAACTCCTATGGAAGTGGTCTTCAGTTCAGATTCTACTAGTACAATGACTAAAAGGGAGAAATGAAGAAAGTTTAAACAAATACTAGGACTAAAGAGGAGAACAACATCCTGTGCTCACAGTAGAATTCATGCTAAGAACAGAATTTGTGGTAGACTCGCAGTATTGGATTAATTTATGGGATTTTAACCTTTATATACAATCTTAAACAACAAATATTAATTGGGGTTAAAAAAAAAAAAGAATGTTAAGTTACATGATTTGTCTTTTCCTCCATGACTGTCTAAAGACTGGGTGAAGGCAAGAAAAACCAAAAAACTCAAATTATATTGGCTCACATGACTGACTCCTAATACTTTGAGAAACACATTTCTGTGATAATTTTCCAGCAGTAAAAAAGCTTCTAAATTAAAGGTGAGATTGCTTAGTCATCAGGACTTGGTAGTGTAGTTGTATGTGCTGTAGGGGATTGTATTACATGACCTATGATTACCATTCTATTCCTACTTCTCTGTCACACAAACTGCCCGGCAGAATTCCTAAAATTGAAAGGTGACTGAATCTCCCTATCCAGAAATAACATTGATATTTTTTCCATGAGTATAAGCTCCAGCTTGCAGCGTGATAATAAAATCCTTCCCGAGACACCCAGGGAAGATCTCTACCATGTAGGAGTTCCCATCACTGTTCCTAGAGGCTTACAGAGCAGTTCACATGCTTCCCACGTACCACATTTCCACCATCTGCAGCTTCCACGTGGTTTCCAGATGTCCTACTGCCACCAGCAGCCTCCAGAGCAGGGCTTTCTCCTCGTTTCCAGGGCAATGCAACACGGCCCCGCAGTAGCCCCAGCTCACCAAAACACCATCTCTGGCCTACACAGCATCCCAGCACATTCTCACACCAGCCAGGAGGCTAAACTCAGGCCAGACTCATCTTGTCTTAACTGCACAAAGTGACTCAGAGCAAGAGGAATTGTGTCCAGCAGGCTGCAGAGGGGATTTTTTGGAAGGTGTATTGCAGGCAATGAGAGCTGCTTGCAAGAGACAGGTGCCAGGAAGGGGACAGAGCTTTTGGGGGATGGGAGTGTTTTCTCATGGAGATGGCCTGAACAATATGATTTGTGTGCTTGAGCAGGTCCAACCAGGCTGGCCAGCTTCAGCTGGGAATGCCATGTGTTCCTTGCTGGTCATGGAGACAGATCTCAGAGCTGGCTATTTTGCACAACTGCTTTCATTTCAGGTCATCTCAGTCCATACAGAAAAACATTAAAAATATTCATCTGCTTCCTCTAAAATTCTCTTTCCAAAACACAGAAAATCCTTCTTTTCAGTTTCTTTTTTTTTTTTTTTGGCTCAGTGGGCAGGTGAGAAGCATAAGTGGCCAATTCAGAAAGATGCTCTGTCCCAAAATTGCAGGAAACGTTTGCATGCTCTTGTGAAAAAGATGTGGCACCTCAGTAGATTACTTGATTTTCAAGTTGTTGCACCTAGATGAAGTCATAAGGTAGAAATTCACTTGGTGTTTTAAATAGCTATCTCTGGCAAAGTGCCATCTTTCCCTCAGATTTGGGGAGTTTGGTCTGTGAATACAGCTAATTTAGGCATTATGGTGCATTCTCTTGGCTGGGTGGGTGTTGGATGAGCTGCTCGTGGCTCTGTGGCACCTCCAGGTAGGTGCACTCTGCAAGGCATCCTCAGTGCCAAGGGCTGCAGGCTTGCCTTCAGGGAGGCTGGAATATGAGAATGGCACCCCCAAGCACCTAACACCCCAAAACCCCTCCATTCTCAAGCCTCTGGCTCTGCTTTGAGGGTTGTTTTCACAATACCTGGTGCAGTCTGTGTTTCACAGCTGAGCAGGTGGATCCTGCAGGAGGGCTGTAGGTTGCAGACAGATGCAAGAGAGGGAATCAATATCTTCTCTGAAGCTTCTTCTGGGGGCAGGCACACAAACAAACTTCCTCCTCTTCTCTCTTACTGTACTTGTTAAATCAGACAGCGTTCAAAAAATCTAGTCTGGTTTTGTGGAAACAAGGGCTGTTCTCTAAAGGCATTGGAAGCAGGTAAAGCATCTAGCTTGGTCCTTCTGTCTAAAGGAGAAGTACCAAAATATAGTCTAGTTTTTTAGTCTAGGACACAAGTACTGTTTTTCAAAATACTGCATTCAGCTGTCAGTCTCTTCCTATGTGAATGCACTTGATTTCCAGGTTTCTCCTCAAAAGTCTGGCCGTAGAGATTTCTGCTTTAGGGTTTTGTGTGAGTTTTTTAAAATAAAAATAATTAACCCCTCCCCAAACAAAGGTCCATCTTTACAGCATATCTAAAAAAGCAAACATAAACCTGTTTCCTGATGGCTAGATAGAGAACAAAGCTGAATGGTGAGAAGGTTGATTTATAATGCATTTTCCCAAAAAACAATTAGTGAAAGAAGAATGTGAGAACCAGGCTTAAGCAATGGAAAAGTTCCACATCATTTAATAATAATAAAAAACAGTTGCTATATTCATCCTTAGTAAAACAATAGTTCAGTCCTTCTCCACTGTAGAAGTACACTAAACTACAGTCTGAGCAAATGTAATATTATTCACCCAACTGTGTTCTCACTTAGGTCAAGTTTAATTAAGACTTGTCTTAATTCAAACAGAAATATCACATCCCTGATAAAGAGCAAGTTAAACCTCCCCTCGCATTGAACACCATCACATTCCCAAGTGTTTCAGTGTTAGCTCAAGTTAATTATGTTTAAATTATTTCCTTTAGTGAGCCGATGTGAAGATCATCATCTGACCCCTTAGAGCAGGAGCAGCGAATTAAAGCTTTTGAAATGCCACTGCCAGCAAAGGCTGCCTGGCCTTCACCACTGCAGCCTCCTGGTGGTTTGCCTGCCTTCAATTTTAACATATGTAAAAATCATTGCTCAGTTACACTGCTTGGCTTCTTACGTCTTAAGATTCTTCCAGGGAGGTTTTCAAAGTTCTCACCTTTGAAATATCTTTGTCTGGCCGTGGCATAAAACCAAAAATCACTGAGCATAAATGCTCACCCTTTCAAGAATGGGAGTGTGTAAATTGGAAGCTGTTTCTATGTTACGGCACAGCTAAAGACAGATAACTTGCAGGTGAGGCAGCTAAGAAAAACTCAGCGTTTCTTGGGCAGCATTCCCTTTTTGACTGTTTAAAAATGAGCCCTTCAAACAGGCAAGGGACAGGAACGAAAGAGACTGGACAAAATTGCCTCAAATCTGTTTTACAAGTTTTCAAAGTTTTTAGCCCAGGAACATTCAAATTATCAGACAATTGGAACCTTTTTCACATATTGTGAGTATACAGATGCTCTGGCCACAAAACCAAACCAAACAACAATGAACCAGAAGAATTTGTTTGTAGTTAGTGTTATCAGTGGCTTGAATCCTTGTGCTGAAGACATGCCAAATCTCTGCACAAATTAAAAACCAACCACAAAGTACACAAAGGGACCTTGTCTGATTCTGACAAATGCCTTCTTCTGACCTTTTGTGGTGAATTTCTGCACTGTAAATAAATAAAAAAATTACTTAAGGCTTTCTCCTAGAGATTTACACTTTGTGATCTGATGGCTAGGGACGATGCCACCTGCAGCACACAGGCCATTCTTTTGTCCTGTTGTACAGGGGTTTTCACAGAAAAAAAAAAAAGCCTAAAAGCAGCAGAAATCTACATGCTGTTTTTATTTTACAGCCTCTGTTCCAAAAGGGTGGCATTACATTTGCTGCACACCAGATGAATAAACATGATAACCTCAATGCTGACAAATTGTTTAAGAGAAGGCAGAAGGCAAATACTATATTGTCCTCTAGCCAAGGCTTCAGAGGGCTTTGTCCTTGGTTTAAAAATGAGGTCAAATACACCAATGCGGCGGGATGAGGCAGGATGGGGAGGGATGAGGGATGAGGGATGAGGCAGGATGGGGAGGGATGCGCCGGGATGCGCGGGCGGCGGGGACATCTAGTGGCACGGAAGCGCCGGCTGGGAGAGGTTTTAGGTCCTGCTGCCTCACTCAGGTACCTGGTGAAATGCTTGTGGAAAAAGTAAAGTCAGTATTTTTGGACTACTCTGTTCAAAAGAGGGAAAAAACAAGTTCAGTGTGAGTAATTGTCATAAAGACAGGTCCATAAAGTCTGGCTGTTTGCAGGTGACACACATTATTTAGCCTAACGCTCTAAGTCTTACAAGCTGAGCTTAAGAAGGGAGATGAACTGTTAGAGAGGTGAAGGAGGGTCCATTCAAAAACGGAATGTACTCAATCCAATCAAGCATCACCTTAATGCCCTGTGTCCAACTCTGACACTGAGCAGTTGACTCCAAAAGCATAAGGCCAGAGCCTTCCTTAGGGACACTCCAGATCCTCTTCTGACTTCATGATTTTCAGCTCATGCTGGGCCACATGCTGGTGTTGTCTGTTTAGGATGTCTCAGTGTAGGGCAGACATGCCTTATACCCATGGGGCTGCAGTGCTGCAGCACAGTGGCTGCTCCTGGGCAGAGGGAGGCCCATCCCTGTCCCATCCCATCCCTGTCCCATCCCATCCCATCCCTTCCATGACACTCACCTGCCTGGGTCTGCCATGGAGCCACCAAGACCATGTCAGGGAGGCAAGAGCTGCTCCTTGCCCTCCTGCTGCAGGAGGTCTTTCTTAAGCAGATAAAAGAACTGTAAGATAATTCTGATGCCTGCAGGAGCTGTCACCTGCTTAGAGGTAATAAAAATACCCTCTGAAATTTAAAACCGTACTTCTTCACAGCTTTCTGTGTTGAACCAATTTTTTTTTATGCACACAACTCAGTTAATTGGTCTAAACTGACAGTTTTATTGAAGAAAAATTATAACCCATTATATACAAATACATATAAAACACAGTCTATTTGCAAAATGCATGTGATAAAAATGAACTAGATCTAATCATAATGTCTGAAGGTGAATCACAGACTGGTGTCACGAAGACATGGCCAAGAGTGGTCTGGCAGCAGGATGGCTGGGGACAGCCAGGTGCCTGAGGCACTGTCCCTGCATCCATCCCTGCTGTGCTTCCCCGTGTCACTCTCTGAGAGGACGCTGCTGAGGCTCAGAGCAGCCATCTCCAGGCAGCTGGCTGGCACTGGGAGCAGGGCCCTGCTGCTCCTGCTCCCGTGGGCGCTGGGTGCCGAGGAACACCCTGCACAGAGCCCTGAGTGCCCTCCTGAACAGGGACGGTCGCTGCTGCTGCTGTGCCGGGGTATGAGTGGCTGGGAGGGAAGGAGATCTGTCTCCAGAGGGCCGTGAGGGCAGCAGGCCAGCTCCTGCCTGTGCTCCAGGCACTGGGGGCTCTTCCCAGCAAGGAGGGGATGGTGCACGGCCAGTGCCTCTGGGTGTGGTGCTGCCGGCCTTCCCTCGCTGCCGTGATGCTGGAGCTGGGGACGTGGCTGGCTCATCCTTGGTGTCCATGGAACCAGCCAGGGCAGGAGATGTGCCCTGCAGTTTGCTGATAGCCTTTCCTGTACCCTCCTTCTCTTCCTGTTGAACCAGCTCTTGGTCACTGCACACTTCTGACACGTTTCGGGACTCCCGGCTTTGGCTGCGGTCTTCCCACATCTCTGAGGGCATTGGAGATGTGTCCTCTTCCAATATCTCATGGGGCTCCTCGTTAATCTTGTTTTCGTAGTCTTCATCCTCCTCGGCCAAGGTCTCTAGATCATTGGGAACATAGAATTCAAGCCACTGCAGCACCTTCTCCATGCTCGAAATGGTCTCCAACCCCTCCAGGCCTGTTGGCAATGACTGCCTAGGGCTGAGAAATGTGTTCTCCTGGCAGGTGAGAAAGGAGAGAGGGGCATTTCTTGAGGAGTTCTTCCTTAGCGTGAATAAGAACTTCTTTACACTGAGGTGGCAGAGCCCTGGAATAGGCTCTCCGGGGAGGTCATGGAGTTTCCCCCTCTGGAGATATTCCAAAGTCACCTGAACTTTTATGTGTGTAACCTGCTCAAGGTGACCCTGCCTTGGCAAGGTGTCAGACTGGATGATCTCCTGAGATCCCTTCTAATACTAATATTGTGAGTCTATGTGATTCAGTGATTCTGTTATTTGTAAAGGTCATCTGGCTCTCTCCAGGAAATATCTGCTGGAGACCTGGCAGCAGCAGCTGCAAGGACAGGGCTGAGGGAGATGGTGGGGCTGCAGTGGTGCAGTGCAGCAGCTGGCCCTGGTCAGAGGGAGGCTCATCCCCCTGTGCTACCCTGTCCCATCCCATTCTGTCCCATCCTGTCCTTGGCAGTTACCTGCCCAGGTCTGCCATGGAGCCACCAAGACCATGTCAGGGAGGCAAGCTGCTCCTTGCCTTCCTGCTTTGGGAGCTCTTTCTTCTCCAAGCTGTCCTGCTGCCATGGCAGGATGGCATTCCTCTGTGGAGCCCTGCACTTGGGATGGGCCTGGCCAGTTTTCCTTAGCCCGTGCAGAGGCTTCCCCTTGCTTGCCATGATGGCTGGGGGTCCCTCCCTCCTGTGAGCTCTGTGGGCAGAGGAGCGTTCTGAGCCTGTCCCCATGGAGGGACAAGGCCTGGGCCTGGCTCTCCAGGGGCGCTGCCTCTGGCTGCCTGTGGTGCACCCTTGGGAAGCAAGACCAGGAGGAGGAAGAGTGGGATAGAGGCAGCTGCCATTGCACAATGTCCCCCAGAGTTCCAGCAAGCCCAGCCCCAGGCAGCTCCGTGCGGGCCCAACGCCGGCCTGGCCCTCCCGCCCCGGGCCTCACCTGGTGCATCCAGTCCAGGCTCAGCACCCTCCTGTGCAGCTGGGGGTTGGCATTCTTGGCACGGTTCTCCATGTCTGTCTGTGACACCCCTGCTCAGAGCTGCCAGGGGCTCCAGGGGAGGTGCAGCCTCCTGAGGGATGTGCTCTCCTGAGGGTGGGCACCCCGGGGCTCTGCGCTGCCTCAGTCCCCCATGGCCACGGCAAGGCCTCGCAGTGTCACAGAGGTCTCTGGGCACGATGCAGCCCCTCATCACAAAGCCCTGGCAGCCCAACCCAGGCCCTGCTCCCAGTGCACATCTGCCATGCCACACCAAAGAAATCATACCAAGACATTTTATCCCTCAGTTCTTATACTGTAAGCAGATATAAGAACTATAAGACAGATAGTTCTGATGCCTGCAGGAGCCGTCACCTGCTTAGATGTAATAAAAATACCCTGTGAAATTTAAAACTGTACTTTATCTCAGCTTTTTGGGCTTGAACCAACTTTTGTATGCACACAACTCATAAATGGGGTAAATTGACAGTTTAGGTTAAGAAAATTGAATACTTACAATACAGATACGTGCAATAAATTTTATTTGTGAAGCATTTGTAGTAAAAATATGAAACAGATCTAATCACAGCCTGTCTGAAGGGGAATCATAGGCTGGTCTCACAAAGCCACAGCTAAGAGCGGTCTGACAGCGAGATGGCCAGGCTGTCATCGACCCATCAAGACCTGCATCCATGTCAGGGTTGGAAGCTGCTCCTCTTGCTGCAGGAGTTCTCTTGCAGCGTCTCCTGCTGCCATGGCAGGGTGGCATTTCTCCTGGGAGCCCTGCGCTTGGGACGGGCCCGGCCATTCCACTGCAGCCACTGCGGGGTGTCCTTCATGCCTGGCAGGGTGCTCGGGTGGTTCCCGCTGTCCTGAGAGCTCCGCGGGAGCAGCGGCACTCTGTCCCCATGGAGGGACGAGGCCTGGCTGCCCACAGGTGCTGCCTCTGCCTGGCTTTGTCCCCCCTCCGGGAAGGAAGAGGAGTGGGATGGAGGCAGCTGCCATGGCACAGTGTCCCTCACAGTGCCAGCAAGCCCAGCCCCAGGCAGCTCCATCCCAACCCCTCCTGCCCCGTGCCTCACCTGGCGCATCCAGTCCAGGCTCAGCATCCTCCTGTGCAGCTGGGGGTTGGCATTCTTGGCGTGGTTCTCCATGTCTGGCTTTGAAACCCCTGCTGCAGAGCTGCCAGGGGAGGTGCAGCCTCCTGAGGATGTGCTCTCCTGAGGGTGGGCACCCCGGGGCTCTGCGCTCCTTCAGTACCCCACAGCCAGAACGGGGCCCTGCAGTGTCACAGTGGTCTCTGGGCACGATGCAGCCCCTCATCACAAAGCCCTAGCACCTGATTCCACTCCTAGTGCAGGTGTTCCATGGAAGATATAAGCGACCATATGAAAACATTTTGGTTTTGAATCCATTTTTTTAATGCACATAACTCAGTTAATTGGGCTAAACTGACAGTTTCATTGAAAAGAAATTATAACCTATTATATGCAAATACACATAAAACACAGTCTATTTGCAGAATGTGTATGGAAAAATGATGAACCAGATCTAATTATAGTGTGTCTGAAGGGGAATCATAAGCTGGACATGACACAGCATGGAGTCTGGTAGAGCTTGCTTTTCTCTCTGTCCTGGAACATCCTATGCTGGTGTCATTGTTTGTCACATCAGAAACAAGGTCAAAGTATGCAGAGCTACACACACCCTTCAAGTACCTACAACCCTCCATGATAAGCCCCAGTTAGGTAGGTAATATAAACCACTATTGGGCAATCAGAGTTCTCAGTATGTTTTCTTTAGAGGTGTGCATGATACCTGCCAGATAGCACAAATATTTCACTTCCTGCAATCAAAGAGCAGGGTCCCAACAGCAGAAGGGAAAATTCAGCCTCTTGCTCTGAAAACTGCATGGGACTAGCTCAAAATTCAAGTTCCTGCTGAGGTGGGGACAACTGGCCCAGTCACTTCACATGAGAAGGAACTGCTTGAGGAAGCAAATTGCTTCTCTTGCACCTTGACACAGACAAGTGCAAGTCACCTAGTGGCAATTAAAGGGGGCTGAAGCTTTAAACCTTGACTTCCCTGTGAAAATATGTTGCATTTGCACAATCACTTGCAAAGGGTATGTGCATGCTCACAAAATCCCTATAATACCAATCTTTGTCACCTGTTCCTTTAGGGAGCAAAACTTGTCCCTGTAATTCATCGAGGAACAAGCATCAGCATTGAGAAGTCAGGGTGCAGCATGTGTCCAATGAACAAATCCCAGTGTCTGTAGTTCTCAGCTGTACATTCATGGAAGACTTGGAGTGCTGGGCTAGTGGCTAGACTCGATCATGTCAAGGCTATTTTCCAACCTAAATTTGGTGTGTGTTTATGCGTGACACATTCCCACCTGTTTCTGGCATCCTGTCAGATACAAGGCTCACACTTAAGTTCATGCAATTAGAAATTGCTAAACAAGGAACTGAATATCCATTTTATTATTGGGAAACTACTTGCAAGAGAAAGGGAAATTGCAACTTAGGTAGTAGTACCAGCTGAACAAAAGGACTCTGTGCAAGTAACAGTCCCAAACGTTCTCTGTCTAGCAGGAGGAAACTCACTGCTAATTTTCCCCTTCCTTTAGTCAGAAGACCATTAGGAATATGCAGACCAAAGAAAAGCTCTGTGCTTCTCCACAGATTTTCTAAAACCCAAGGAGGTGCACAGCACACACACAATTGGCTGAGGGTGAACGTTTAACAGATGTTACAGCCTGTGTAATTTAGAAATAAGATGCATTTCTTACCTGGCTTGTTTGAGGCTGTAGGAAGCGAAGGGCCTCAAATCCAAGACTTAAAAGGGAAGGAACAGGAAAGCAGGGAGAGATAGCTGCCACCCCATCAGCACCACAAATGGTGAATACTGACAAGTCTATATCAGTATTGTTGGAGTGAGCACCTTTAGGAAAAGATGACAAGTTTGCATATCTTTTGACATGAGGCACATTGTACAAGTGTCAGCAACAAACATGAATGGTCTGAAGCCTTGAGGGGAAAAAGGTTGGAAATCAATAGCAGACTTTCTTTTAAGAACATAAATATAAAGAATCTAAAGGAATATTAATTCTTATTAAGAAAACTCCATCCATGTACATGCTAGGAAATAAAAGACAGGAGGACTTCTGTCCCAATTTTATTTTCTTTTTTTACAACACCTGCTTCAATGAAAGATTGAAACAGTCAAACTAAAACAGACAGTAAATGCTCATACCATTTACAATATTTACAGAATATACATTTTTCTTTTTTGCTCAACAGGTAATTATAACCATTTAGGACAAAAGCACAAGTGAAAATCACAGGTATAGAAAGTTAACTTCCCTGTTGATCCTTTTGCAATGCTTGAACTAACTGAAGTAGCCAGTGTGGTAAATTCTCTTTATAGTAACCAAACATAGATGTCATTTCACAGTGACAGATCCTGCTCAGCCAGATTTACACCAAGCCTAAACCAGAAGGAAGCTATTACTCTATCTAGAAAATTGATGAGTGAGTTCACAGGTGATCCCACCTTCATTTTAACATTGCAAAGCTGAACTGCAGTGTTGAATTTTCTATTGTGCACATAGATAGCAATTAATTTCAAATGCTCTGTTGTATTAAATACTAAAATATATTTTAACTTCCTTATTTTACATGCTATAAAATTACACTAAAAATTTCAAGTTTCTGAAGTAACAATTACTCTTTTACATATATATTCTCTATATAATTTTTAAATATTTCCATTTTTTTTGAATAGCCAGGATAAAGATATACTAGCTCCAGTATGGCTGTGTTTTATCATAACATATACCAGAGTCCCATATAGAACCAAAGCCTCATCTAAAAGCTAGTTTTGAATATATTCTACTTTGGTTTCCCTGTCATTTTCTCTTCCCTTCTTTTTAGATCACCTTTCCATGGGTAGCTGTGCTACCTTTTTACTTCAGGTTATGATTTATCTGGAGTGAGGGCTGAACTTCAGTCCCCTTCAATAAGCCAAGTCACAGAGCCCTGATGGACAAGAAGCAGGTGATGTTTTTCACCTCTTGGAGTGTTCCTTCAATACAGTATTGCAACCTCCAGGTCAGACATAATTTAGCTCTGTCAATACTTGACATCAGCAGGAATTTAGACCTGGATTTTGTTGGATGTACAAGGGGGTGCCTTTCCATACACAAGCTGTACAAGCCCAAGTGCCAAACAGAGTGCATGGTGGTCTCAGCTACATGGTGGTCAATAAAGAGCAGTTTGAATTTTACCATTTTATCACCCACCCACCAAGTAATTTTCTCCATGGTTGTATCCTCAAGTAGCACCAACCATTTAAATTTTAACCTTTAGTATATATACATACATCTTTTAATAATTTATATACATACACATAGATATGGCATTGGTACGTGGAGAAACTTATTTACAGTTAGTTGGAAAAATGAAATTGTATCCATTTACAGTATATGAAAACAAAATTGGCATTTGTGCTTTCTGTTGGTACAGCAATAATTTTTGTCATTTCAAAAAAAGTTCATATTTTTCATTTGCATCAAGACACATTACATGATGAAAAAAACTGTAAAACAACTGGGATTGAGAATAACAGAGCATTAATTCTCCTCATATATCCCACTAAGCCTACAGAATAGCTGCTTTCTATAAAAATTCTCCATTCAAACCCCTCTGTGGTTACCCAAGCTTGCTTGAGGATCTTAATAAATAATAACACAGAGCAGAAGAGCCACACATCCTGTCTTGCACTGTGCACATTCATGAGATAAAAGTTTCTGCCTTCACTGAGTAACACACTGATGCACGCCACTTGAACCTCACTTTTTACTCAGGACCTCAAACTGCTTTTAAAAAGAAGGAAATACCTTGATTCTATAAAGCAGTTAAGAGGCACGAGGAATAAGGCTTGGATTACTGTCTTCAGACACTGACCTGGCCATGGAAACTAGGGACTTGAGCTTCAGATTCTCCCTGATCTGTTTATTAGGCTGAAGAATTCTGTTTTCTCAGGTAATCTCTACTCCTGGAGGTACACACTTATTTATGATGTGTAAGGTTAAGAACAACAACAAAAAGCAGCTCCAGAGCCCAAACTACTCAACTGTATTTCATAAATGTACTTCTCTTGAAAACATGAAATGGTTTCATAAGAAAGCTGTTAAATTAAAATCAGAGCTAGGTTTAATCTTCATAACAACTAAGTAAATACAGGTAGTCTGATACAGCAGGCTCAAGGTACTTCTTTGACCAGGCTAACAAGTGTTTTCTGGCCAAGATTAATTTCAGCATCAGCCTGTATAGAAGTTACTGCCTCCCTGATGTGTTTACCCTTCAGTAACCATTGAAGACCAAAAAGGTATTGCTAAGATATACAGCTTTAAATAATTCATTAAAAACTTACAGTGAATTTCATAATTTTTTTCTTAAATACAAAGATTGTCAGGCTGGGTGCTGAAGAGAGACTACTGCCATCCATCTCAGGAACTAAAATACACAGCATGTGTACCATTACTTTATAAGCATTTTAATTATTTTAGGAGGAAGAGATCTTCAGTGCCCTAGTATGAAGTTATACCATTCACATTCATTTCAGGAGTCACCTTTTCCAGACCACAAACTACTCTTCCTTTAGCCATTATTTATGTGCACTTCTGCAACATTTTTCTACAGGCTTCTTGTAGATGGAGTTTTCTTCTAGTCCTCTGTTTTGACTCTAAACTACCCTCTTAGAGATGGCTGCAAGATCCCTTTTTCAACTAGGTGAGATTTCAGGGTTTTATACACACTTAATTGTTGTTCAGGCTGAAGTATCAACAGCTGTTTCAGTAATTTGCTGGGATTTGGACCCCTGTCAATGAAAAACAGAAAATTTTTTGTGACTACAGCCTTAAAGAGTCTTTTAGATTTCTTCTTGCTGCCCAAACAATGCCTTCCCTTTCTTGAGGGCATCAAGTTACAGACTTCTCCCAGTCTGTCTCCTCAGGATGCATGGGCCAGCATTACTGGCAAAGCATACTCTTAGCTCAATAAAAACAGAAACTAAAAAGCATTTCTATTTGCCGTTAAATGGGGATATTAAGAAGGCTTATGACAAACAAGAGTCCTTGATTCATCCTTTATCACTGTAACCAATGTTTTTTTATTAGCAGATCTTTATTTAGTATCTGTTGCCTGCCAGATAAGCTATGTACTACTGAACTAAATGGGAAATTGGTCAGAAAAAAACCCTGCAAATTAAACCAAACTTTTCTAAATATCAGACTCATTTTTAACTAGCCACTTACCTACAATCTATGTCTAAGATGAACCAAATATAAGGCAAAGAATCTGCTGCTGATTAGGTTTCTAATAATTATTTAGTCATATGCATTTACAAAATGAAGGGAATATCTTGATTTAGCCCCTTGAACCACTCCTGCCTCAGAAACTAAAATGTCTGTTACAAGAGAATTGTGATTCCCATGATTTCTTCTTGAAAGCTGGTGTGGTTCAGGGAAGATAAGTATTTTAGGAAGTTGTCTCCTTTCTTTAACTATACAATTTTCATCTTAAACAGAAAATCCCAAGCCAAGCAACTGAGAAATATTGAAACTCATGGGAAGAACTGCAGCCTCCCAACCTACAGGGTCTTTCTGGTATTTCAAGTACACAGGTTGCCTTCAACAGCAGTCACAGAAACATTAAGGCATAGCTTGACACAAATCCTAGGCAGGGACATTGTTTTTTTAATGGTCCTGTATTTGAAGTGCTTGGATAAATCCTATTTAGCAACCTGCAATGTCTGCTGTGCTAACCTAACTCCTATGCATTCATTCTGGCACAGCTCCTGTGCATGCTTCAGTAGTTGATACTGTAAAAAGTCCATACCTTATGAAACTGGTGATATAGACATGAACAAAAGTGGCCATCAAGTACTGACAATCAAAGCGATCCATTATCCCACCATGCCCAGGGATTGTGTCCGCAAAATCCTTTTGGATGAGAAGAACAAGATGGGGAAAGAAGAAAAAAAAAGGTGGTCAGTGGCTCCCACAAAACACACAAATTATGTTATCACTTGGCAGCAGCACATTAGGGCTGCATGTAAGCCATGGTTTCACTGCACGGAGCCAAAAGTTAGCGAGAGGCTCCTTTGCTAAAGGAGTTTTTAACTGCAAAGGCAAGCCAAGGGGTGAGAAGAAAAAGAAGGAGCAATTTGTCCACAGCTTCACATAAGAGGACAGCAGTAGGTCAGGTACAGGGGTGCTTGTACTGAGAACACTACTTAAAAAAATATTTCTGATGCAAACAAAGGTCAACACACTAACTTTGTGTTATCTATCTTGTCTATAGAACAGCTTTATCAATCAAAATACCTTCAGACATCCTTTCTGTCACCCACACTCACTCTTGCCCTCTCTGAGTGAAAACCCTGACCTCAGTCAGTCGTGTGGGGTGACTGCCAGCAAGTTAAACCTGTCCCTGGAGTGCGCTGCCTTCAGTGGCAATTCCACAATATCCCTGACTTCCTGGCAGCCCTTAACTCATCATCTTGGGGCCCAGAAGTTTTAAAAAGGAATCTACATTTTTTATGTTCTACTTTAAGAATAAGTGCTGCTTTTCAGCAGCATTTTTTTCATCCCAAATTCCTTCCTCACACAAACAGTCTTTTGCCATGTGGCTGTACAAGTAGGAGAGTGCTGTGGCCAGCAAAGTGCTGGGCAAGCTGCTGGGACCAGCATGAGAAAGAGGGGTAAGTACAAGCACATGTGCAAGAGTTCAGCACAAACAGAGAGGTTTACACACTTCTGTGCAAAGCACACACCAGCTGGGTGGACATAGGGCACAACAACATGAATGACAACAAGCAACAGGGTAAGGAATTACAGCAGTCCTACCAAGACATAAAGAAGGTCGGGAGAAATTTGGGGCTGCCCTCTTGCCATACTCCTGCTGCCATTTAATACCAGCCAAGGACAGCAGTGCCATAAGCGACAGCGCACACCTTGCAATAAACAGAGGGTAGCAGATCACATCATTTGCCAATACACACTCCTGTACAAGGCAGCACTGTATTGGCAAAGGCAGCCAAACATCTCATGCTTTGGTGAGCCTGGCACACCAGCATCTGCCTGTGACAACCAATGCCACTGGCAAAAACCAGCCAGCCAAAATCTGAAGGATTAACCATCTGAAGGATAACCACAGTGTCAGCACTTCTGAGGCATCTACAGATTGCTTTTCATGTTAAGTGTAATCTCACATCTTGCTTGTCTAAACCACTTCTGTAACATGATTTGGAAGAGTAATTATTGTCCAAACTATGTAACCAAATTATTCTTAGATTTCCAGCATTGAAGTCACATGCTGACTATGTAAAGTTTGAAGAATATCACACACATACATCTGATAAAACTAAGTCCTGCTTCTGATACTAAAAACCAGCCAAAACATAGTTGCAACTTAGTAGAAACAGAAGTACAATGGATTTAAAAATACCCTAACCCGCCAATTTATCTAATCCAAAGAGAAAACCAAAACAAAACTTAGAGGCTTACAGGATTCATTACATACCTTGATTTTGAAAGCCCTTTTAAATCCACTGGCAAAGAATCCTCCAAATGGCCCAATTAATGAAGCAAATGTTGACAGTGCAAAGCTGTGCATCTGAAATGGGTACATATTCACCGTTTCCTACAAGGAAAATAATTAACATTGTGTTTCAATATGTCTGATTGTAGGCATTTTTTGCTTACACATTTAAAGGGTCAGAGAGGACATTACATGTAGCTATTGCTGGTAGTACTTCTTCACACAGCATGGAGGTAATGGCACTAACACACAGGATGCTGTGTGCTGAGGAGAGGAAAACCCCAACCCTAACAGCAGTTAGTTAGCAGTTAGTTTTCAGCACTAGCTGAAAAGAGAATTAAGTTCTACAGGCTGACTTCAGCTTGTACAGGCCTCAAGAACACAGGCAGGTTCCCTGGGGTGACTCCAGCAGTGATTCTGTGACCACACCCCCATATAAGCAATGGGGAGACTCATGGTATCAATTCAGTTCTTGACCCTAAGCTTTCACAGCATCCAGATACCCTTCTAAAATGATCTGGAAACCCATTTCAGCTGGGAAGCATGATTTCAGTTTTAACCAAAGCCTGGGGTTTTTTTTTCCCTTACCCATCCCAACACAGCCTGAAGCAATGGTGGCACAGAGTACTTCTTCATTTGGAAGAGCTCTGAAGGTTCACACTCTGTCACAAATCTGTTGGTTTCACTGTTGTATTCCACAGGGCAGACAAAGTACTGATGTTGGGCCAGAAAATAGGAAAACTGAAAAGCAAAACAAGAACTCCTGAATTAGGCATTTGTTATTACACTCAAAAATCATGCTTTAATGAATGGCTTTATCACCACAAGCTTTATTACCACAAGCACCACCACAAATAAAAATCTTTCTAATAAGAGACACAAAACTGAGAAAAATCAGCCTGCTTAAACTAGAGAATGCCTCAACCAGACAGATGTTCAATGAGCTCACTGATGATTTCCCAAATTATTTTCCTTTTTCTACCTCTCAGATTTGTATATAGTTTATCTTCTGCATTATAAAATCCAAAAATGTCATCCACTCGTTATTTTTTGCAGTTCACTTGTCCATTAAAACTTGAGTATCTCTTCTACTACGTTTAGTTATGAGTTCTGCTGACCTTGGTGACAAATTACTTATCACAACAGTTACTTATGCTGGTATTATCACCTGTGCATATCATTAGAATAAATTGCTTTCCAGGAGAAATATCATTATAAACCATGTAACACAGAAGGACTACTTCACAAAGCATAAATAATGCTGTTGATAAACTTCAATTTCAAAATAGGGATGCATATGGATAAGACTGTTCCAGATTCTGTAACAGAAATGGCAAAAAATGGTCAATATGATCTCTTCAGGAAAGGTTAAAACCTTGCCTACACTTTCCAGCTAGTTATGAATTGGCAAAAAAACCATCCTTAACTCTGAGGCTTTCAGGAGTTTGAGATAAAATTTAGCAATAAATCTGGTTATTTCAAGTAAAAATACAAAGACTGAACCTATAGAAGGAAATTCCCATCTGCCTGGAAGTGTTCAAGACCAGGTTAGATGGGTTCTGAGCAATCCAGGGTAGAGGAAGGGGCTCCTGTCCATGGCAGGGGGATTGTAATGAGATGATCTTAACGGTCCCTTCCAAACACAACAATTCTTTGGTTCTATGAATGTCCTGTGCTTACTTACAATAAATCCAAATACAACAGTGGAGAAGAAGCCTCCAATGAACCCTTCCCAGGTCTTCTTTGGAGACAGCTAAGCACAAAAGAGATGGTGTTAGTCCATCAGTTAAATCACTGCCGTCTTTTTTACTCTGTTTCTTTATCTTCTTTGTGAAACCAAGCTCCTACCTTGTTTTTCAAAGGTTTGTGTGAAATACTGAATGTCAGCAGCTGCAGCCACTGAATGTGACAAATAGAAGTCCATGGCCACAACTGGTCCCAGGCAAGGTGGGGAAAAGGCACACTTTGGCTGGTGCCAGGGGCCAGCAGTTTGAGGGAAGGGAGAGCTCCCATCCTGTCTGCTGCTGCTGTCTGGAGGCTGCTGCCAGCCTCTGGCTCCATCTGACCCAGATTCAGCAGCTGAACTCCCTTCAGCAGGAGACAGAGACCTGCAGGAGAACACCTCAGCTCTGCTGGAGAGCTCTGCAAG
Organism: Dicaeum eximium; assembly: GCA_013396995.1. NCBI lineage: Eukaryota > Metazoa > Chordata > Aves > Passeriformes > Dicaeidae > Dicaeum > Dicaeum eximium. Next base: position 742,490 of record VWZP01007044.1, read on the forward strand.
CAAGTGCCCATTTAGAGAGTTCCAGGAACCTGGGTGTGACACAAGCACTGCTGGGGATGCTCCTCAGGAGACACCAGCCTTCTGCAGAAAACCAATACAGCAAATAACTAGAGAGACCAGTGTGCCAAGCTGTCACCAAATCCTATCACATTTTCAATTTTAAGAGCATTTTAGTATCAGAACTAACTCAAGCCCCAAAAGTTAACATGCCAATATCATGAAAATAATTAATGGCTTTCTGTGGGATCTTGCATATTCTACTAGAAAAGGAAGATTAATGCTTGAGCCCTTCTCAGTCAACAAGAGGAGCAGGTATTTATGACCTAGTGGCTTACTTCAAATTACAGTTTCTGTGGAGTAAGTATGCAGCCAAACCTGCATCTAAAATCCAAAAAGAATGCAATTATAAATGATGATGCAATAGGCTCAAACTGCATTATCCTGTAATGCCAATATCACTTTCACATTAATCCCAGCTTCCTATAAACACATTTTCAGGAACAGCATAGTCAGTTTGGCTTTTTTAGCAAAGATGTGAATCATGCAGTACAGTGCAAAGTATTTTTTTTCCATTAACATGTTTTTGAACAAGTAACAGAATTGCTAAAAATTGTAAAAGCTTGTTAACCTAAGGAAGTGCCTAAGCACCTACCTTAATTAATGGAGTTCTGCCAAAGAAGAATCCAAAAATATAAGCAGTAATGTCATTGCAGATAACACTTGAAATTGGAACCAGAAACCTAGAGAAAGACATTAAAAGTTTCACAGAGAAAAACTGCCTGAACCTAAACAGAGGACAAAAATTGAAAGAGCAGAATTTCTCTCTGGGAAATTTTTTCTGCAGTATTTAGAAGGAATTTTGTTTCATAATATGTTCACCTCGTTCCTCCATGAGCACCACACTTAGCTATACTGGTTTTAGTCTTCAGCCAAACTAGATCATAACAGATTCATGTTAGTTCAAGTTAAAGTGTTATTTTGGTGAGCTTAAAACATGAGCAGGCTGGGTTTTTGCTAGCAGGCTTAAAGAAAGACTGGTACTACAGGTAAGAAGAAATCAACAGATATAAACATGTTAATGTTTTTGATAACATCAAAACAAGCAAATTACTCAAAAAGTTTAAATGACAGCTAAATTTTTAAAAAATTAGGCTTTTTTCCCTTTTTTTTTCCCCTTGTCATTTTGGAGCAGCTTTTTACATGTTCCTTGCATGAAGACTGCGTCTGAAGTTGTTATTCAAGCCTATTAAGCTCTCTTTTCTTTTCTCCTTTCCAGAGCAGGGATGTATTAATAAGCTAAAAGTCAGATTTTTGATCTTCTGCCAAACTGTCTAGCAAGAGTGGCAATAAGAAATAGTAGGCTAGCAAAGCAACCAAGTTCAGTTTTTGACACATGAACATAATCACTACAAAAAGAACTTTTATATAGAAACTTTTTCAGAGGCTTCTTTCTGACTGTAAGTTTGCTTTGTCTGCAATAATCTCCCCAGATGTACATATATCAGGAAGAGGAGAACATCCAGCATTAGGTCCTTGGAAGAACACAAACCATCTTCCACATACTTCTTCCTCGTTTCTCAACTTGAAATCTACCCTGTCCCTGAAGAAGTGAGGGGTAGGAAAACACACCCACTCTCTGAGGAGTGGTTTTACATAATCAAGTTTAACTGCATTGCCAAAATTTAATGCATCACTGAAAACGGGGCACAAAAATTGCCCAACCATAACCAAGATTAAAACTCTTAAAATATTATAAGTACTCTGAATTTATTTGAACAGGACAGGCTGCAGGGAATGTGGCCAGATTGGGGATTTCAAATTAAATGGTCCAACTTCAATAGCTCTAAGCAACTTGAAGCTCCCAAGTTACTGCAAAAGAATTGCTGGGTATTCATCTGTTCAGCAAAATGCTGTGGAAACTATTTGACTAGCATGCAATCAATCCTATTCCCTGAAGTAAATGAAGTGGTTGTTCAAAACTATCAGACTTGTGTCTGTCAATCTAGATAAAGAGGTTTCTGCTTCCTCTCCTGGATGCTTTACCTCACCACTCCCAATTAGACATTAATGCTCCTCTAATTTGTACTGCTTTAACTGTTCCCACAATTAATCCCTAACCAGATCTACGCAAAAGAACCAACAAGAGGTACAAATGAGTTTGTTACTGTCCCCTTACCAGATCATGCCTTCAAAGAGATTTTGGATGACAAGATGAGATTGAGTTACAGTGATCAGCAAAGTGACATGAGTCCATGCGAACTGTTAACAATGCAACAACACAACAGTTAGTGAAAACACCGACCCCTACACCTCCACAAATCCTGGCACATCAGCTACAGGAGCTACTGAGCAGCTCCCTGGGAAGACCAGTTCTAGTGAAAATGCAAGAGATGTGTGCATACAGTATATCACAAGTAAGCTGCCTTTCTGAAGCGAGTTCTGAAACTTCAGCAGGTCTCTTCATGACTTACCTCCACCCAGAATTTTTTAACATGCAGTTTTAACACCTGATTTAATAAGACATACACCTCCAGCATGAAAGCAGCAAAGAAGTTCAAGCAATGTGATATTCTGTATATACGTATAACAGACATGTTAGAACTGTAACAATAAAATGGCAATGAACTACTCATGAAAGAGTCATGTTACACAGATGTGGATCTCTCTCAGAATACTCTTATGAAACATGAAAATTCTCAGGATTAGCAAAAATAAAGTGTTTGTTTTTAAGGGCATGGTCATCTAAACAACCATTTAGTTCAGCACTGCTGTATGTACTTGGTGTTCAATCAGTAGAGCCACTGTACAATAAAGTGGTTTCCAAACAGGTTACCAGTAAAGATTCTCCAACAGATTTTATTTTCCAAACACTTTGAAATCAAGAACTGGTAGTTTTCTCATGATACCCCAAACTTAAGCACTCTAAATGTCTGGGCCATTTACACTCAAAATGTCTTACTTTTTAATTCTCTTATCACATGTGCTCACTTATGGCAGCCAGACTCTACTTCCAGATAAGACAACTTGAGAAGCTGTAAAGGGGGAGGAGGGTAAAAGAAATTACAAAAGGTTTCTGAAAAGATTACCTGCTGGTTAATTAATGCAGCTCTGCAGCAAAGTTTTTAGTATTTGTACAATGACATTGGAACACCACCTAAACACAAATGCCTATTTTACTGGAATCATGGAACACTTTGGTTGGAAAGGACCTTAAAGATCAGGTAGGGACACCTTCCACTGACTGGGTTGCTCAGAGCCTGGTTTTGGACATATCCAGGCATGGAATAGACTCTTCTTTTCTTCCTAAACACTGTGCTGTCACACAGTACATCTATGGCTTCACTCCGTTTTGTTGCAATTCCTGGGTAGTCACATTTTAATGCTTTCTGGGCAGATACCAAGTCCTGTGACTGACACTACTCATTTTTGCCTTCTTTTCAGTAGAGGAAAAAGGAAAAAAATCATGGCAAGTTAATATATTTAGGTTGTGCCAATCTGAAGATGAGGAGGGTTTTTTTGTAGATTAGAAGGTAAAGCCTAGAAAAGCTGCACCTCACTGTCTGGTAAACTCTCCTACAAACAGGGTACATTATTTTGAGTCAAAGATTTTTTACATGTTATTATAAGGCTCAGTTAAGTCCTAGTCTAGAACTGGGGATCCTCAATGGTAAAGTGCTACCCAAAGCAGTGCAGAAACAGAAGGGTTAACCACATTCCCAGAGCTTTAGGAAATCTTTAAATTGTGCAATGCCCTGATTGCTCAAGTTCTTTCAAGACAGGAGCTGTACTGCACTGCTCTTTTCCTGTGATTTCTAATCATTCCTATACAGAAGTGGAAGGTGAGGCATTTTCAGTGGAGTGTTTTGGGTGCTTTATTTGCTTTGGTTTTAACCTGTAATGTTACAGAATTAATTTGCAATGTATAAGATACACATAAGGAAAAGGTTCATGCTGTTGCTTAGCTACTATGCTGATTATTAGGTGGACAAATATGAGAATGCTGGTTTCTTTTAATACATCAATGATCTATCGAGATACTGCAGAGCAAAAGACCAGAACAGCTGTGGAGTGTCACAGAATAAATATTTCACTCAGGAGTTAAGATCAAGTTCCCTTCATGGTGCTTCAGTGGGGCCTCTAGAAACAACACTTGAGTCACAAAAACTGCTTTCCACACAATGCTGAACTGTTTGGCTTCAGAGCTGGCAGGGAGATGCATCCCCCTTCTCCAGCAACCTCTTTCATATCAGCCTATCACTAAGGAAAACATCATGTTGGACATGCACGAGGCGTCACCAAGGACAGCTTGGACTGGCTGAGAGGCCACATCCTGGGATATAATAATAATAAAAATAATAATAATCATCATCACTATCTGGAAGGTGAACAGATACAGCCCAGCATGACTTGACTTCATGTTACTCTCAATTTAAGCATATTTTCCACACCCCTCTTCCAAACTATTTTATGAGCAGATGGACATGACTGCTTCTAGTGACGTTCAGAACGTGAATGAGCACAGCAAAGTGGGTAATACACACCATGTAAAACTGCAGACGATAATGTTTCTTCACTAAACTCAAAACAAACATGCAGAATCCTGTAAAACAAAGCAAGGGCAGTTTGTACCATCTCCTTGTTTAGGCTGCTTTCTTCTTCTCAGTAAATGCAAAATTTTTACTCATCTTTTCACAGGAAAAATGTAACTGCAAACAAGTAATTTCCTCAAGCATTAAGAGGAAAAAAACTGGAAGTGCATAAAGGTGGGGAACAATTATATATATAATTAAATAAGCAAATGCAGCCCAAAGTTCTTTCATTTTTGTGATTTCCTGCACTTACCTGTTAAATAGAGTGCAAAAGATATAAATCTGTGATAACGAATGAGGAATTGCAGCTGTTCTCTTCTTTGCACAAATGTAGCAAAGTAATCAGCTACAGTCTCTCCATAAAAGAAGTAGTTCACACAGAGCAAAAAGTACCTGCAACATGCAACATCTAACAGTTATTTTAATAAGACAATGTATATATTAAGTGCAATTCTTAAAAACAAAACAAACAAGGATTTATTTCTGACAAGTTAAAAAATTAGTAGTAAAAGGCCAACTGATTTGTTCAAGTTCACAGAGGGAACAACTACAAAATTCTGTATTAGAGACAGATGTCAAGTTCTGTGTCTGCACATGACCCACAGAGCTGTCATTCTACCACAACAGGAGAGAAAAAAGACGATTTAAGTTTCACATCCTGGCTTATTGATGTTCTGGCTTGCTACTCACCAGCTGAGGGATCTAAACCATGGTAAATCATATGAGTGGTAGACTCTGTAACCAATGGTAATGATTTCATGGTAACACTTCACTTGGATGCTTAAGACCTAAAATAAAAGAAATAAAAAACTTTGTCAATATGCTGCAGTTGTTTCTTGCAGGCAATGAGGAGCACTGCAGCCTGCATTAAGGGAAGACATTATTTTGTAGTCAAATTCCACTCAGAAAACAGCTTCAAATCAAATCCAAGGCAAATCTAAGCTCCATTTAAAACTTTAAAAAAACCTGCAAACCACTGTACATGAAGGAAAAAAAAATAAACAAACACATTGGGCTAGCTTCAAGAACATACTTGTGAAACAAGGGAAGGCTCCTGACCTTTCTGCATTAAAAGAGTTTGACAGCAGCAGAAATGTTTCCTGTAAAGAAAACCCTCCTATTTCTTTTGGCTAACTTTTATCTTTACATTTAATTCTAGAAATATTTTCTGGGCCCAGTGGAAAAAACAAGCTGTGCAACACAGGATACCCAGGTCTTTCACTTGCAAGCATCTCATTAGGGGCAATTAGCATTTACAATTAGAGGCAAAGCTCATCTAACCCAGGTCTGAAAGCCACACCCTCCCAGGCTTTCATTTTGTTTTGCTGACCTCATTGGGCAGTGTGTCCTGTCACACCTTTGGGCTTCAAAGGACTCTGCCACTTCTGTCCAATCCGAACAGATCACCCTACCCAGGCATCAGTTTTTCCTGTGCAGTTTCCCTGTTTGTAAACAAAGACTTATCTCCTTCTGGAGAGCTTTAAAACCAGTTCAACAAAGTAATGGGGAGGTGTAATAATAAAGAAATGGCTTGGCTCTAGAAAACAACCTGGCATTTAAAATTTTTTTTTGTACTAAAATCTAAGCAGGCTCCTGTTCTTTCTTGCCTGAGGGGTCTCTGTTAGGAGTTTCAGCAGCCTGTTACCCAGCAAATGCAGAATATACACCCCAGCTCTCTAGAGCTGTCTCAGTCTTGTCCTCCAAACCTCACTGGGTTACTCTTCCTACAAGTCTCTGGGCATTTTCAGTCCCAGTGTTGGGATTTGGGTTTAACATGACAACTGTTATTTAAATACAAGCTATTTTATTCCAGTCAAATTAAATAATTCATGAACAAGACTGTTTTCCCCTCCATTCTCCTTTTTATGTAGTCTCAAATATCAACTTGATTACCAGCTCATTATATTAGAAGACAGACTTTTTGCTTTATGGCAAGAGGAACTCTACTGCAATTCTATACTAACTTTAATTACTTTTTGGTTCATGTCTTAACAGCTTGCCCATGATTGCAATCTCACAGTTTACCATGAATACACAAAATCACCCTGCTAATTAATTAGTACCTTTTTGTTCATAATCATAATTCTCAAATGTAACAGACTAATAAAGGAAGGATTGCGGGAGAAAAAAAATAAATCTTTTTACAGCAACCTGCACTTTAAAAGGGCTTTTTTGTTGTTTCTTCCCAAACACAAAAAAGAAAAACACAAAAAAGAAAATCCTCCATGAATGAGACAATGAATTAGTAGTTTGTTATGTCATTCATCTGAAAACAGGAAATATTAACCAGACTAATTCAGGTGTAGAAACTGTAATGCTGACCATAATGCTGGTGGAACAGCATTCCAGTCTCTCAAGACACCAGGTTTTATGACCTTTGGAAGAAGGGACAGGTGACTCAGAATGAATACAAGGATGTTGTGAGGTTATGCAGGAACAAAAGTAGAAGGGCCAAAGCCCAATGAGAACTTAATCTGGTACTGCCATAAAAGACAATAAAAACCACCTCTACAAATACATCAGAAGCAAAAGTAGGGCTTAATCTAGAAGGTCCAGTTTTGAACTCCTCAAGAGCTTTTCAAAAGTATTTACATTTACAGAAATAAAATAATAAAATGAATAAAATGAATTGTCCATGCAGTTTCCTTTCAGCTTAGGCATGAGGAGTGAAGAGATCAGGTAACACTTGCACAGAAGAATGCATTTAAATAAACTTACCAGAAGCATCAGCATAAATGATCCCAGATATATAATCAGAAAAAAACCAGAAATCATAGCTAAGGAGAGAATTCCACGAATCCACCAATTTTTCCATCTATTAAAAAAAAAAGCAAGCAGTTAAAAATAAATTCCACTTCCTCTACTAACTAGAGATTAAATTGTATTAGTAACAGTTTAAAAAAAAGGGAAAATCGGAAGGTTTTGTGTTTAATCAATGCATAGCAAGAAACACAGAATCAAGCAACTATCCAACTGAACAGGATGCATAGTAAAAGAAATTAAAGTTGGACACCTTTCTTCTTCCCATGTGCTGCCTCAACCCTGCCAAATGTCATTTGCAATGAATTGGTACAGCCCCATATTGAAGCTGCTGTGAAAATACATCAGACCACCAACTTTCTACAACAGCAAGGCAGCTCTTTTGCCAGGTAGAGGGTTATCTATTGGAAGCAGTCCTGTGCTCCTGTGAGCACTGGAACCAGGACAGGAGAAAATGTGACAGTGGGGGTTGATGGGTCAAACTAGCTGTACTCCTTTGTCCTTGTAGACATTTGCAGCTGCTAGAGGCTACCTAAGGAAAACAGAATAAAAATTTCTGTTATAACAGAATCATAGAATCATTTAAGCTGGAAAAATGTTTAAGATCATCCAGTCCAACTGTTAGCCCAGCACTGCCAAGTCCACCACTAAATCGTGTCCCTGACTGCCACATCTACACATCTTTTAAATACCTCCAGGGATGGTGATTGCACCAGTTCCCCAGGCAGCTTATTCCAATGCTTGACCTTTTTCCTAAATTAAACCTCTCCAAAGGTTTAAATCCAAACCTCTTTGCTAAATTAAATTTTTGTACCATCCAACCTAAATGTCCTTTGGCACAATTTGAGGCTGCTTCCTCTAAATGTCCGCTGAAGCAACTAATCACGAGTTACTGCTGAACACAAAGCCCCCTACTATAGCCTGAAGACATTCTTCCTGTGTTTTGCTTTGCATCAGTCTTGTGTTTCACTGCTTCATCAGGAGATACACCTGATTCAGTGTTAGTTTCGAATGGAACTCCAGTTCTAATGTAAACTTCAACTAGAATAATTTGATTTTCTAGATGTGGCTCATTGACAGGTTAGTGGCAGCTACAGGCACTAGTTGGATTTGCCTTAAGTATCAGAAGAGAGGCAGAAGAGGCTTTATTGTGACATGTCTTATGGTGCTCTATGATGTGGGATGCACAGGAGCAGCTTGGTGGCATACCCAGAGCCAGCAAGCCTCCTCCAGAAGAATTCAGCTTCCTTTATAAGTAATGTTAAATACCACACGGTATCTTGGCAGTGCTGGCAAGCACAGCACAACTTCAGTAAGACAAGAAGCTTCAGAATTTAGGAAGCCACCTGGCAAGTTTATTGTATCCTAAGTCTCTGCTAGAAAGTTTTAGATATTATTTCTCTCAAAGGTCAAAAACAAGGAGTATCCATATTTCTGAGAGTTACAGTGCAACCCACTCGTGTTGCACATGATGAACAACGACTCTGCTGGGACTGCTGGCTCCTGAACTGGCAGGAAATTTCAACTCTAACATTCATAAAGCACCAGGAGTTTAGTTTTGCACTCAAAGCACCCTTTGTGCATTTTTGTGCAAACACTTCAATAAAGAATTTCAAGCCCGTGAAACAGGAAAGGTTTCACCTGCACCTCTTAGTGCAGGCTTTGAGGTATGACCATGCCCTTTGGAACAGGTCTGGTTTGGAGCTCTAAAACTTCCACATTGAACACAATGACAGAACTCTGAAACAGACTGCTCCTTGCAGCGTGATGGCAATGGAGGACATCACATTCTGCACTATTCTATCACATTCTAGGCTTTTTAAAACCTGAAACATTACATCTTCTTATTGCTCATGGCCATAACAGAAACAGACAACAGATTAAAAAATCAGTAAGGCAGAAAACTCATTTCACAGTGCTATTGGAGATATCTGCCAGAGACCAATTTTTTTTACAAGGATTTGGAAGGTTTTAATTATAATCTGGATTAGAGATCCTTCTTTTGACTCTTGCAAGACCTAAGTCGCTTCTAAAATATACACTGAATATTGCTTGATTTGTCATATATATGACACCCAAATTCATTTTAGTAGGTAGTTTTTTGGTATGTATCATCTAAATGCTCTTTCATTGCATTAGTGAAAAAAAAATAATGCAACTTGCTTGCCCCACGAGGGTTTGACTGATCAGGTGTTCCAAAGGGACTGCATAAAAATTATACAAAAACTTTATCTGACAGCCTTCATGAATATGCAGGTCCATTTATCTGTCTATCTGTACACATACACATCCCCACACATCTGTTGGCCATCAAGCTCCTGGGAGGCTGGAGGTAGAAACCTAAGTTTGAAAAGAAATAGCAGGAAAAAAAAAGAGCATTGCTTTAAAAAGTATGGATATATCAGCTATGGTGTATTTAACTGTACAGCAAATTATTTAGAAGTGGAAATGTCACAAAAATCTAGCAAATCTTGTATTGAGATTTTACACATCTTTTCGTTTGTAAACCAATCCCTCTCTCAATCCTGGAGGTAGGAAATCAGTTTATTACAACCTCCAGAAATAATAATTCTGTAATTCAAATTCTTTAGCCCATGCTATTGCAATGCTCAGACTCAGTAGATGTTTATGTAAACTGTGTTTACTTAGAAAAGCATGCAATGGGTAAACACAGATGTATACAAAAAATATTCCACTGAAGGGACTATCAAAGCATAAATAAATCAATAATATCCAGCAACAATTTATCCTTGAAATTTTCACATCTACCATAGGAAACTTAAAATTGCAGTACAGTTTGTAAGACTTAAAACTGCAATATAATCTGTATGACTTTTAGCCACCAGCAATTAAATTTGAGATCTCCTTCTCACACTGTACCTGGCAGACAAGCCTGACAAAGCACTCTTGAGGATTTCTGGAGTGCTGTCTGTTGGTGGAGGAACATCAGGAATATCTGAATCACTTCTAAGGTCCAACTCGTGAAGTCTTTCTTCCAAATCCACTTCCTATCACAAAAAGAAAAATAAAACTATCAGAAAACTCAACACAAAATGAAAGATTATCAGCTATTTTGTCAGAAAACAGCATTCTGGGCCAAACATTACTTTAGGAACTCAATATCTGCATTACTTTCTAAAAGACAACAACGGTGTACTCGTGGAACTGTAGATGTTGTAGGAGACAAATGAATGGCAGTAAATGTTTATGGGAAGGCTGGTACTTGAATGTTGTGACATTATCTGCTGTACTCAAGAAACTTCCCATTCTAGGCATCACTTTCTCATGGATATATGTTTCCAGAAACACGACAGCTGACATAGAATACTGGAGTTTGCCAGAAATCCCCAAGCCTCTAACACATTCCCTCATCTCCATCTCAAACTACCCTCCTATGGAATAAGGGGAAGGTTAAATGTCACATTAAGAAGAAAAAATAGAAAACATAATGCATGAAAACACAGTCCCTTTATACAAGGAGAAGAGGTTGCTGGCAGTTTTATACAAGGTACATTGAACCCTCAGGCTTGAAAAGAACAATCCAAAACCAAACTGTGAAGTGATCAAGTGTCCCATGGACGCAGTATTACTCAAAATAATTTTGTGTGTGACTGCAGCACAACGATTCTTCCTTCAGTATTCCCTGAGGCCTGCTAGAGAAGACATCATCTAGACAGACTGTGCCTAACCTGGATGCAAAACAGGCACTACGTATTTTGGTGACAAGGTACAAATTGTCACCAACTCTCAGAGCACACTGTCAGGACTATTTTCCCCTCGGTTAAAGCCAACACAAAGGATGACAACTTGTTCTACAGGTGCAAACACCAGAGCTGCAGGGAGCAGGAAAGCTGCACTCAGCCCTGGCACTGCAGCAATGCAGATTGCAATCTCCAGCTCAGTGTCTGGCTCTTTTGAGACCTGAACTTCCTCCTGACCTCCTCGACTCGCCTCACCTTCTTACAATCTCAAACAGCTTCCAGCCTGCCCTGCTGCCTCCAGTTCATCAGCTCTTAACAGTTCTGGGGACTGTTAAGTAACTGTGCCTTAAAACTTTCTTATCCACTGCTATATGCTATTTCTCCATCTCCCTCTCTTTCTAACTACCTTATCCCTCATCTCAGTTTTCTCCTTTATCTCCATTCTCCTCAATTTCCGTTAATTAGAAATTTATGCTTTTCTTTCCTACTCTTCCTTAACAATATTGTTTTCTTCCCTTGTTCTGAGTATTTTTGCCACTTTTTCTAAGCCAGCAGAGGCATATCCTCTCTTTTGCCCCCACTACAAGCCACCACAGAATTTAGGTGCCCACACCCCCAGCCATCCCACCCAAGCCCAGTGTAGTTACTCTGTTCATAACCCATGGCCCTTTCCCTGCAGCTGCACTTGGGTGTAACCTCTGCCCCAGTTCTCCAAGTTTTTGGAGCTGGGGCTGGACAGAGGCAGCCAGGAAGGGGCCAAGGGTCAGGAGCTGACCAGGGTGCTGCAGGCAGGCTCCAACTCGGACCCTCCCCAGGCTCTCCAGTGACACTGATCCCAGGGACAGCACCAACATTTCCATTTAGACAATTAATCATTTCTATTTGGACAGTGCTCTAAACCTTTCAGAACCTGGGACAGGGAGCTGGCACCACACACATGCACGAAGCAAGTGGGTACAGCCTCTCTTTTTTAAGATAGGCCTGGGTTTTTCTCATTCACTTGATGTACCACACACATGCCCGAGATGAAATCATCAGTTTTACACCATTTACTTCTTTCAAAAAGGTGATCAATGCTTCCCCAGACCTTGAAACCCCACAGCTGAATTATTATTAGGAAGACCCTGCCTATAATTAATACAAGTAACAAGAGCAAACAAGCTGTGGTCCAGACTTCAGAAAGCCTGTAGAACACCTGAAAAAGCACATAAATTAAAAATTCCCACACTCACAACCCTGCTGTTCAGAGATGTTTCTCACAGTGTTGTACCACAGCCTAGGAAATCAACTGCAGGTGCAATTGAGGGGCTCAGAGCTCTCTCCCAAAGCCATGTTCCAGCTCCTGTGAGCTGCTCTGGATGCAGCAAGCTGTCTGAGCAGTCCTAGAAGACTCCACTCACTGCACAGATGACAGGCAGTAATCCTGGCCCTAAGACCATGACTTAGCGTCTTTAATATTAATCCCTGCTTGCAGACGACAGAGATGTTCTCTCTTCTAAGCACTCAGAACTAAGAATACCCCCAAACTTCTTTATTCCACTTTGGTGTTGCAGAAAATAATCGTGTTTAAACAGTTAAAATTAAAAAAATATCATACTTAGTTTTGTGCCTCTGAGCTTTAACACACAACTATCACTTATAAGAACCTCATTATCAGCAATATTTTAAATTTGCTACTTCTAACATCTGAATTCACAAGTGCACAGCTTTCCTCAGAATTTCTAACCAGCCTGAAGAAGGGGTCTGTGTTTATCTGATGTGATTTTCAGCAGCTCATGGGAGTTTGGTGGAGTTTTGGGAGGCTGGTGCAACCTGCAAGTTGCTTAGAACTTGGTGGATTTTTTTTTTTTTTGCCTTACATTACTAAAATAACCAGGGGGAACCAACACCTCAACTATCTTCAACTTCCCTGTGCAACATACCTCAAAAATTACCATGAATGCTTTATTTTCCAGTTAACTGCTACCACAGCCACAACAATTTCCTGAATAAGGCATTTAATTTCTAAAGTCAGGAGCCAAAGAGGACACTGTTCACTAAAAGTTAGTTAATTGTCTTCTGCATCGTTAAGTGCTTAGAACCCCATCACCGGGGGATGAGACTTTTCTGCTAATAATTTTCTAAATTATTTTACATGACTGATTACAAACATTCCAGTTTATAGCCACAAATAACAATCATTATGGAAGGAAACACTAAGTTAATCACTATAAAAGCACTAAAAAAAAAAAAACCACACAACAAAACAAAAAACCCCAAAACAACAACAACAAAAAAATCAAGAGCTTTGCTACTGCAGCTTGACCTTGCAGAAGCAGTTTTGGAGTTCAGCACAAAGCTGAGCAGCCCTTCCTTCTCTTGCTCTTCAGATTTGAGATGTGGCCAAGCTCAGCGCACAGTAACATCAAGGACCTCTGAAGGTGCGTGGGAAATGCCCTGGGTTTCACACTCTGTGCAGGTATTCACGAGGTTTACAAAGGTTAATTGAGACCAGCACAGGTTGTACTGCCCTGAGTGCCTAGGAAACCTTTCAACCCTAACTCCAAATTAAGTGTTTTATCTGAGGTGTTTGGATTTTTTACTAGAGTTTTCAAAGTGCAGGTGACAACTGTTTCTATACAGAGAGTGTGCCACTCCTGCCTGTTTGATTCACACACAAATCTGCAAGGGGTAGATGGTTTAAGTTTAGTGTTCTCAAAAGACAAGGCCTTCATCCTTGTGCAAAATCTTCTGTACAAGACCACAAATACTTGGCCACACAAAGGAGGAAACTCAGGCAGTCAAGAGCTTGAGCCTCCACACCAGGAATTCAGAACATAAATTAGGCTTCCATGTGGATTTCTGCTTGCCAGCTATTTTGCAACAGCTCACGAAATACAGCCATGTGTGTGTCATGGAGAGAAAAATAGACCTCTCCACCTTTCATCATCTAAAGGCCACACACTTCTGAATTCCTGTTTTGTACCACAGGCCCTCCACTACAATTAATACATGCCAAGCAAACCACGCACCAGAATTATTCTGGTTACAAAGGCACTTGCCATCTTCCTCTTGTATGGCATTTTTTCAGGACACCATAAGGAACTCCTAAGTACACAGCAAATATGTTCTTCTTTGAGAATGTAGCATCTCCATGAAGAACAACTGTGAAAATGAAGCCATTGTCCAACAATTTATGTGAAAAAGTTAATGAGCAAAAGAATTCAGTTACTGTAATTTTACAAGTCTTACTTGAAGTACACTTTCTCCTTCATCTTTGGTCTTTCTGCAGTCCCTCTCACGAGTTCCATAGTAAAGTCAATAGTTCAGTTAGAACACATTGTAGAGTGTTTAATTAGTTGTACCTTGATACCTTCCTCTGAAGCCAAGATAACAAAGTATCAGAAGATCCTGAATAATGAAACCCTTTTTTCCAAACTATTAAAGGCTGCCATATGCAGAAACACAGGCAGCAGACCTACACATACTGAATCAATGACTGGACACTACAGACCCTTTGTTCTCTGCATTAGCACTAATTCACCACCATTTCCAAGAAAACAGAGGCTTGGAAATAGTCTGCCCTGATTATTATTACCATGCTTGTAGCATAGAGGTCAGATTTCTCTGTGAAAATTAAACTGATCCATTTTCAGGGTGCTCCAAGAGAAGTAATACCAATGAAATAACCAAGTGATCCGTGGTGGACAGACAGACCCACAATGGGCTGTACTGCAATTAGGAATTTCATTCTCTCCCAGCAGGTTTGTGAGGTTTTGGACATCAAAGATCCAAGTGCCAAACTGAACCTCACAGGTCTAAGCAGCTCATCTGGCAATTGGTTCCCTGAAGGGCTGTCCCATGGAACAGAAACAGCTTTTTCACTACCACAAGAGAAACAGCATTCAGTGATTCCAAGCTTGTTGTAGTTACAAATGATTAACAGCCAGCAATGCAATACAATCACACTTCCCCCCTCCCTGTCCTACTCCAACAATTCTGTACAGTACAAAGAGGAATAACTATGATTTCTTCCAGGATACCCTAATTTTTTAAGCATTTGAAAGCACTGTCTCTTTTAGCAAAGCATGAAAACAATTGAAATTTAAAAGAATCATGAACACATCCAGATCAGCCTGTAAATCTTTAATTGATTTAGACATATTAAGTATCTGAATGCCAAGTCACTCCTATTTCTGCCAATGCTTACAGAGTATTTATGAAGCACTTTGACCAGACATTCTTAGGAAAAGAGCAGCCAGGGCAAGCAGCAGGAAGTAAGAAAGTGACAACCAAAGAATCACTCCTGAATGCCACAGGACAATACATACAGAGAAAACAACAAACTTGTGAAATTGCAGGGCCCTACAAGGCAAAGGCATGTTCACAGCAATTTTGCAAAATGTCACCAACTCAACAAGCCAGTGAGCAACTGGAGACACTAAGATTTGCAGAGCTTGGGAACTTCAAGAAGTTTTCATGAAGGGTATATCATATTCCTTCATACAAAACCAAGGAATTTAACCTTCCTTTGAAACTACATCAGTATAGAAATAGCTACCAGTTGTTTCCAATTAGTGACAAAAAGACATGCAAATGAGGAAAAAAAACCCCAACAACTTCACTTAAATTGAGTAGAAAATGAGCATCTATGGACATAGTAAGTGTAACATGGAAAGTACCAGATAGCACACTGAAAACAGGGCTCAAAGTAGAAAAACCTTCAAACGTATTTAATGTTTCCAGAGTTATTCAATCAACACAGAGGGCTTCTCTACTTGGGCAAAAAAAAGGTGCAGGTTGCCTTTATATATCTGGAAGTCTTGGTTTGGGCCAACAAGAGCAGAAGCAGCATGAAGCACATACAATCCAAAGAAACAAGTTTCCTCCTTCATTACAAGGGATGAAGGGGGTGATGTTTCTGAGCTGCATTCCAGAAAGCAGTGCAAACCCACTGCATCATGGCTATCCTGAGTAGTTACCAAACAAGGAACCAGTTTTGAGTCCAAATACAGGATCACCACACCAAAAAGGTCACCTCAAAATAGCCAGAGGACAATAAAAGTACCCACTTGTAGTAAAGTCCAGGCAAGAGTTGGAGCAGAGTGGTAACCATCTAGGGAGCTGTAGGATGTGACACCTGTGAATCCTGATGACCAGATGCTCCTCATCAAATCACCTACAGCTGATACAAATTATGTGTGTGCTCATATTCAAAACAGAGTCCCAAACTGTGGCCCACTGATTGAGACCTCAGTACAAAATACTGGTTTATCTCTACAGCTACCAATAGCACTAAAACCAGCTTGAAAGGTAAAATCAATCCTTACTGTCACTTGTGAGCCACAACAAGGGTCACCAGTGCTGGGCACATTGCAGATGGGTTAAACAACTCCAGTGGGAACACAGAGGGTCCCACAAACAGCCCATGAGAAAGTCTCTTGTGCAGTGGAAAAGGCTTTCCACACCTGTTGTTCAAGCGAACACAAATGTATGCACATTGAAATCCATCTCCTGTAAACCTGCAGCCTGGCTGCATACACAGCACCAGCCTCCTGTCTGCTCAACATCACCCAAAATGGGGTGAAACCCATCCAAAATGGGGTGAAACCCATCCAAAATGGGGTGAAACCCATCCAAAATGGGGTGAAACCCATCCAAAATGGGGTGAAACCCATCCAAAATGGGGTGAAACACTAGGTAGCTAGAGTAATACCACAGTAGGCCTGTAAGTAAGAACAGCATTTTCCTCTCTGAAAATCACACAGGTAATTAAACCCATAAACCAAGATTAGGGGCACTCTTTGGAGGTCTGGATAGCAGAGGCTTTGAACAGCAAGAATTCTTTGAAGGCAATACACTGCACACCTCAGAAATAAACTTACTCTGCAAAATAAAGCAAACCAGAGCATCTCCACAGAAAAACAGCTTTTGGAACACACTGTGACCAGAAATGATGTTTAAAAGTTAATTTTCATCTACAGAGAAATATTGTGCACAGCTATAGTCTAAACACTACCTTATCTGATCACAGCCCTCAATGCAGCACAGCACTACAAATTTGCAAGTTCATTGGCTTTGAGTTAAAGCAACCAAAGCATGGAATAAAAAGTCTTGAGTTTCACTTTCCAGTTCCTTGCCACAGAGCCTAAGGCAGACTATAAACTCTGCAGCATCGACATCCATGCAGGTTTAAGCAGTTACTGACTCAAGTAAAAACACACGTATTGCTACCTCAATTTAGCAATCAGAAAGCTTTTATTTTTTTTAAATTTTAATTCCAGTTACCCAAATGAGACCTTCTCTTTCATTTTATTCAGATGATTAGCAACTGTGATGCGGTGATGTGCTTAGCTTTTGTAAAGATAAGCCTGAACTCCACAGCAAACAAAAGAACAGCACTGTGGCTGTTTTGCCACTGTAATGAACCTGATGCATAGACTTAGTATTTCAAAAACCTCCTGCCTTAGCAGAAATGTCATACTGTAAGTCCTTTCCAGGTCAGAGGTGAATGCCTATCACTTCACAGGCCATAAAGCAGAAAGAGTTGCTGGGGAAATGCTGACACAGCCTTTAAATGGAGCAGATCATTGTTCTGAGTTAGTTCCAGTGCTACTGAACTGGCCCAGCCACACTGAAGCATGCTCTTTGCCTGGGCTGGTGTCCCAGTTTCATCTGGGATAGAGTTAATTTTCTTCCTAGCAGCTGCTACAGTGCTGTGTTTTGGATTTAGCAGGGGAATAATGTTGATAACACACTGATGTGTTGGCTTTGCTGAGCAGTGCTTAGTGCAAGTCAAGGACTTTTCTGTTTCCCGTGCTCTGCCAGTGAGGAGGTGCACAAGAAGCCAGGAGGGGCCAGAACAGTTGATCAGACCTGGCCAAAGGTTCTCCTGGGGGTGAGAAAGGCTGATTGCTGCTCGCTACTGGGCAGGTGGTGAATCAATTCTGTTCTGCATCACTCGCACTTCCTTGGGTTTTATGTGCCTTTTTATCATCTCCCTTTTCATTAATATTACTATTCCATTTCAATTATTAAACTGTTCTTATCTCAACCAAGGGGTTTTATGTTTTTTCCCGGCGCTCCTTCCCATCCCAGCGGGCGGGGGGAACGAGGGGTGTGAGGGAGCGGCCGGCTGGTGTTACCCCGTGCCATCATCTCCCTCGGCAAGAGCTGAGCCTCGACACGCAGCTACGGCACCGAGCTTTCGCTGCGGGCCCGGGGAGAGCCCGGCCGCTCCCATTTCGGCCTCGCCACGGGAATGCCACCGGGTTAAAACACGCGTGGGCACGCAAGCCTAACTTGGCACCGGGCCCTCTCTGCACTCTCGCCACTCAAGAGCTCGGCCGGGTTACAGCCGGGAGGGTCCGGGAGGGTCCGTGGTGCCGGGGCCGGGAGCAGCGCGGAGCCCACGGGGGCCAGGTCCGGGCCCGTGCGGAGGCAGCGCTGCCCCCCTGCCCCAAAAGCCGCCGCCGCCGCCGCCTCCGCGAGTCCTCACCTTGTCGCTACCCGCCTCCGTCTCCTCCTCTTCCTCCTCCTCCTCCTGCTCTGCAGCCGCCCTCCGCCNAGGTGAGCCCGGCGCTCCGCCCCCGCCGCCCGCACCGCCCCGGGGCGGGGAGAGACCGGCCGGGCCCGCGGGGTCCCGGCACGGTGAGTCCCGCCCGGCCGGGGCCGCACGGCTGCGGCGGTGGGCACCGCAAAGCCCCGGGACACGGGCGGGGAGCTCCAGGTTGTTCTCTCCGGGATGCCGGAATGGCCGCGGGACGTCCCTGCAGCCCCCGGTGGGATCCGCAGGGAGCCCGGGACAGGCATCTGCAGGCAGCCCCGGTGTCAGCCTCGTGTCAGCCCGCAGGTATCTGCAGAGTGCTTTGTTTGCTTCTGGGACGCTCATGCCCACCTGCCCTGTATCCATTTATAAAGGCAGGGGCGGTGCTGGGCACGTCCCTTTTGGGACACTCGTGCCCACCTTGTGTCCATTTATAAAGGCAGGTGGTGCTTGGCTCATCCCTTCTGAGACACTCGTGCCCACCTGCCCTGTGTCCATTTATAAAGGCAGGTGCGGTGCTGGGCACGTCCCTGCCCCACCATGCCATGTGCCCTGCCGATTGTGGTGCCACCAGCCTGCACAGGAACGAAACGCACCTGCCCGGGAGGTCACAGTCCAGAGAAGCTCTGCACGTGCTGAGTTCCTGCAGCGCCCTGAATCGGTGCTTGTGCCACTCCACCGTGTTTGTATGGCTACCCTCGGCCTGGCCATGGCCACAGCTGCCTGCCTGGGAGCATTACCATAAAGACATTCAGTCCAGGTGTCACTTCAGTGTCCACACACCGGCTCACTGTGCCTGCAAACACAGCGCCAGCACCTCTTGCAAGGCAGTGTCGAGCCACTCCTCCTGCTGTCATTTATATTCTCCATATGGTGAATGGCTTCACCAAGCTTGATTGGTTTTTGTTTTATTTTTTTTTAGTTTTATTATATAAACAAGGTTATTATTATGTCCCTCCAAAAGTATGCTTGGCATGTTTTTAATGTAAACGCCATGGCTCAGAACTGATGCTGTGGGTGGACATGGATTATGACATTAGTAAAACAATTCCAGTCTTGCTGCCAGGAAGTGTGGACACCCCAATATTTCAGAAAACAGCCATTTATGTAAAAGATTTTACTTGCAGCATCCCCAAAAAAACTGCAAAATTATGGTGTGCTGAGAGAAGGGCTGGTCCAGCACAAGGCAGAGCAGAGACCCAAAGCCAGGCCAGCCAGGCCACAGAAGCACAGGTTCTGGCATTGTGTGACACAATGTGAAAGGTGAAAGCAGCAGCCCACTCCAGGACAGTGACATGGCCATTATGGCCAGGCCTCTCCAACACTTTGCTCTTGCTAAGTATAATTTGGGTGTATTTCCCCAAAAGTGAAATATTATGGGGTAAATTGAGTTGGAAAAATTCAGGTCTCCTCGCTCAGAGTATGAGAGGGTGAGAAACAGATCCCCAGCAGGTCAGAAACCTAAAGAGTGAGCAGGGAGGACCCCAATGAATAATGAGGCATCCTTTCCCCTCTCTCCTCTTTCAGTATGTTTCTCCTATTGATTTTCCCCTTGTGAGTGTTCCTCCAGCACAGCTCTCAGAAGAAACCAGTTTCTCTTACTCCAAGTGCAAGATGTGCATTTGCCCTGTTGGCCCTGCAAGTGGGAGGAGCTGTCTGGGGGGAAAGCATAAACGTTTATTTTCTCTGTGCAGAGAGAATAAGAAGAGTTTTGTGTGGTCCCCACAGCTTTACATGGATGCTGCAGTGTGGGGAGCAGAAAGCCAGGCTGCTTCCCTTGGCATGGATGTCCCACACGTTGGACAATGGGGTTGGGGTGGACACCCACTGCCCTATTTGCACTGAGAGCAGCTGGGTCTGGCTGAAGAAGTACCTGCCTTGTTACAGCCCTTCCTGGTAAACCTGGAATGAAAAATATAGGGCTAGAATGGCTACATTTCTTTTGCTACAGAAAAAAATCTTTCTGTGGTCGATGAGACAGAGACTATGCTTCAATACCTGCATAAAGATCATTAGGCAGATCTTTACATCCCATCTAGGAGAAGAGTAAGAACCTCCATTTCTTCTACATCTGAGCTCCATCCTTAGCCTAAACAGTGAAGGGAAAAATAATTTGTTTGGAAAAACTGAGAGGAAAAAGAAAAATCTGTTTAGCACATGGTGTGTTAGAAAAAAGTAGCAATAATGTCAAAGAAGGAAAAGATGAAGTACTCGATGCATATTAATGAGCAGAGGCAAGGCAAACTCAAGAAGATGAGTCAGTGCACAGCAAGCAATGAACAACTGGTGACAGTGGGGTGAGGGGTGAACAATCTTCTGGGCAGGGCCACTGGGAGAGAGAAAATTAAAAACAAGGACTGGGCCCCGGCAGGATCAGGCAGGAGCCCAGCCCTAGCTCCACTCCTCTCTCCCAGCCGGGTGTTCCTGCTCCTGCCATGCGCCTTTGCACCCACGGGGTGCTCAGAAACGTGAGGAGGGACAGCAAAACCAGTTGGATCATAGCAAAGCATTTGAAGCCTGTCCAGCTGAGAGGAAAGAGGCAAGGAGCTGCCAGAAGAGCTGAGGGGCAGGGGGCTCGGGGGTGAACCTGAGTGTGGCTGTCCTGCAGCACCTCACAGCTGCGGGAGCCCCGCACCCGGTTAGACTGGTCGGGTGGGAATTTTCCAAGGCAACACCCTGTTACTCAGGTTCCTCTGGGGCAAGTAACTACACTGGCTGGAATGCAACATCACTTCTCCAAATGTTGTGACTGGGCATGGTTTCACAATGTGCGGCAGAAACTTCCATGTGCTCCCAGCACAGAGGGATTGGCGCGTCAGCTGACAGCTCTCCTGATATTCAAATATCATCACCTGTCCTGAGTGGATTTCAGTGTCTTGATGTGTAGACCTCAGAGGTTTCTGCTGCTCTGCCTTTCCTTGTATTCCACGTGAATTTAGCGGCTCAAAACTGCCAGTAAACAACCCAAACCTCGTTTACCTACTCAACATTATCTGCAGCACAGGGAAGGCTCTGACAAGCAAATCCCTGCGCTTCCCCCAGCACGGGCAGGTCAGGACACATCACCTGCCCCGGCTGCGCTGCCCCCTGCGCTCCGGTTCTCCACAGCAGGCACAGCTCGCTGCTGAGCCCGGGGCTGCCTCTGCTCTGTGCTCGACCTGCGTGCAGAAGGAGGAGTTTTCCGCAGGCAGACGCAAAACCGGAGCCCTGCCATTAAAAGAGTTATGTAAGCCTTACACAAGCTGCATCCCGGAAAGGCACCCGGCATGGAGCTGTCTCTGCTGAGCAGCACAAGCCCCGTGCATGGTGAACAGGCAGAGTGGAGCTGCTTCAAAACTGCAGCAGCAGAGGGAAAAGGAAGGAACTGGCTCCCTGTCTGCTCAGAACCTGGGGAACAAAAAGTATCTGTCTCAAAACGTGTTGGAAAGAACAGTTGTAACACTGAGGATCCCTATTCCCAGCAGTCTCGGAAGCAGAAGTGGTTTGCAGGGTTTGGGGTTTCTTTTTAATGGATTCCTACAAATGCACAGAGGTGAGACAAGCGGAAAATGTTGATACCTAGTGGTCAGCACAGATAGCAATGCCAGGCCTTGTCAGCAACAGCTCAGTATCCTCTTAAATCATATCAATTATGAACAGTATTGTAATGTGCTGCATTCAATCAATTTATAATCTTTTTGCATCCCTAAATCATTTTAAAGAGGATAAAACCTCAAGTCAGAAAAAAGCAGAGGAAGCAGCAATACAGCAGCCTCAATCAGGCTGTGTGATTGTTCTCCAGAGCACAAGCCTAGCTATTAATACCCTGTGCTCCCCTGACAAAACCAAGAGCTGCAAACCCTGCCTGGTGCTGCCTTGGGACAGTGCATGGGAGCCCAGGTGTTCAGGATACGCTTAAAGCTGAAATTCCAGGTCAGAACTCATGATTACACAACCTGTGCACTCTGGGATGAATCCTCCTCCAGCTTTGGCTCTAAACTCAGATGCTAGAAAAAGGAAAACTGCACTGAAATATGGGCTTGTGTGAGTCAATAAAGAAGCTGCTTTCCCTGCCTTTTAATGAATAGAGCATGAGCTGTAATACTGTCTTACTGGGTTTAACAGGGGTCAAAAGCCAGTGATACTTTGCCAAGGCATCCTGAAGAGAGCATACATATCTATATTTTAGTAATTTAAATCCACTGGCAGCACTGAATTGTTCTTTTGTATTTAGTTAATATGTCGTGTAATCTGTTTACATTTGCTAGTCTGGCATAAAATCCTTGTAGTCTGTGGCATTTGTGGTTGACTATTTGCTTGTTAGTTGTACATTTGAACTTTATAAAATAGGCCACTTGTATGCCAGAAAAAACAAAGCAACAAAACAAAGTGACCTCATTATTTCCAAGTTATGCACCAAAGTCTGAGGAACATAATCTAGTGACTGCTGTGAAAGCTCTGGCAGCAGAAACCTTTGCCCTAGGCAGCTGTCACCTTCTGTTTGGTCCAAGTAACTGAGGATTGCACAGCTACTGAGTTATTCTTTTTCCTTCATTCCTACCATAATCCCAGGGATGGTCGTATTTTTTCNAGGGCTCATATGTGGTGGGTGCTTGGCAAGCTGCTGCTGTTTTTGCATTAGACAAGAAATTAATTCTTGAGCTTGTTGAGGCTGTCTGAACATGTCATGAAATTGCAACACCCCCTCCCTGTGCAATTGCATGTGCACAGTATGTTATATTATCCATGCAGATCCTTTATTGCCATACAAACCTCCCTGTGGAATACTATAACTTGCAACTCTTCTTTTTGCAAGGGGCTGTGGGCATGGAAAAAGGTGGAGACAAGCCTGATGAGGAAACAGGCTTGCCAGGGGTAAGGACTATGCATTTACAATTCCAACTAAAGGGGTAACCACTGGATTGTTTAAAGGGACAGATGGCACCACTCCGTCAAACACAGGTGACAGAGAAAACAGAGAAGCTGGCTCCATTCTAGACAAATCCCACACAATGTAGCACTGGAAGAATCAGCTGTCCCCCAACAAATTCAGTCTAAAGTATTTGGAGAAGCTAGCTTACCCTCAGTGTGCTTCGGGCAGGGCTGAAGAGCAAACCATTCTTCACAAAGTTTCATCAGATGCTTTAAAAAGGCCTCAGTAGATACCCTGCAGCTCCTTCAGTGACCCCACACATGGCAGCTCCCCAGCACCTTCAGAGTGGCACCAGCCTGGTGGAGACTCAGAGGATGCTGGAACCCTGATCCCTCACAGGACAGTCAGGAGCCCCAGCCCACAGCAGGAGGGAGGAAGAGGAGAGTGATTGCCTCCCACACAGCTCCCATCACTCTGTCTGGCAACACCTCCTTGTCAGGAGAAGCTTGGCAGAGCAGAATGATTGCTCCCAGTGCCACTTCCCAGTGGTTTCCTGGAAGTGGAGACCATTTATGCTAACAGATATATGGTTGGCACCAGCCTTAACACCACAACTGCCTGCAGCTTACAGCCAGCTGCAGGAGATAATTCCTCCTGTAGGGTGTCAAGGCAGTGCTGTTTGTGCCCAAACCTCACTGCCCTCTTCAATCCCAGTTCACTCTGGCTCTCCCTGTGTGACTGAGCAGACCACAACTCTCTGATGGATGGGGTCTCAGGAATGGGCTTTCCCACCACACTGTGAGCAATCCCCATTTTATTGTCTGGCAGCCCTCATGTGCTCCCCCACAGGCCAGATCTGAGGCTGAGCCCTGCTCCCATCAGTGGAATTTTGCCATCTTAGGCTGAAGCAAAAGCTCTTTGATACTTTCAGCAATATCTCCCACTCTCAGGTCAGAGTAACTCCCACAGGAAGTATTTACTGTTTGCTGGATTTGTGGTGCAGGGAGCACAGCCTGCACTTGTCTCTGCTCTGTCACTGGGTTTGCTCCCCTCCTCTTTGTGTCGCTTTCAATAACTTTTATATCATTTCATTTAATTGAGCTCCAGCATTACCCACTCTATTACATTTCAGTTCAAGAGAAAAGTTCATCTAAGGTGTGATCAGGCATATCACCATTGATTTTTAGCAGTTTATGAAATATCACTCTGTTTTGCCAGCAATACCATCTAACTATCGTATCTCAGGGGACAGGAGGAGCATTAAGGCACACTCAGAGTGTATTTTATAAGTGGTGAGCAGCCCACAGGATGCAATAAAGCCAAGTATTACAGTCACAATCTGGAAAGGTCGCCCTGTAAAGCCTTGGTTTGCTGCCACTTTGTTGTGGTAGTCTTCAGACTGAAGTACATCTTGTACTTCACAAAGGTGTTCCTACATATTCACTTAGGTGCATTCTCTGAAAGTTACCTTCCAGTGGTATAGCTGTAAAAATACCCTAGAAATTGCCAGCTAGGTAATCAGCTTTAAAATCAGCTTTTAAACCAGCTTTTAAACCAGCTTTTCCAAACCCTGTGGACTGGAACTGTGTTACAGGAGATCCTGAGGTTTTTACTATGGGGATACCTGTTGAGAGAAGCATCTTCCCCATACTTGAAGAGCCAAGACAAAGTGAGCTTCAAAAGACAGAGACTAATGGCCTATTCTCTCTTTTTTTCTCTGTTTCCAGGTTTGTGGTTGAAAGCCTCTCAATAAATCTTGACTTTTGGATAAATGCCACAGCACTCTCGTTCCTGATCTCAGATTTCTTCTCCCTAAGTCACCAGCACACGCAGAGGCAGCTCCCAGGAAGTTCTTCTTATGCCTCTTTTTCTTGCCTGAAAATGCCAGATTCATTGGGAAAGCACTTGGCCCTGGAAAGCTTCTTCTAGAGGCTTGTTCTGTGTGCTAAATGGGCAAAGGGATCTGGGCTCCATCAGCCCATTGCCTGTCCCCCAAGCCCCCAGCTGGCTGCCTGCCTTGGTAACAATGAAGGAAGGGTCTGTCACACCAGGAGGAATGGGTACTAGCTGCTCAAAAGAGGAACCAGTTCTGCCTTTTAGCATTTTTAGCTCCTTTGGGGACTCTGACCAAACTGGCTGGTCCTCAGTCAGCTACTGCCAGAAGAGCAGGAGCCAAAATGGGAATGGAAAGCAACCGCAGCAAGTGGCTTTCTGCTGCTTCTATTGTTGTGGCAGACAATTGTCTGCTTACCTAAAGCCTGCAGTGTAAAGCCAAAACAGGAGAAAAAAGTCCAGAACCATTTCTTCAGGCTCACTCACCCTTTGATCCAGGTTATTTTTTGTCATGTAGTTGCAAACTAAAGGAATTCCCTGTTTGCCAAGGCAAGAAGACTCAGTTTCAGCCAGCTGCTGTACCAGCATGGTGCTTTCTGAACAGCATCCTTCATGCTCTCATGACACCTAGCCAAAGATAGTACTGGAAGAAATGACCTAGGTATCCTATTACAGCCAAGAATTCCCTGCTGTCCTGTCCCCAGTGCCACTAGAGCCTCATGCAAGCTGCACAACATGACTTGACATCACTGGTTGTGAGAGATGAAAATGAAAATGTGAATGTAAAAAGAGCAGGAGCTGATAGAGATGACTGAGGAACCTATAGAAAAATGACTATTTCCTCTGTTGGGCAAGAAACAGCAGGACGCTTTATCTCAGGAGTTCTTGGCATTGCCACTGCAAACTGAGGCAAGAACTGGGATTCAAACTCACAGTGGGAAATTGCCTCTTCTGGATGCAGCTTTTTAGTGGTCTCCATCTCCAATCCTTCACTAGAGAGGGAGGGAGAGAGGGAGGGAGGGAAGCAACTCTTTCCTGCTCAGTGTGCTGCCAGGCTGTTCCACCCCGGGAAGTCCCAAAAGCGGGAATTGTGCACACCAAAACAGTGGGAGCTCCAACCCCGGCTCGTCCAGGGAGATGCTCCTGCCCCTTCCATCCCGCACACAGCCTCGGCTGGCCGGGCCAGGCAGACGGGCACTCTCCTCCCTGGCTGCACGAACGGATTTGGACCTTCCTGCGCTTTCCTGCGGCCGGCGAGCGCTCCTCGCTAGGTGGAGCTGCTGGAGCGAGCACGGAGAGCCGGGAGCCAGCTCCGGGATTACCGGGAGGCAGCCCCGGGATTGCCGGGAACCTGTCCCGGGATTCAGCCCCGGGATTGCCGGGAACCTGTCCCGGGATTACCGGGAGGCAGCCCTGGGATTGTCGGGAGCCATCCCCGGGATTCAGCCCCGGGATTGCCGGGAGCCAGCTCTGGGATTTCCGAGAACCAGCCCCGGAATTACCGGGAGCCAGCTCTGGTATTACCGGGAGCCATCCCCGGGGTTACCGGGAGCCATCCCCGGGATTACCGGGCGCTCCCGAGCCCAGCCGTGCCGCATCCCAGCCCTGCTCCCCGCCCTCCCCGTGCTCCTGACACCGCCGATATCCCTCGGCTCGTTTCGGTTACACTGGAACTCAAACGGGAAAGGAAGATCTTTTCCCCAACGAAGTCGTGGTCCCAAGTACACCGATGTCAGTGGTTTTCTCCGTCCTTTGGGCTCAATCTGCTGATCAATGCGGCCCTGTCAGCCTTGGATGTGATGGAAAATGCTGAAATATGATTTTCTAAAAATCATAAAATTATGCACATAATGATAGCCACGGCCACTGCTTTCCCCCATTTAGATCATCAGTTTAATGATTTTCAGTTCCCTGACACTGGACCACCCTGTGCCAACAGTTTCTAAGCAAAGCTCTCACTGCTGATTTCCATGGTGGGGCTGTTTAAAGATCAATAGCAGCGGTGGCCTAGTGTACATTTA
Organism: Dicaeum eximium; assembly: GCA_013396995.1. Lineage (NCBI taxonomy): Eukaryota > Metazoa > Chordata > Aves > Passeriformes > Dicaeidae > Dicaeum > Dicaeum eximium. Next base: position 769,771 of record VWZP01007044.1, read on the forward strand.
TTTGTCTCACATTTATTTAGTGTACATTTATTTGTCTCGCAGAGTGAAAGAAACTGTATAAAAGCTCCAGCTCTGCCAATTAGATTTCCATACATTTTTGCTGCTAATGTGGAACTGAAGTAAAGGCAGAGATTAGTTTTACCACAGACAATATGTGGTTATCCCCATCAAGAATCCCTCACGTGGGTGCCAGGGCAGTGCCTGTATCCATATCCAGCGGCTTTGGGGCTCTCACTGCCCTGCAGGAGGCTCAGATGCTCAGCCAGGGCTGGGGAACCACGGGTGAACTTCTGCTGGATTTAAACTGTCATCTTTGTCCACATCTCACATGCACACACACTGCAGAGTGGGAAGGTTCTGTGCAGCAATGCTCAGTGGAAGGGAAAAGGAAGGTAATTTTGGAAGAGGGGCACCTTCATAGCCCCCAGGCAAAGATGAATGAGGAAATGCAGCACCAGCATTTCTTGTCCCTGCTGCTGCACACCCAGCCTACGGCAGGTACGCTTTGGCATCACTGTTAACAGTTTCCAAAATAGTTTCCTTGCCTGGGGCTGAACAGCTACATGCATCCCCTCCCCATGGAATTCCCACATGGAAATGGGGCAGGGCTCTCAGCAGCCACCACACCACAGGCTGAGGTGTGCAGGGGCAGCAGCAGTCCCATTGCTGCTGCTCCCAGAGGGGGAGAAGAGCCATCCCACCACAGGGACTTCAGCCCTGAGCAGGTTTTCAGAGGGAAATGCCTTGTCGGAGCGCCAGGGCACACCACGGGCACATCTGTGCCGGCTGCAGTGCTCAGCAGCACCGCACGGGAACAACAAACATGGCAACGCCGGGAAATCTGCTCTACACAATTAGGACAGACGGAGGGCTGGAATCAGGAATGCCACAGGGCTGTCGCTAGCAGGGCTTGGTGGCCCTGGTGGATGCCAGCAGAGCGGTGGGTGCTATTTAATGGGTGTGGGATCTTCCCACAAGGCAGTGTGACAGTGGTGACAGGTTCTGGAGGTGGCAGCTGGACAAACTTCAGGTAAGGTTTGTACTGCCCAGGGCGGAGGGTGCAGAGCCTGAGCAGGGCACAGCCTGGGTGGGAATGGGGCTGGGAGCGGGACAGCGCCAGGAATGGTGTCCGGTGAGCCTGTAAATTCCGAATAGACACTTTTCCCTTGGAATCCTCTCCTCCTGGCTTTCCCCCAGCAGGGGTCAGGCTGAACCAACCATCACAAATCAAAAGTAAAAGTAACTACTCCGCTTCAGCGGCAAATATTCTCAATGTTCCAGAAACGAGAAAAAAATATTTTGCCTTCCTGAGGATACGGAAAATGCTTGAACATTTCACTTAAGGAAAGCCAAAAAAATACTGAAGTGGTAACAGGGGAATGCAGGCAGCAGCCTGCAACCCCCTCCTCTTTGCAGCTGTTTTAAAAAGGCAGTGACGTGTCCTGTTCCACTCAGCCTCTGCTCCCAGTTACTCTAAGGTTTGTACGCTTCAGAGTAAAAGCATTTAGAAATTGGGACAGAATGCGCGGCCAAGTGACGGGAGCGTGTCCCCAGAAGTGTCCGGAGCCCCCGGGGAGGGCAGAGCCCGCAGCACCGGCCCCCGGGCGCAGAGGGAAAGCTCCCGCACAAACCCCCCCTGCACGCTCGGAACGAGTCAGTGCTGCAGAGCGGGGCCGCTCCTGGCGCGATGGGCACACCCCGCACCCCCAGACAGAGCTGGCAGCGTTTCGTGCTCCCCGGCACTCTGCAGAGCAGCACAGGGACTCCGCAGCGGGGTCGAACCCGAAGTGACGCCTCTGACTTCAGCTGTCACCAGAGGTCTGCGGTCAGACACTCTGGGACAAGAATGCTAAAAAGCAGGTGAGATGTACCCAAAGGCCCGTCTCCTGCAAATTTTTCTGGCCGGCTTTGTCTCAATTAATCGGCTAGCAAGAGGACACAGGATGGCATTTCATGCGTGGAATTTTAATGATAAATTTATTATATTTTAGTGTATTATTGGCGTCCGATTTTGTAGTCTTACAAGAAATTTCCGTTTCCACATCTCCATTAAATGTCTGATTCATTTTCTTGGCTCGTGGTAATGCCTCAGGCTACATCACTAAAGAATCAGTGCTCTGCATTAGATAAATATAAGACCAAGTCTGATTAACCTATTAACTATTTTTAATTAACTTTTACTGTTCTTCAAATATTCCGTGTTTTTGAGGAAGCAGAACGAGGATGAGAGCAGGCTGGTGCCGTAGAGATGTATAGAGCTAACATATGGACCGAGATTATTCATCATCATTGGCAGCAGCTCTGCTCTACGGAATCTTGCAACAACATCACAATTTTCCTGCTGGAGTGAATGTCATAATGGACACATTTGTGGGGTGAGTTATGGCCAAGAGAGAAAAAAAATTTAAATCTTTATAGCGTTTTTATGCTCTGTCTTCCTTTTTGGTAATCAGATCTTGATTAAGAGTTCGAATTAGCACCCAGAAGAACATTATGCTTTCCTGGCTCAGCTCCTTCCCACGACGTAGGGCAGGCAACAAATGATTCAGTGGCTTTACAGTGCTGCTACAACAAAAAGGTGTTTCTGTACCTATCCCCCACTTTAGGAAAGGAACCGGCTGCTTGCTCGCAATGAGGAACATATGCTAGTGGCAAAATATTTTATTTGCTAAATAAAGCGACTGCTTCATTTGGTTCAGACAGGCTCCTCTCACAGCCACGATGACTTATTTGGGAGAAAGCTGGGCAAGGTGGGGCTCGCTGTCTGCGCTGCTGGGGGCTGGAGGAGCTCTGTGGGGCAGAGCCAGCCCTTCCCTCGGGGCAGCAGCTGGACCCCGCGGGGCTGCACTGCGGGCTCTGTCTCGTCAGCCTGGAGAACACCTGACCCTGCAATGCCAAAGCACGTCCGACTTTTTAATTTCAGGTGTTCTCATGATTTGGTTGGGTTTTTTTTTTCCATTTCAGATACATTGGGACCGTTCCGATCGAAGTGAATTTTGGAGGCATAGCTGCTGCAGCCCTCGTACTTCCTATGCCTCGAACGAGCAAACAAATAACTACAGCGCGCTTTTCTTGCCTTTTCTTTTTTTTTTTTTTTTTAAATCCGGACAACGCTTCTTCTGTGTACCTGTGAATTCATTCACATCTCTTTTTTATTTCCTCCCGGGGAGGCCGGGCTCCCCATCGCACCTCAGCCCCTCCCTGCCCCAGCCCCCGCCCCTCGCAGCCCGGGACCGCACTGTCCCTGCTCCCCTGCTGTCCCCGAGGGGATTCCGTGGGATCTGCCCTCCTCCGCGGCTTTGCCCGCCCCGGATTGTGGCTGTCCTGCTCTCCGCTGCCCCGGCCGCTCGCTCCTCGTCCTCTCGGCCCGCAGCCCCGCTCTCCCTGGGCTGTTCTCTACTTCATAACCGCCCTTGCTCCTTGCCCTGAAGCGGCGAAGCGCTTGCGATGAGAGCCCGTGGAAGCGCTGAAACGCAGCCGGGTGTGGGTGAGCAGCCCCGGCCGCAGCGGCTCCGGGCGGTCACCGCATCTGCTCGGGATGCCTTGGTGCCTGCGCCTTGCTCACCCCGGCACTGAAGTTTGCTGCTGGGGTGGGTTTCCCCCGCCCCCACCGCTGCCCGGGGCGCTCACGGTGTCCCCCAGCCCTGCTCGGGTGCCCACGGTGTCCCCCAGCCCTGCTCGGGTGCCCACGGTGTCCCCCAGCCCTGCTCAGCTGCTGAGCGGCGCAGCCCAGCCGCGGCTGCCTCCTGAGTTACTTTGTCTGACTACTTTAGCTTAGGGGTTCTCTGCCCTAGCTTAGGGAAAACACAAGCTGAGTACAGAAAAGGAACCAAATATTAATATTTTCGAATATTTCGGTTACTAAAGACAGAGATGAGGTAATTTTGGCGTTTGCTTTTGAATCCGTTTCTCATGCAGGGGCAGCCCTATGGGCGCCATCCCACCTGCGATGCTACCTTTAGGGAAGAAGTCGCACGAGGAGACCCTCAAATAAACACTCGATTTTTTCCAATATACCATCAGTTTCTTGCAGTAGAAAAGGAGGACAAGCGCTTGTGCTGGAGGGATTATTTTGTTTTACTTCTGCTAGAAAACAAGCCGGGGGATGCCGTGCGGCGAGCGCCCGGCTGGGCCGGGCAGGAGGCGCGGGGCGAGGGGAAAGGGCCGGTACCGCCGGTACCACCGGGCCGGGCACGGGGCTGGCAGTCCCGGGCTGTACCGCAGCTCGGCCTGCACCGCACAGTCCCGGGCCGGCCCGCGCAGTCCCGGCTGTACCGCAGCTCGGGCCGGGCTGTACCGCTCAGTCCCGGGTTGTACCGCACAGTCCCGGCTGTACCGCTCAGTCCCGG
>VWZP01007044.1:780892-860345 GCA_013396995.1 Dicaeum eximium
GCGGTTGGCACCGCCAAAGTAGAATCGCAGGGAAAAGAGCCCAGCGCTGCCCGCTTGGTTGGGCTGGTTTTGTGTGGGACGCTGCAAGAAAGAGCAGGGGATTCACACGAGCTCGCGGCCCCCCTTTTCGGGACATGTTTTGGAAGCCAAAGCCGGCTGGGCTCCTTCTCCTCCAGGAAAGGACTTTTTAGGAAGAGATTCAATAGCTAACCTCGGGATCGCTGCCACGGACAGCGCGGTGAACAATTAAAACACAAATGTCACCGGGCTTCACGGGGCACGGGATCAGCCGCAGTTTCGGCTCAGTCCTTCCTGCAGGCAGTAAAAACTCCGGGATAACGACATGACAAAAGCTCTGCAGAACCGTGTCCATAGGGAATGGGGCCCCAGAGCCGCTCCTCGGCGGCCGCCCCGAGCTCGGTCCCGGGCCGAAAGCCCCGCGGGGAGTGAGCGGCTGCTCGGCCGCGGAGCTGGGCGGGAGGGTCCCTGCCTAAGCGCTGAGACCACCGCAGGCCGGTCCCGACAACTCCTTTCGCACACAGCTTTTGGCTTTCCCTTCCTTCTGTCACAGAGCCCTCGGTTTTAAACCCCACTCCCTTCCGTGCGCGGGATTTCCAGGCTCAGCGGAGATAAAAGCAGCTGTTTCTGGGATTTCCCGGCTCAGGGGAAATAGGGGCGGCTGGGTTTTCCCTGTCTCGGTCCCTGCCATGTGCCTTCTCTGGGGTGCAGAAGATCCCGGCTGTGGGATCCCAGGGTGCCCAGAGCATCCTCCCTACTTTTCCAACGCCTCTGCTTTTTCGAGGTACTTCGCAAAATGAACCCGCTGCGGTCCCTCTCCAGCCCCAGCGAGCATCACCACGGACAGAGCAAAAACTTCTTCCCCGTAGAAGCGGCCCAGGCGCAGGACGTGCCCCGCGCCCTGCAATAGCCGTGGGCACCGCGGGACTGCGGGGAGGGATGGAGGGATGGAGGGAGGGAGGGGAGGTACGAGAAGCAAAAGAGGGGCCGGGGCCACCCCGCCGCCCACACCCCGCTCCCGGCCGGCAGCTGCTGCCTCGGGATGGATGCATATGGATGCGGACATATGGACGCGGGCAGGACCCGCACGCCGTGCCACAGGGGGGACACGGGGACAGGTTAAAGGGGAAGCGCACGGCCGGGGAAAAGGAAGAGCTCTCCGCCCGCGGGGTTAATGAAGGGGTGTGTGCGCTGGGGGAAGCCCAGTCCGCTGTCACCCGGCCCCGGACAAGGCCCTACAGCAGCGCTGCCACAGCCCCGAGGCCTTCGGGCTCTCTGGTTCCGACAGCAGCTCCCCCGCAGGTGCCCCGGCGCAGGCAGCAGGCGAGGCAATGCCCACACCCTGCCGGAGGGATGCCAGACCCACAGGCACGCGGGGACAGCGCGACCATTTCAGTGGGAAGTGGCTTCTCCCGGCTTTCCCTCACGCGTGGTCTCCTGTGCTGAGCTCCTGCAATGCCCTTATCGCTCATCACTTCTCGGGGCTATTAATTTTTAACGCTTGCCATATAACCCGCATACCGTCCTCCCTCCGTTTGCTGCCGGGGTGTTTCGTGCAAGATTTGGTTGTACCCCTGCCAGCGCCCCGAGGCTTTGCTTTATGCACCCCTTCCCTCGGGGCAGGACAGAGAATCGGGGGTTAAAATGCGGAATTGGGGTTTCACCCCCGGCCCGGACAGCCCGAGTCCCTTCCCGATCCGCTTGCTGCGGGATCCGCCGCTCAGAGCCGGCGTCGCTAGCCGCAAATTAAAAAGTGAGATGAACTGCTCGCTCCTAATTGCAGCTCCGCCTTCACCTTCTGCACCGATAGGTATTTCCCAGATACACGTTTCTGGCGGCGTTCGCCAGCTGTCTTCAACAGCGGGTACAAGTCTCCGTGAGGGATACAAACATCTGCCGGGGACGAGGAGGAGGAGACGCTGCCGCGGGGAGCAGCGGCCACCCCGCACCGTCCCCGCACCGCACCCGGCGGCGGCTCCGCGCCCCAGCGAACGGAGAATTAATAAGGATGAAATTATTGATCCGAGGGCAGGAGCAGGCAGCTCCGCGCCTCTTCCATCCCCCGCGGGTTCAAGCCTTGCCCGGAGGCCCGGGCTGGCTGCGGGGAGCGCCCGACCCCGGCCACGCCGCAATATCCCGCTCCCGCACACCCAAGAGCATCCCTGTAATAACGTCCTCGATCATTTATTAAAAGTCGTGTCAAGCCAGCCCATATAATTCATCTTTATGCAAATACATCAATGTCAAGCCATTAGTGTATTGCTCGGGTTTTTTTATTAAAGTGCATTCTTTTTAATTCAGCTCAGTAAAATACGAGCCCTATTGCTCAAGAATTATAGCAACTATTAGAGTAACATATGGGCAACATGCACTCAGAAAATAAAAATCAACAGATAAAGTGGCGGGGTCACAACGGGGAGCAAACACTTAACAAAATGGCAGCGGGGTAATAGATTTTCCACCCGCGCCCCCGGCTCTGGGGTGTCAGGAGGAGCCCGCCGGGCCGATGTGGGGCGGCCCTGCCCAGAACCCGCAGCCATCCCCGCCCGTCCCGGCTCCAGCAATTCCCCAATCCCTTCCTGCCCCTCAGACAGCACCTCCGCGCCGCCCCCTCTGCACCCCCCAAGTCTGTCCCGGATTTAATGAGAGAGTTGCCCACATCCTCATCACCCCAGCATGGTAATTGAGCAGATCTATTAACTTGTTACACTAGATTTGTTTAAAGAGACTATTACACAGTCATTTAATCAATTTGTTACACTGGAGGTCCTGACTTATGAGACACTTGCCGTATGATTCCTTAATGACTGAATTAATTTGTTTTAATAAAACCAACATTGTGTACAAGCACATTTCGAGAAATGTAATTTTGGAGACGGAACAGTCCAATGCTTCATCTGATTAAGTCTTTTCGATGGTTTATCAAAGTCGGGAGTTGCCGTCATAAACCGCATGTATGGGGTATTTTTCTTTTTTATAGCGTCATTAATTTAATATGGATCATTAGTTCTTTATACACATGCATGTTCTGACAAATGTACCCAATGAATAATGCACCTAATGTGTTTGGGCTCAAATGCATCACGCCATAAACAGAAACTGCCGCAAGAGAAATAATAATAAACAATAATAACAACAACTAATATCGCGGTCACCCCGTTCTCTCCCGTCCGGTTTCGGGCCGGGGGAACCGGATCTCTCCCCACGCCCTCCCAGCACCGATGGATTTACGGTGAGTTAAGGTTATCCCGAGAGCAGATGTAGGACAAGAAAATCGGTTTTGCTCCTGATGAGAACTGACGTGTGCGGAATAAGTGTAAATAAACACGAGGGTCCCCAAGAAAAGGAACTTGATGGTATCGATTATGTAAAATAATGGCCGCATTACAAATGTTAATGTACTATGGAAATGCACTGCAAACAGCGCAAGGAAGGAAGGAAGGAAGGAAGGAAGGAGCAGCCTCGGGAAAGGCTCCGGGATCCGCAGCGATGCCCCCAGCGCTCCCCACAGCAGTGTCGCTGTCGCGGTGACGGGAGAGATGAGCCCCTGGGTACCACCACCCCCACCCCAGCCCGGACCCCCGCCTGGCCGAGCACGATGCCAAAAGCCAGAACGACTTCTGTAGAGAACGGGCAGCGCCCTAAAATCCGTCAGAGGAGGCGCCCGAAGGGATTGTTCTCTTCTAAACCCTTACATGCTGCCTGTGAAATTCCTCGCCCCGACAGTGTGGTTTGCTTTTGGTTTTTTGAAGTAATTTCCACCAGTGACTTTGCGGTCCAGGAAGTCTGCTGGGCATCTCCTTTTTTTAAACATGAGCATGTATTTCTCGGGCTCCAGTGGAACACAAACCTCAGCCCAAAATGTGACACTGCTGCTCCACCTGGCACCTCCTGCCCCGGATAAGCGGCCACTGGCCTCTCACCTCCCTGTGCCAGCTGTAACCTCAGCTGCAGAGCCCACCAAGCAGCAGCATTTCCCACACTGTCATCATCTGCACATAGCAGAACTTAAAACTGGAACCCAGAGAGGCTTGCTGCTCGAGAAAATAAAACGAGATGGTGAAAATGTACATTCAGAGCCGTTTTTCACCCTCCTCACATGGTTTCTCACAGATAAACTGCCCTTTTTCCTCAAAGGTACATCTTCTATCCCCTTTATAAATGCAGGCAGCACACCAGCAATGCGTGCAGGAGGTGTATTTAAGTAAATGGATTCGACCTTTTGGCCATTTTAACAGATGCTGCTTCTGACCACCCCAAAAAGCTTGTTTAAAGTTAACAACATTAAGCATTGGAGGTCACAAGGCCAATTCAAGGTCATTTTAATTCTGGCTAAAGGTTAATTAGATCACTGCATTAAAGCAAAAATAGACTATACTCAACTTTAATGAGGACAGACAGGTTTTTTTACACACCTCTTAACTGCTCCCTTTATGATAAGGATATAGGGTATGTATCAGAGAAGAAATCTTGCTGCCACTTCCACAAATCCAGTTACAGGAGCTCCTCTGGCTTTACACTGGCAAGGCATAAATACAGCTCTTGGCTCGTTTGAACTATTTTTTTTTTTTTTTGCAAGATTTGACACCTGGGTTTCCTGCTACTCTTTCCTCTGTCCCCTCACAGAGAGCCCAGGACTGCTCTGCTTTGCCCTGAGGAACACCTCGAAGCCTCAATGTCCAAAGGTGCATGCCAGAGGTGTGATCACTGGACAGGACTTATGGATGGTGAGGCATTTTTCCTGGGCTGATATCACCAACTCTCAGAGCCAACAAGCCTCGTTTGGAGAACTCCACAGTACTTTGCCCAGGAGTGCTGAACCAAACGGGAAGGCAGCTCCTCGCCTGGCAGTGTTTGTGAGCTTTCATAATTCTTTGCACTTTGCAAATCCAGATTCTTTTTTTCCTAAAAGTTTATTTTAAAAAAAATCCAGATAGAAGAGACTATGGAAATGAGAGACTTTGGTTTGAACCCTGTTATCCCTTCTGAGGGAAAGCAAAGACCTGTGTCTCTTTTCTCCCTGCAATCCCCAGCTGCTGGGCTGCAGGATACTCTGGTGTGGAGTTCTCTCTGGATGGAGCTGTTCAGCTTTGAGTCAGCAGCTACATCAGAGCTGAGCAGAGAGGCCAGACATCCTTTTTTAGGGAAATACCCTCACTGATGGGCCTCTAGCTGATCAAGACTCTTATCCCTCATGTCTTCCCAAACTGGATGCATAATTCTCCTTCATAGACACTTTCTATGGGAGAATTTAACCCAAATTATGGTTCCTAGGGGGAAAATGTGGCTTGGCAGATATTTTTTCCAGCAAAAGCCTGCACTGTAGTGAAAATTCCTAATCAGTTCAACATATAAAATCAAGTCAGAACATCAGGCTAGAAATCAAGGTTTGTATTGATTATTAAACTACAGGTACAGGATGAATCACTGACACACAGGGATAATGGTGCCACTTATGTTCCCAATATGGCCATTTCAGCAGAACAACTGCCCAAGAGCACCAGGACAGTCTAAAGCCCCCACTATGACCTGCCATGGAAGTGTGACTGGAGTCACTGGGGAAGCCAAGCCACCCGAGGGCTGAGAGATCCTGAGACACAGGGAGGGGTTGGAGCACCAGGCAAGTCACCAGAGGGAAAGAAGTGAAGAAAAGAATGCTGGGGAGCTTATGTATGAGGCAAAACAACGAAAACCCTGAATTATCAGTTTGCAGCACCTGGTGACTAATGTTATTTTCATCTTAAAAGGAGAGAGTGTGAATGGCAAACCAATACCTAGTGAGGTACCCTCAAAAGAAACAGCCTGGAGATAGCCCCTTCCTCACACACCTCTAGGTACCAAAAACATCTCCTGAAATCAGGATTGGGTTGTGAGTTATTTATGATCCCTGAAAGGGCTACATTTATTGGATAATTTATTTATAATGAATAATTCAACCAGTTTTATATGGAAGAGTTTCATTCCCTCGGGCTGCTTGCTTGGGAGGCAGCAAGGCTGCATCACTACACATTTTTCAGAGAGTCTTCAATTCCTAAATCTGGTTGTTCTGTTACTGAAGTTACAGCACAATCACCAAATTCCAAGTTGTTTTATGTATATATTTTTCTTTCTTCATACTGTGGTTTCTGACTCTCACAGCTTCCAACTACAGCATAAAACATCAGTAGGAGAGAGGCTTGCTCTTGTAGCATTGTTGGGGTTTGCCCTGCATTTTTAAATGTATTGCTTTATTAAAGCAGTATTTTATTGAAACAGTGTTATTGGTACATGCTGCTGCTGCCCTGCTATCCCTGCATGCTTCATCACTGTTTCCTCATGCTCTGCCCCCACAGCCACCCTGAGACCCTCATCTCACCCTGATATCCCACTGGAAGAGGAGCAATATGGTCCATCTTCTCCAGAAGGAGATATTTATGGAAGACTGTTGCTTGGTTTCCTTCTTGGGTTTAAGCATTTTTTCCACAAAGATATACAAGATCAACCTCCCACAATTAAAAACCAAAAAAAGATAAAACTAATACTTGCAATGGACATCTGTGCAATAAATAAACAAATAAGCCAAGCAGTCATGAATCTGATTTTCTGCTAGGAAAAATTAGTCTTGCTTAGTCAGGTCACCTGCTGAGGACCTTGAGGGTTTTTTTGTGGGAGCTGACAAGCTCCTGACCAGATACTCCAACTCCAACAATACCTTTCTATTTTGGTAGAAATATCTTCCATCTCTTTCCATGAGAAATATCCTCTCTTTCCATGAGAAAAATAGCCCAGGTCTAACATATATATATATATATATAATAGGTGTGTATGTAGAACAAACCTTTACCTATCCAGGCATATCCCTGTACACATCTTTATTTGAATAGCTGTTAATCTCTGACATTCCCCAAGGAGACCAGCAGAAAGAATGTCAGGGGCCCTGCTCACAACCCAGCTGAATACCTGACTATTTTAAGGTACTCTGGAGCTGCATGAATCAGAAAGAAAACAGCTCCCCCTACCCATTTTATTAGAAGGCAATAAAATCTGGTGGTGTCTCATTAAATTTAATGAGCCTTCATAAAATAACCATTACACTGTGGAGGTAATGAAAAGAATAACTATGATGGTTAGTAAATAAACCAGCAGGGGTGACAGTACTGGATGTCCCAGATCCCTACCAGTATCAAACAGGTAAATGACTCTCAGGGAGGATTATGGTACTTGACACACCTTTTCATGCATTGATACCTTCTCCTGTATCAGGTTTGAGGCATTTCTTTCCCCCTTCCCATATGACAACAATGCCATTTGTTTTTGTAGCCCCACGCTGCAGGTGTAAAACCCCGAACAAATCAGCGCACAGGGATCCTTAAAAACTCCATGCAAATTTCCATCAGTGGCCATGGTTCACAGTTAATTCACAGGTTTAGTGCCTGCCCCTTTCTGAAGCTTCTCTTGAGCTAACCATCACTGCTGGAAGTGTCACTGCAGAAGCCTTTTGGGAAAACCTTCTCATTTGGTACATACCAGGACTGTCCCACTCTGCACATTCTCTAACCAGGTCACAGCTGCAGGCACTAGGATTTGAAAAGGTGGCCTGGAGTTAAAGTCTTTCTTACCTGGCTCATGCATGCCTCAGCAATAAAAGAGTTAATCTAATTATAGGATCAGCTCTACTGAGAGTTTATGACAGCCCATAAAAAGGCAAGAAGAGGGGCTGGTAGAGACCAGCACAAAACTCCAGAAGCTTGCTGCAGGAAATGCACCTTTTGCATTTCCCATTTCACCCGAAATGGCATAAGGAAAGATTTCATCACAGTGGGATTATTCACAAGCAATCTGATCTGTGGGCTTATTCCTACAGCCATGCTTCCTTCTGAGATTCCTCTTGCTCCTGCTGAGGGTGACTGTGCTACAGCACCACGCCCCTCTGGGAGAGGAGACTTTTGTACTTTTTGTAGCAGCAGGGGAAGTGGTTTTACCAACGAGCCCTTGGCTTACTCAAAAGCCACTTCTTGGCAATTCACAGCCATTATTGTTATTTTATGGTAGAGGCAGTGCAATTTTTGTTGAATTACAAATATTGCAGATCTGTTTCCCCCCTCCCCAGCAGTTCCCAAAGACATCTAAACCCACAGTGTGACTGCTCCCTAATCTAGTTGAGGTGATGAAACGGTGCCAAAACCCTCATTGCAATTTCATTAGCATATTCATGAGTCGCACTTTTGCAGTGTTGCAGAAACAACACAAATTGGTTTGTGAATTGTGAACTCCCCCTTCTTTGCCGCCATCATCATCTTTTTCTTCAGAATCACAAATCGTGGATTAGCCAGGCGGGTGTGCTGGGGTCACTTTGGGGCTGGGCTGCTGGAGTTTGTCAGAGCACATCTCTGGGTCTCCCTGTGGTGTTCCCCCTGCCTGGAAGTGCTCTGATGGCAGAGGAGCAGGGCAGCTGTGGGGCTCTGCCTCTGCCAACCACCTGCACTGCCACTGCTCTGTGTCCTCACCAAAAACTGGAGTAACCTGTCCCTGGCAAAAAGGATTCAACAATGGAGGATCCAAAAAGGATTCAACAACGGAGGATCCAAAAAGGATTCAAAGGATTCAAAGGATTCAAAGGCATAGGCAGTTGTAATTTTCAGATGACAGCTCCTGGAGAAGAGCCACTTGCAGCCTCGGCAGGCAGAGGTGTCCTGCCCATGCTGCTGGTGGCAGGATGCCTTGCAGGGATGGTCACCTGAAATTCAGGTTATCTGAAGCAATAGGCAACAATCCCTCCAGGATTGCTGGGACATACTCCTGGAAGGTCTTCTGTGACCCACCAGCAAGGTCTCTGGTATTTATGGGTGACACCTGCCAGTCCCAGCTGATGGGACAGTTTGTGCTCAGGAACTGCAGCAGGGTTTGAGGGAGGGCTCTCCCTGCAGCTCAGCAGTGGGTTTGGGGGCTGTAAGACAAACCCTGTGGCTTTAGAGCAGGGAATGGATTTGCAGGTGACAGCCCAGCCCCTGCCCTGTGCTGGCACCCTCATTAAAGCACAGTGGGGGCAGTGCCCCCTCCCTGAGCACACACAGCTGAATTTCACAATCAGCCACCAGCTTTTAAATATGTTCCACTTTACCTACACATCCAAAGAGACCTATTGGTTAACTTAGCACGGGCTGCAGTTATAGCTCTTGCAGGGAGGTCACTCCTGTGTCCTTGGGATGTTACTCTGGGACCACATTTGGAAAACCTGAGGAGCTCCCAGCTCCGTGGTGGGCACTGGTGAGATGGGGACATGGGACTGCTGCTTCTGGGGAAGGCTGCTAACAGCCCAAAGTCCTCCTCTGTGCAACCCAAACCTCTTAGGAACACAGGATATGAAATATATTTGAAATGGCAGACTTTCACATGGAACTTGATTTAATTTTTCTGTGGAAAGATCACTTTAGACTTGCATTGTTCACATGAAATAATGAAACATTACTGATTTAATTAGAGCTCAGTTTTCAGTCTGTGCTTTCTATATTGTTGAAATTGCATTTTGCATGGGACAAAACTATCAATAGATAAAGCAATTTAAAAGGCACATGTATAGAATATATTCTCTTCCCCTTTTCTTTTGCTACTTTCAATTCATTGCTCAATTTAAGTATGGAAATAATGTTTGTCAAAGATTTCCTGACACATGATTTACAGGAAAAAAAAAAAAAAGAAGACAGAGGAAGAATGATTTGAAAAAACATCAGGGCATCTCCTGCTTGTACTTCTAACCCATTTATGGTACAATATACAGATAATCCAATCTACTGCTGAAAACAAGGTTTGTGCAGTTATGCTCCACTACTTCACAATGCTTCACTTAAAACTTGATAGTTTTCTCATATTTTCTTTCTCCTTGAACTGACAAAGTGGATTGGGCAGGTTCTAGCTGATGGAAATAGCTGCTCACTGCTGAGCATTAGCTCTCTGTGTTTTACATGGGGTATGTGAGTTCAGTTTAGGGAAGACAGGGAGAAGAGAAAAGAGTTTGTGAGGTCACAACTGTCCCAGAGGGCAGGGCAGAGCAGAAAGCCCCACTGGCAGGCAGAAAGCCCCAGAGTGGAAGAGTGTCCAGAAAGGGGTCTCAAAATCAGTGTCACAGAATGGTTGGGTTTGGAAGGGACCACAGGGGTCCAACCTTCCTGCTCGAGCAGGGTCCTGCCAGAGCACGTGGCACAGGATTGTGTCCAGCTGGTCCTTGATGATGATGTCTGCAGTGAGATATTCGTGTCCACACCCTCTCTGGACAACCTGTTCCAGTGCTAGGTCCCAGTCCCTGCTCAGTGAAGAAGTTCTTCCTCATGTTCAGATGGAACTCCCTGTGCATCAGTTTCTGCCCGTTCTTCTTGCCCCGTTGCCCAGCCCCACTGAGCAGAGCCTGGTCCATCCTCCTGGCATCCCTCTTTCAGGGACTGACAGACACTGATGAGGTTCCCTCAGTCCTCTCCTCTTGAGGCTGAACAGGCACAGCCTTACCCATCTTTCTTGCCCTCCACTGGCCCCACTCCAGGAGCTCCATGTCCCTGCTGTCCTGAGGAGCCCAGGACTGGACACAGCACCCCAGGCAAGGCCTCAAAGGGCTGAGCAGAGGGGCAGGATCTCCTCCCTTGTCCTGCTGGCTTCTCCTGATGCATCCCAGGACACTGGGGCCTTCTTGGGCTCACTGCTGGCTCATGGGCAGGCTGTTGTCCCCAGGACCCCCAGCCCCTCCACAGAGCTGCTTCTCAAGACGTTGGCCCCCAGCCTGTGCTGGTGCAGGAGCAGGACTCTGCACTTGCCTTTGTTGAATTTCAGGTGGCTCTTCTCTGCATTCTCCACCCTGCTGAGACACTTCTGAAGGGCTGCACATCCCTCTGAGGTACCAGCAACTCCTCCCAGCTTGGTGTCATCCTTTGTGTCACCAGTGAACTTGCTGAGTTCCTTCATCCAAGCCATTGGTGAGCAGGTGGAACAATACTGGGCTCAGTGTTGAACCTTTGGGGACACCTCAATGGACAGGCTTGCAGCTGGATGCTGTGCCAGGGATTATGACCCTCTGAGATCTGTCATTCAGCTCAACCCACCTGACCCCACTCATCCAGCCCACACTTCCTTCGTTTGCCCCTGAGAATGTTGTGGGAGATGGTGGCAAAAGGGTGGGAAGTCAAGGCTGCTGGAGTCGGGGTAGACAGTGTCCACTGCTGTCCCCTTGTGTGTCCAGGCAGCTGGTTCATCACAAAAGGCAATCAGGCTGGTCAAGTGTAATTCAGGGGTATAATCTGGTCACACACCACATCATCTGTAGTGGCATTGTTGGCAAAATCAGCTTGTTTGGACAATAAATTATCTTGATACTGATATTTGTGCAAGAATGTTGGCACTAGTTGTGTTTCACTGCTAGAGCCACAGGATTTTTCTGTGGGCACAAACAGGGACTGGGGGAAGCTTTCCCTGGAGTAAGAGTTTTTCATTGTCTTGTTTGCAGTAAAGAAGCCTTTCTGAGGAAGCTGACATCCACCCTAAATTACTTCCCTGTGTAGAGTGTCTGTGCTGTATAGTAGGAGACTGCTTATTTCTCATATTGATTTACACAAGGCAGGGTAGTGAACATACAATTAATTAATAGTTGACTTCATTGGAAGCCAGCTGTTAGCCCTGTAATTTACAATGGGAACAAATTCAGAATAAGAAGAATTATACTTCTAGAAACTGTATTTCTGTGTTTTAAAGGTCAAATCCAGCTTCCACTAAGGTTCATGGGGACCCTCATGATGTGAAAACGATGCTATGGGTTTCATATGAAACCTTCAATTCTTACTGAAAGAATTACTTTTATGGGACACTTTATCCTTAGCTTAGTCACAGGTATTTTCCCCAGGCCAAATCAGAAATGGTAGTGTTAAGTCTGCACATCTCTGTCCAACTTTGCTCCTGAAATAAGTCCAGTCCAACAAACATTTCTTTCAAGATTTCTAGGTTACTAAGCTAAAACTCCTACTGCTTCTGTTTAGATGTTATTTGTGTCTAGGTGCTGTGAAATAAATCCATGCAACGCAGCTTGGCTCCAATTAATTTACTGACAGAGCTTTCCTCAATGTATTGGGTCAGATATTAAACAGTATTTAATTTGCTGATACCCTTGAAGCTAAAATATGGACATTATTTCCATGTGTCATCATATCAGGAATTCATCCTGGAGGGTCACAAACGAATACTTTCTGTATGTTTTGAACATGCTTTTCTCAGCCTCTGTGAAGCACTAGGAAGTTAAATGCTTGCACTGCAAATAAACTGGCCTCTGTTCCCAGGCCTGATAACCTAAAGGGTGACCATTACTTCACACATTCTTTTTCCTGGTGTCAAATACACCGTGGGGAATATTGGAAAGAAGATAAGAGAAGAATGCACATTTTGCAGGACAGAATGCCAACATCTGACACCTAGGAAATGAAATCTGGCAGAGTCTCAGGGGCTGGCAAAGAAAACCTAATGATCCCAAGTGACCTTACATACAAGCCTGTTCCTGTGCAACTTTGCCTTCCAGGATTTTTAATGTGAAATATAAGATGCCTGTGTCTTCCTGAAGGACCTGCCATGCACAGCAGCACATCCAGGCCAGGCTTTGGTATTCCCTGAAGCAGCCAGGGGTTTAAACAACTTCTTCACTTGGCTGTTTCTGAGGGTGGCTCGAGAAGAAGCTGAAATCCTACCAAGGAGGACTGGGGAGCACCTGAAGGTTTTTAGTCTTATGTTGCAGACTCAAAAGTGCTGGAAGCCTTGCAGGATGTTTGGATCAGTGTCTGTGCTCCGTATCTCACCCCAGCTAGGTCTGGACCCAGAGGACATTGGCTGGCTTGTCTGCAGGCAGTTCTGCTCAGGCAGGAGCCTAAAACTGGAGCAGAAGGAGCCCTGCAGATCCCCTTGGCTCTGGGGAGGGGCAAAGTATTTTGCCCAAAGCTTTGTGTTGCTCTGTATCACATTCTTTGGGCTTCCTTGAATTATTTTTTTTGCACGATTTTGATGCCCACACATACCCACAGAAACACTCCCCTCACAGCCAAAATTATTTCTGGTGGCTCCCTGCGTGCTTCTGGTAAAGGACAAAATCCAAGTCACCTGCTGGGCAAGGAAAACTAAATGCAAAACCACTGAGGGATGGGAAAATGACGGCGGGGCGTTGGAGAGGAGGGACATCAGCACGGCCATCAGCCCCTTTTGGGAGGATGCCCTAAACAGAGCTGAGAGCTCCTTGCCAAGACAAAGGGCAGGATGTACTAACGAGGGCAGGAATGCCCAGGGAGCTGCTGGGTGTGAGCTGAGCCGTGCTGGCAACGTGGGAGCTTTCCCTGCCTCTCTCTTCTTTTGCAAGATAGATTTTCTTCTGATGGTTCAATTGTTGTTCATATTAGAGCATCAATGATTTACAATTGGTCAGGGAGCACGCTTCCTCCTACCCCAGTGGTGTCTTTTTCCTCACACTTTATCTGTGTGCAGCAGAATAGAAACACCTGAAAAATTTGCCCTGGGTTTTGTTAGCCTTCCTCGCTTGTTTTGCTTTCTCTCCCGGCAACAAAAGAGTTGTCAAAAGTAATGTTTATAATAATTTAACGGATTATTTGCTTATTAGATATTAATCATTCTGCTGTGGCCAGGGTCCATGCTGGTGCTCCTCTACTAGAACAGTGATTCTGATCTCAATTAGATTATGTCTCTCTCCTTTACCTCCCCATAAATCATTCCTGCAAACTGAAATTAACAGCTACTGGAGCGCATTAATAATCTGCCTCACACATTGGAAAATGCATTAGCCGGAACCCTCCCATCACTCTGACTGTTAAGCACATCATTTTGTTTATGAAATATAAACATTTCATGGAAGAGCTCTCCCACATTTCTCTGGGCCTTGTGACAGCTAAAATGATTGCCCACAATTGCCAGTCAGTCAAGCGCCCAAATAAAGTTTGTTTAAAGCCATGGTTCTGTGACTGCCCTATTTTCTCAAGCATTAAAAAACTCATGTTTAAAATAAAATCCCTCTTTATCTGGGAAGAAAGGAAAAAGAATAGCTGTGTATCTGTTGGAGTTGTACAGAGACAGATGTACACTTTGCAGAGGCTCTGTGGTTTCAATATTTGGTTTAGCTTCACAGAGGAGGAAGTGCTGCCAAACCCATTGCAAAATAAAGCTCCAGAATAATGATTTTTAGGATGATCTAATTAAAACGTTTCATTTCTGACAAAGTGACATTTTGATCAGCTTGACAAGTAACATTCCAACTTGCATTTTAAAACCTTGGTGTCTTATTGCAAAGCATGTTGAAATAGAATAACCCCCCCTCCCCAAGCTGAGAGTTGAATTTCAAAATGAAATATGAAAATGCAGCATGCAAAGAACATTGCTGCAGCATGTTATGACAACACTGGGCTTTCTGGGGGTTTTCTTGCAAAGCAAAAACCAGCCCATGACTAAATTGCTTCTGAGCCTGCTAGCCACAGCTCATGAGCAATGCTTCTACCCAGTGCCTCTTCCTCCCAGCCCCAGCATTCAGATTTGCCCCCAGCTGGGAGTTTGGGGTTTTATTTTTGTCTTACATGTGCACTGGCACAGCAGGAGCACAGGCAGGTCCACAGTGACAGTATTTCTCCTTTTCTGGGAAGTGAATAGTCATAGTTTTTTCAGAATGTAGATTGTTTTCACTTGATCTTGGGTGAGTTTGCACATCAATACTGTCAGTATCTTGAATATATTGATAACAGCAGTACCTTAACCCAAAAGATTTGATCCTTGGCTGCTGCTAGGTTAAAGACCATATAGACTGAATTAAGCAGCAAACCCCAGAGAATCTACCCATGAAACACAACACTAAATCTTACAGGGGCTTTAAATTGGTATGTGTAGTTTACAAGGAATTTATGTCCATCTACTTGCAACAACAGAACCAAGACAGCACCTGCTGTATAATGCATAAATGAAAACCTCACACCCGACTCTATTCAGCAGTCAGAGGCAGCACTTGAAAATAAGCAAAATAAAAACACTGGTACCACCTTCACTTTCACCTTTGCCAAGCTCTTGGTCTGAAAATGAGCATTAAAGCTGTAATTAAAGCTCTGCATTAAAATGGTGAGGCACCTGTGACCACTTTTGCTGGCTGGGAGGCCTGGTGCCCACAGATTTTCTCATCTGTACCTGGGGAAGAAATACTGAAGGCTTGGGCTGAGCAAGGCTCTTGAAACATGTGCTTGGGCTTCTGGGAGCGTGCTGCCCTCCCTAAAGCCAGGCACACACTGCTGCCCTTTGCAGAATCAGAGCTGTGTGAGTTCAGCTGGGCAGGTATTGGTATGAGAACAGAGTTTGCAGCTGTAAATTCCTGGGGGTACAAGCTGAGTCGTTCTTGCTGTGCCTGTGGTCATCTGTGCACTGATAAACAGTAAAAAAAATCTAATGAATGGTAGCATTTTTTAAATGCAGGAATGAGCCTATTTAAGATTTAGCTGAGTTTTGTTTATTATTCTCAAAATGCATTTGCAGCATATAGAGTAATGTCTCCAGAGGGCTGTTCTGCCATGGAATATTATGTGACTCTCTATCAATAAATGACACAGCTTTTTATATGTTTGAAGTAAAAGAAATAATTGCTGCTCCTTGTGGAGTTAGGCAATTAATTGCCTAATTATTTTGTTAAATGTCACTACTAGAAGAAAAACATTACTAGAGCTTTATGGACAAATTTCATCTGAACTGAGGGTGAAATTCAGGTAAAGAGCATATATGCTCTATATCTGCACCCTATCAAAGTACTAAGCTCCTAATACAAATGTCCTTTACTTGGGGAAATTAAATCTGTTTCTTTATCAGTAGCTTGGTCTAATTTTTTCATGTTTATATTTTTGCTGCCTCATCATTTCTGATCTCCCCCAGGTTCCCTCCATGGTGCTGATGCATCTTGGCAGAGCCAGGCTGGCAGAAGGCAAAGGGGAAGCTCTCAGTGTGCACTGATCTTTTGTAAAACAAGGGGCCTTGGAGCCCCACAGTCCTGTGCACAACTGTGAAATGTCTTTGGTGATGAGGAGCAGGAATTGTAGCACCTGCAAGGTAACAAAGACAACATCCTTCCTAGTTGAGATATAATGCTGAAACCTGGAATTTGGGGTGTTTGATAACTCAGGACAGCCTTCTATTCGCTCCCTGTAGTGATGCTGTCCCATGGATCTCTCCCAGGTTAGCAGAATTCCCAAAATTAGGGATGGCAATGAAGACACTGTCTGGTCCTTCATGGTTTCTACCAGTGATGGCAGCAGGGGCCTGTGAGTCTCCAGGCACTTCAGTGCAAATGCCAGCCCAAACTGCAAACTCCTGCTCTAAGTGTGGCTGTCACTCTTTCAGGAAGTTCAAGTGACATTGTCCACCCAATTAAAAAAGCTGGGATGACAGAAAACAGAAGGGAATAATGCTACTTGGACTTGGAGCTAGAGTTCCAGAGGTGCAAACCTTTTCTGAGGTGGCCCAAGCCCAGTTGGATGGGACAGGAGCCTGGGCAGGGACCTCTGGCAGCCCTGTCAGGGTTTCCAGTTGCTGTGAGAAGGGGTCCCAGAGGATTTTGCCCCAGAAATCACAGTGTCAGGGTCACTTTGCATGGCCACTACATCTCCCTGTCTGCTGGGGAAGACAGAGTTGAGAGCCCTGGGCTACCAGGACCCTGTCCACAAGCCACAGCCCATGTACTCGTGCAGGTACACACCAGATATTTCCAAGGAATCCATAAGGCTCATGTCCCGAGCAAGAAAGGAGGAAAGGAAAGCAGGACTGGCAGAAAATAAGGCTTTCCTGCAGCTCTCCTGTGAAATCCCTTGGGAGCACCAGCAGGAATTTCACACCTCACCTACAGACCCCATCAGTTTTCCCTGTGGGTGTGCTTCAGGCTGTAAGAGGTCCAGGAACCCAGCCTGCAGTTATTCAGAGGGAGATGGAGGACTCTGTCCTATAATTATCTTCATAAACCCATCAAGCTTCATCTTAAAGCTGGCCAGGGCTCAGTTCCTTCTTTTCCTATAAGGAATCTCTTCCAGAGCTTGGCTCGTCTGCTGGTTAGAAATAATGCAATTGCTTAAATTTATTCACAGTCAGTTCAAAGCCATTTATTCTTTTGCCAATATTGTTCTTTAGCTCAAACAGCTCTCCTCTGTTGCACAGCAGGCAGCAAATTTCAGTGTCTGAAAATCCAATGTTTGGGATGCATGAAGATTAGACAGGGTCCAACTGCAGCAGATTTGGAGAGGACAGACAGACAGCTCTGGTTTGCTGTACTCTTTCTGCCATTATCCCATCTTATCCTGCCTCATACCTTGACTAAAGCTGACTTAGCTCAATTTCCTAAAAGCTTCCAAAGAAACAAGTTGTACCTGAAATTCTGTGGGAAATTTTAAGTTTTAATTAGTGCAACAAGAGACTATTTAACAAGCCCATTGCCCTTTCAGGGGGAGTGCTGGGGAAATGCAGCATTTTGTCTGAAGCCCCACACGTTAAACAAAATAATATGGTTACACATGGGAGACATCAGCTTTATTCCATCTCCACCTAAACTGAAGTCAAATGATTTTTTTCCATGGCCTACAACAAGCTGGATGTAAGACAGCCAGAGGCACAGCTTGCCAAAATCCATCCCCTCCAATATTCACTCCCATGCACTCTCTGCTCAGTGATCTTATAGCTGAACTGGGAGCACTGGCACAGCATTTGTTTTTCTCCTCCTTCCCTAAGACCTGTAGGAAGCTTTTGAGAAATGGCTGGCACTTGGTGTTATCAATGTTTTTCTCTCACTGTGTAGGAGAAAATATGAGGGGTATATTTCATGATGAAGTGGGTTTCTATTTAACAGGACAAAATGAAAGCCAAGCCATAGATCAGCATAACATGCCAAAAGAGAAAAGAGTTTGATTTATTTTAAATTATCCAATGCTAGAAATCAAGATCCTGATTTAGGAAAGTACTCCAAGATGTGCTTAAAAAAACCAAGCATATACTTCAGCTAGGGCAGCTAAAGGATATAATTGTTTTCTTCCTTTAAAAAGATCATTAAAAATATCTTTTGTTTAGACGCATCTTTGGTGTTGCACTTAATGCTGTGCATGCTACGTTATAGGAGACAGTGGGGCATTTTATACCCCTTGAAAAATATTCTGGAACTATCTGGGACAATATAAAACTTTGTGCACATTTCCTGGCCTGTATTAACATGAGGACAGTAGGAGACAGGTTGTAGGGCTGCAACAAGCACAAGGAGCGGGGCCAAAACCCCAGTGTGCAGTCAGGTTTTTATTGCCCGATTTGACCCTGAAAGGTTGAGGAGAGCTTTGTGCCTTCTGAAGTGAGCAAACAGCAGGGTCAAAGAAGCACCGTGCTCATTGTGTTGGTTTTTTACAAGGTAAGGGGTTTTTCCCACAGGAAAAAGTTTGCCTGGGAGTTTTTTGCTTTATCGCTGCGCGCGTCGCCTTTGTCAGCCCGGGAATTTACTGCAGGCACAGCCTCCACAAACTGTGCTGGGCCACCTCAGCTGGGTTTGTGTTTGCCAGGGTGTGGAGCACTGTGGTGACAATCTCAAACTAAACACAACAGCTGCTGAGAGAACACAGTAACTTTTAACCTGCTATTTGTAAACAAACACAACAATAACCCATGGGCAAGAGCTGTAATTTTAAAAATTATTATATAATAGATAATTTATAATTATCTATTACTAACTGCATGTAATTTAAAAAATTATTATATAATAGATATAGATAATTTATAATTATCTATTACTAACTGCATGTAATTTAAAAAATTATTATATAATAGATATAGATAATTTATAATTATCTATTACTAACTGCATGTACCAAACCAGCTACATCTGCCATAGGAAAAATAGGATCTGATAGAACTACATCAGGATAGGAAATTTACAGCAGATTGTCTGCCAACAGCAATGTTATTTTAATCACAATAAGAAAATGATTGAAGTAGGAAATAATTCTTCTAGTTCTATAGCACCCAAGCACATAGAACAGTCCATATTTAGAGTAAAGACCAGATGAGAGCATCACTGCACTCATTGACATACCTAACGCTACTTTCTGAGCTTCATACAACAGAGAGCTACAAAGCAAGACAAAAATTCCATACTTGCATCCTCCAAAGTGGATGCTCTCAGGTCATGGGGCTTGTGCCTGGCCCAGGCTGTGGAGGTGAGCCAAGAGCAGTGTTTGTGCAGAGACAGGGCAGAGGCATTTCCCCAGCTGTCAGGGCCCTGCACTCCCTCCTGCCCAGCCCTGAGCTCTTTGCTGGCCTCTTCCTCTGAGTGTTTCCAAATGAAGCACCACCTAAGCCCTCACTGCAGGATGGCTTTAGCAGCAGACAGCTTTGGAAGGCCTCTCTGCACTTCTTCAGACCCCCTCTCCCACTCCTTTGCCCACAGCTGCTCTGATTGATAGGCCTAGCTTGGCCTTGTATGATTTAATGGGATAGATTAATTTTTTAAAATATAATCTTTTGTCAGCGAGTAGTTGCCACTTAATGTTCGAGTAAAGAGTCCTCATGCAGCCAGGGGTAGGAAAAGAAGCTTGCTTAGCTGGAGCCATGCTTTAGTGCAGGAGCTCATCTAAAGGGGAGCAAGAAATCCATATTCCTACAGACATAATCACACCAGCAATTACAATCATTACCATAGCTGTGGCTCAGGAGACCTCCCTGAGACCTGAGAACACAAGGATGCATTTTGGGCTCACGATTTCTGTGCGGTCACAGGTGAGACTGGGCAACCCAGGAACTCCAGGAATGCCCTCAAAGTATTTTGTTATGGAAGGACAATCAGATTTCTTCCATTTAACCTACAGGCATTAGCTGGTATGGACACTGGATATTGATAAATAACCTTGCTGTGGTTTAAGTGTTGCAGAAACTATCAGCCCACCTATGTCTAGGTCCATCAGTGGGTTGCTGCTGCAAAATTTCCCCAGTGTGGGGTAGGCAGAGCTTTGTCCCAGCTGCCTGTGTGGGGAGGTGTGCAGTGGCACCAGCAGCTGTGCCCTGCGCTTGTTTTAGCTGCCATAAATAAAAACATGAGCAGAGCGGAGCCTGGGAAGTATTTACAGAATAATTTTCAATTGCTGACACTGCCAGGCTAAGCACTGAATGCTAAAGTTTATGATGTGTAATGCCTCGGGCTACCACGGCCCCAATTTGGACAAACCTGCCATTAACACCCGTGTGGCAGTTATTTTACCGGGGGTGACAGATTGTGAGGTAGGGAGAGTAATTCAGACTATTACCCAGGTGAAGGCATGAAAGCTCAGTGATATATGAAGACCACTTAAATTCATTGTATCTTGTACATCACATCTTTGATAGATTATAGCTGTGGCATTAAAATGGAAATGGTTTCTCTGAGGCCTGACAGGGGCTGGGGTGACCCGTGACCTCCCTCTGAGGAATGTGACTGACCGAATTATCAGTTAAGAGAAAAATCTATGGGGAATAGACTCACAGTGATGGAGAATCCACCATGCATATATATTTTTTCTAGCCTCTGCTTTGATTGAAAGCTGTGGTACTTGAGCATCCCCCCAACCTCCTCCTCTCCTTGTCTCCCTGCTCCCCCCCAGCCAATCCCAGACTCCTCCGCTCCGATTCCAGATCAGCCGGGCCCCCGATATTGATTGAAAAATTGTTATTAGAGATAGTAGGTCTTCCTGCATGCTGCCTACTGATTTAATTTGGAAAACACTTAATTTTATGAAGCGGTAAATGATAGTGGCACGCTCTCTCATGTTAGGGAGCAGCTGGCTCTTTAGCTGTGCGCCGTCACTACTCCCAGGTGTCCTCTTTGCAATCATGTGTTCCCTTCCCCTTTGCTTAACAAGTTATTTCAATTTCTAAACGAATGCTGAACAAGAGAAAGACAACATGCAAATTGAGATCCCAGCCGCCATTCACACATGAAAAAGTTCCCCTGGAATTCCCTCAACTCTGCCCGTCCCTCCCGCCCTCCCTCTGCATCTGTCAGGAAAAAACAGAGCCCTTGTTCTCATCAGATTGTTTTTACCAATGACCTGACACCACCATCTATAATTAATTACATCATTTACATTAGACTATTGACTAAACAAATACATAAATCATAGGCAGAGTCAATAGACGCAGACATATTTAATCATGTTCTAAATAATGATTACTGCTCCCATAATGCAATAATTATTTTCAGCAGCTGACTTGAATTAATCTTCTGTCAAAGTGCCATCTGAAAAAAGGGAGCGGACCACGACCAAGATGAAAGCGGTGGCCCTGGTGATGGAGAAGCTGTCTAGCACTTGGCCCTCACTCTCCCCATGTCCCTGCCTGCCTCCCAGTTCCCATGGAGTCTGCAGGTGCTGGTTCCTGGAGGATGCTCAGCACGGTGTTCTCACCTTCCACCGCTGCCGACACCGAGCATCTCCTGGGGCTGGCCCCGGCCAGCTCTGCTGCCACAAGACTCAGACCTGCTGTCAGGCATCCCATTTACTCCAGAGGGTGCCCAGAATTGTCCCTCCACACCTGAAGGAGCCTGGGCTCTGCTCAGGCCCTCCTGTACCCACCCTCCCTTCTCTGCATATGGAGGATCCTGGTTTGCAAGGTGCTGGATGTGACACTGAATGGATACTGCTCTCCACAGAGGTTAATGCAATTAGGCTGAATTTAACTCTCATTTACTTAAAAGCATTTCAAGAGGCATTGCATTAATTTGCAAAACACACATCTGGTCTGTCGTGCTGCTCTGACCATGGTGTGTTTTCAGAGGGTCTTGAGGATGGTGCTGCTCTGCACTCCTCCTTTCCACAGCAGCCAAAAGCCTCCTCATAACAAATCCCATATGAGCATCAGTGTGAAGAGTATCAGGCCAGAGCCTCATCTCTCCACAGGGTACCCCCTCTAGGGTTAGCTTATGATAATGGAGCACAGTATTTCACTGGGGAGAGGCTTAATCTTTACAGGGGCTGCTGCAGTGCTCAATAGGAATCACCAGAGAAGAAGGGATACCCTTATTTAGGGTTGGGAATCCCCCAAAAAGGAGTT
Source organism: Dicaeum eximium (assembly GCA_013396995.1). Taxonomy (NCBI): domain Eukaryota; kingdom Metazoa; phylum Chordata; class Aves; order Passeriformes; family Dicaeidae; genus Dicaeum; species Dicaeum eximium. The sequence goes on from VWZP01007044.1 coordinate 802,982, forward strand.
GAGCCTGCCTTGACCATGATCCCTGCTCAAAAACTTGTGGAGTGACAGCTCTATCTGAGAGCAGTAGGGAAAAGGATTTCTAGCTGGGAGAAGTTTGGGTAATTTGGGCAGTTCTTTATCTTGCAGCCAGCAAAAGAGTGGAAATGGGGAGAGAGAAAAAAAACCTCTTAACAACTTTCCTCCTCCAACTACAAGACAAGATCTAACAACCTTTTTGTTGAAGAGTAATTTTGATGACATGTAACTTGATACTGCAGGTAACTGCAGCCACTACAGCTGTTTTTCCATATTGCTGTGAACTGGGATAAAAATCACTCTGCACCTGACACTGGACAAGGGATTAAGAGTTCTGGAAGAGACAAATTCTCCTGCCTCAGGTATTATCCAGTGTCCACCAGGAAGGAGTTAGCATGTCTCTAAATTTCCTGTTGCAGAGCTTTTCCTGGTCTTCTGGCATTGTCAGATAATGTCTGGATACTACATTCAGTAAGTTCCATCCAGCAAAGCCCTTCTCCCTTCCTGAGGGTGAAGGAAGTGTAAAAGTGGACAAGAGATAATTGAATATGTGGAACTTGTTAGGAATTTCAATTCCAAAATTAAAAAAAAAAATTCTTTTTCTTAAATTAAAAAAAAAAAGAGAGGAGAGGAGAGGAGGGGAGGAAAAGGAAAAGGAAAAGGAAAAACTTCTGACTTTTGTTTGGGAAATCAAAACCTGAGAACTGAAGGTATTTATAGCATAGACTATTCAGCAACACCATCATTATGTATGTTTGGCTGACTCTTCCTATCAGTACACATTTGTAATAACACAAATCTAAATCAGCCCAAGGAGATGTAATGAATGGCATTTGGAAGTATACTTTGGTATTCATAGAACCTCCCAACATGGCACTTTGGAACGTTTTTCTAAAATAGAAGAATTGGGCAGACCATGTTGAAATATTAATGAAGGAAAATGAAAAAAACAGCTGTCAATGGCAGTGCTATAGGTTGGTTAATATTGTATGATGACTGTGTTATAAACATAAATAAACAATAAGTATAAAAGATAGTGAATATAAATAATCATTAATACAAATAATAAATAAAAAAATATAAGCTTGAGTGGGTGATGGGATAGAAACAGGAGAGGCACCAGCTATGGAATGGTTTTCTGTTCTACTCCTCAGTCTCTCAAAAAGCTTTCAGAAACTGATATTATTATTCTCTGCTTTCAAATCCAGAACAATGCACTATGCTGTGCTTCTTTCTCTTTCAACATGCACTAATAGAATTTCAACAATATGCTGGCATAATAAAAAATAGCAATTTCTACTTTACAGAGAACATGAACCTTAAATGGACACAAAAGGAACGAATCAGAAGGATGTGTTGCCAATAATGTTATTTTATTACCTGGAACTAAAAGGAACTTGTGTGAGCCATATATCTGTGGTTGGTTTAAATGCAACCTTCAGCCTCTGACTTTAATTACTGGGGGAAAATAGTAAAATAGTTTGACTGGTTGTACATGTGAAACATTAAATGCAGGGAAGAGAGTGAGAAATCTTCCAAGGAGAAAACACACAAAGAGATCAACTTCACTATTGCAACCTGATGAGACTGATCTAACTCCCCCTGCCAGATCTCTGCCACTCCTAGTGTGCCCAGAAACCAGCATCACCCTTGGGAAACAGTCTGGAGGTGCTCTCTCCTTAAACTGGTGCTTAGTACCACTGAGCATCTTGTCAAGCAGCCTGCAGGACCCTGGTGGAAGCTCACAAGGAGGTGGAGAGCTTGAATGACTCCCTTATGGCTTTGTAGGTGCGTGCACATAAGAAAATGTGAAATATTCTCATCCTCTCCCTGTTTACGTGATGTCTTCTGAATTTATCTTATCTAAGCAAGCTGCTGTGTCCACCCAAAGGCCATCCCTTGATAACCCCACCACAGCTAGGCCTTTGAAGCCATTTATTGTCTTGGCCAATCTTCTGGTGCCCCTACCAGCCTGAGCTCATTTGTGAACAGAAGCTGGCTGTTTGAGGCTGCAGTGCCAACTGAGATTTTCACAAGGAGATGCTTTGTCTAGAAGCTGCTTGAAGCCCATTAACCAGAGTCATGACTGAAATCAGATGAAATGGCTCATTCAGGAGCTGTGGCACTCCTATCCCTCCTTACCAGCAGTTTTTGCCATGCCAGGAGCAGATAAAGCAGCCAGGACCCACTCTCTTTTGGGCAGCACTGCAAGACACTCGGGTGCTGTGTTTAAAGAATATTCTCTGCAGGACAGGAATCATAGTCACAGCAATTTCAACCAGATTTTTGAGTTCTGCACATCTTTCTTGGCACTTCCCTTCTTGCATCTGTGTATTGCTATGACAGGGTTAAAGCACTTGTCTCTGCTTTCCAGGTCTTGTGGAATGGTGTTTATTAGGGACCACTTCCCCTTGGTTTGTTTGTCTTTATTACAACTAGATTTCGAAATAACTCCTCCACTGAGGTTTGGTTTTTCAAAGCCAAGAGACAAACCATGGCCAAGCCCCTGCTACTGGAGATAGTGGCCAAGAACTGGAGAAATCTCCTTGCCTTTCCATCACTGGATGTGATCCTGGGGATGGCTGCCCACTGGTGTAAACAGCAGCATGGATATGAGCTCAGAGCCCACAGAATCTTTTATAAAGAAATAAGGCTCACTTATTACAGCCAGAGGTAAGTAGCCAAGTGATATGGTTATTTATAAACTTTTGATAAGTCTGTCATTTTTAGCTATGCTTAAAAGCAACCTTTTAAAATTATGTTCCAGGAACACAGTCAACAGCAAGGCAAGCTAGTCTTTGGCTTGATTAGATTTTGGTCCCTTTACCTTGATGAAACGATGGCTTATTAGCATTCCAAAATGAGAGTGAGCTCTAAATGTAAGTGGATTTTAATACAATCTTTTTGAGGAAATGTCAAACTGTACTGGGTACGTCTCCTCCCTGCCCCCCACCTTCCCTTCCCTGAACAGCAGAGTTCAGCAAGGAACTGTGCCAAAATAACGAGTGAGGGACAAGAGGAATTTCAGAGTCAAGGTAAAAGAAGAGAAATAACTCCTGCCAGCAATAATGTCGCTGTGGTTCTGCCACCAACAGCTTAATTCAGTGCCTTTCCTTTGGTTTTGCACCAATGTAACAAACAAGGCTTTGGCTCTCCACACTTGTCATAACTAAATTAGCACTTAGCACCACACACCAAAAGCTGAAGGCTTTGCTGGTGGAAGTTGGTACCAATTGGCTCAGTTAATTATACCAGCTGGAAAAGTCATGCCAAGCAGTTTTACTCTGTTGTGCACCCTATTTTATTTGCCATTACTAAAGCTGTGCACAGATGGGCATTAGGAGGTTGAAATGCCCTGAAAAATTTTTACTCAAGGTGAGAAAAAACCCACCAAGCCCAAGCCTCAAACAGTCAAAGTATACCTGCCTAAATTAAATTAAATATTAACATCCCCTGCTTTAGAGTTACACCGTGAACGTAATATGTGCACTGTTAATGAACCGCAATTTATTTACACCTCAAACAAAGAGTATCCTCACTGCCCTAAAGCAGTTAAATTGCTCTCTTCCTAGTGAAATTTATTGCCATTTAAACATGCCAAAAGGCCATTCTGCTGGTCATTACAAAAATCTATCATTTCTGCAACTGCTGGTATCCTGTTCTGTGGTCAAATTCAATCTGAGAAGGGTCAACAGAATTTTTCCACCAAATGCTTCCCTCTTGCCTGTCATCAATTTACTTTTGTCAACAAAAAGGGCATTACTACCAAATGAAATAGAAGATCCTCTTAAGACCTCTGGCAAACAGCAAGAGCTTCTCTGACGTATCACATCTTTTCTGCCTGCAGACATGTGAGTGTGTGTCAAACTGCTGAATGCATGAGCAGGAATTTTGTAATTTGTTGAGCCCCTTTTGCTCCAACAAGCACTCACATTTCTAACTACTGTGGGTAGTTGCACAGTATTTTCAAATTTTCTCTATGAAAACAATTTTAAGTATATGGTTTCCATTAGGAAATTATGACTGCATTAGTAACTCAGACTTTTTTCACATGGATTTTCTGTTTTTCTTCTGTGCATACAGTCAGAGCACACTTGTTTCACCTCACATCACATCCAGATTTTGGTTCCATGTCTAAAAAGCTTAGGGAACAATCTAGTGAAATATAATAAAATTATTATTACTAGTAAAACCAGCACAGTGCCCTTAGATTTTTTTTTTTTTAATTTACAAGTGACAGGAAACACAACCTGAAATTAAGTCAATTAGCTCACTACTACTGATCAGCATCCTAATTAATTGAAGGACCCCAACACTGCACCCCATTCTTCTGGCATACTATTAAACTATTAGCACTTATTATTATGCCTAATCCTTGTCATAAAGAGCTAGGAGACTGACTTTTATTATACACATAAGACAGGAAGAAATGAAAAGCAAGGAAGAGATCCAAGTGTGTAGTTCTGAGGTTTCCTTGTAATGGGAATACTGTGTTCCCTTGGTCTGCAAGTAGTTTGTTTTGATGAACCACAGTACAGATCAAAAATCCAATTTTTTTTTTCTTTTCCAGTGACTCAAGGAACTAAATTAACAGGTAGCAAAGACTGTGGCTTCTGTTTCTCCCACAGCAAAATATAATTCCTATACTGCATCCTCTGTCTCCCACATAATTTCAGTGGCCAAGGGGTAGTGGATTTTACTTGGAAAAGTTCTAACTGATATTATATGTGGGCTTTTTGAGAGCCAAGCACTCAGATGCAGCATTTTAGTTTACTAAAAGAGTTGGTAAGGGCAAAAGGCAGAGGAAGAACAATAACAAGACACCACTCTTTAGTTAAGAACTACCTGAGCTTTGTTCAGCTTTCTTCCTCACTCTGTTTTCCTGCATGTGAGCACACAGTGATCAGACCCTCCTCCTCAGGAGTGCCAGCTGGATAATGGTGAGAATACTGAGAGATTTGGAAAGCTTGTATGTCTCATAAGTTTGTTTTTGTACAGGAAGCCAGAATTCTCAGCAGGCATATTCAATTAAAAAAAAAAACCCAACCAAACAAACAAAAAACCAAACCTGTGTTCTGAGCCAAAAACTCTCTCAAGCACTTTTGTTTGAGCTTTGAAGCAAAACCATCTCTCAAAGAGTCTCCAAAATCATCATGTCAAAGTTATACCAATGTTAACAATTTATTCCAAGAAAATGAAATCTGCTGAGGTGAGACTGGGAGGTGTTAAAACTTAATGAACATAAAAATACATAGCCTTGGATAAACAGAACTGAATTTTCTTGTGCTGGCTACAATCATCAACATTCTCCCTTCTGGTTTTTAATCACTTGCAAACTTTCATGTTATTTTTCCAGTGCTGGAAAGACATGGGAGTTGTTTCCCTGTTTGTTTGAGCACAATGCAGGTGAGGAGAGCAGCCTGTGACAGATCACAGTAATTGCTTGTCTTAACTTTTCACAAGAGTTGGCCAGCACAGAGGAAACCAGGGGCAAGTGAGGTGCCCCTCTCTTCAAATACAACAAATCCCTCGTGCCTGTTCTCAGGGAAACATCCTGCCTGTGGCAGAGGAGAGGGAGAATGGGAGTCAGGCATTTCAGCACAACTCAGCTTGGTCTCTGCTGCAGTGGTTTGCATTGCATCTGCATAACAAATTTTGCAAGCTGAATTAATGTGAAAGGCAGAAAATTAAAGATATTATGAGAACTGAAGGCAAGCATAAAGAATTCTGTCTCTGTCAAACAGCAAAACCTCTTGCATGCTCATCTGTGCTTCAGACATGAGGCATGAGATGAATCTGGAACAGGATTTTCATGACAGGACGAATTCTCAAGTAGGAGCACTTCATCCAAGGAGCGATTTGCCTCACCAGTAATTTTTCAGTATTTCCCCTGTCATTGTTGCAGGTGTTTGTGTCTGAAAGCGAGTTTTGTTTTTCAGGCTGGCTGGATTTTGTTTGTGGTTTACAGCTCAGGTGAGACCCTGCTCTGCATGCAGGTGGGATCATTCCCAAGCTGTAAAATGAACAGGGACCTCAGGAGCTGACACTGAAACAGAGGTACAGGGTCAGAGCAGGATGGAAAAATAGACTGTGTGGAGGGAAAAAGCTTACACAAACATGAATACATATGATAGCTGTGAGTGCAGTTAAAACCATCCAGCTCAGCATGGCCTTATCCAAAATTCACTGAAATCAGCTGAGAACATCCTCACACACTTTGGGCTCTGGGTCATGATGTGAATCAGTGAGTCTCGTTTTGCATATCCTGTGGTTAGATAGACCTTCCATTATATTTGATTTTATTTTGCTCCCAGAACAGTGTCTGCCAGGCACAGCTCTCAGGCACTGAAGCTGCAGATTCCCAGCTGGCAGAACCATCCCCAGTACTGGGATTTCTTGCATATCAAAAGGAGCCAAGAGAAGGAAGTGAGATATTGTCAGTCACACAGATCATGACAGACTTTCAGTTTTAATCCACTGAGTGTGTTCAGTGCTGCCACATAACATAGTTCATTGACAATAGTTATTTTACACAAGTCTGCTTGTTCCACATAAACAGCAGAAAGTCATGGCTTGGCCACAACAAAAAAAAAAAAGACAATTCCAGTTTTATTCAATAGGGAAGATGATGACCTATGTTTCTCTAATTAATATCAAAATTCCTGATTTGAAAAATGGAGTCAGAGAAACCTATCATATTTTGCAAGAAAATATTTTAAATTATCCATCCATGTTTAATAATTTAAAAGCATCAAACCAACCTATGCTAGCACATCAACTGGACAGGGTTAAACTCATCAAATATATCCTGGATTCAAGTGACTGACAAATACCACCACTCTTTATGAAAATCCCATGTTTCATGCTTTTTGTCACTGCTGTCTAGGCTGTGACAAACACCAGGCCTCAGGCAAAAAGGCACAAAGCATTTCATGTCATCAAAACATGAATATGAGCTTTGCTTGGCATTTTTCCAGGAAAGGACCTGGCCTGACAGCTCATGGGCATCCAGAATTATTGCCTGCCTAAATGCTGAATAATATAAACCCTCACAAATCAAATCTCACTTTCCAAGTATACCCTAATAATTCACTGTATAGTGGCTTCCTTCTGATGCCTGTTGGCTGAGCCAGAGAAGCCAGCAGTGCTGCTTGCTCAGTAAAAACATATCTGATACTGCTCATATTAAATGTCTATTTTGCTTCTTAGGTGGATATCCAGCAGTTGTTAAGTTCTTTATTCATAGCAGACCTTGCAAAAAGACAAGGGATGGTTTAAAGGGGCACTCAGAGAGTCTCCAACTAATTCTGATTATTATTTTCCTCCCTCTTAACCAAGAGCTGAGTATGTATGCTGCAGCAAGGCACTGCAGCTTGTTACCATTCAGCTTTTTACTGGTGTCTCTCGTGGTGCATTGGGCAAGCATGGAGAACACATAAACCCAGTGGATTACTACCAAATTATTAAAAAACCACCCTACTCCTCCATATCTTCCTCATCTGTGAAGTTAGGTAGGGAAAGGTTTGTTCTGCTTATGATTCTGGAGGCTCCTCTCTACTGAAAGTTCTGTAAGTTAATACTGTAAGTTCTGTAAATTAATACCTGCAGGTTGCTACCTATATTTTAATTAAGTGCAGCATATAATGAAATTGTCCATCAATGTGTTTTTGAACTTTTTATCTGTCTGTCATGACAAGGTCTCATTTTGTAGGTGAGTTTGGATACATTATTTGACAACAGCACTAATTACAAAAGTAGATAAGGTATACAACTAATCCACTTAATTATGATTCCTTCACATTCCACTCTGCCTTTAGTAAAGGCCATATATTTATTTTTCCCAATAATGTTAATTTAGCTTTGCAAATGAATCTCTGAACACAGCAACATTATTTCCTGTACAATATTCATGTCCTCTGAGATACCTCTTTTAGAAAACCACTGGAGTCCTTGCAGAAAACCCAGCAGCAGTCTGTGCAATGCAAGGAGATTGAAGTCACCAGCCCCACCCTTATCTGCAGGAGAAAGCAGTGTTACAGTGTCTGATTCTGAGTTTCTGCAAAATTATAAAGTAACTTGCATTTAATACTCCATGTGGTTGATTCCGCCACATTCAGACACTTCTATAAACCAAAAGTGAGGATTTTGCCCTGAATTTAAACTGGAGCTTGACTGCACTGAGTCTGACTGCCCTGTCCCATCATGTTGGGTGTGGCTGTCTCCAGGGTGTGGATGCTCCTCTTGAGCACAAGCTCAGGTCAGAGCAGGCTCAGGTGAGCAGGCACACCTGAGGTGACAGCTCCACTGCATTTGAACAAAATCATCCTCCCTGCACTGCTGCTGTCCTCAGGGCACTGCTGCAAGTGCAAGACAGCTGTGAAAGGAGCAGTGAATGTGCCACCCCAGTCCTCACAGGGCTTCTGGATGAATATTCTGCCATCCAAAGCAGCAGGGTGGGAGGATGGAGTGGAAGGAAGGTGGGAGGGTGGTGGCCACAGACACCGACCTGTACCTGCACCCCTCAGTTTAAACGCTGGCTGTGATCCTCAGAAGTGGGCATAAAACTGCACTTGGATTGCTAATAAATGTCATCCAAAATGCAATTGTCATCTCAGCATTTTGCTTTGCAGATAGGGTTGTGCCTCCTGAGAAAAGCAGTGCGCTGCCCTCAAGAGAAAGCCCTGTTTATCACTTGGAGATGCAATAAAAATAACAAATGTCCAGAGTAAACCTAATTCACTGTGCTACTTAGTATTTGAAATACATAAATATGTCAAGCAAAAGACCTCTAATAGACCCTTTTATACTGGTAATAGTGTACATGTAATTTTCCTCTCATTAGTAAAAAAACTACCCAGGGAACTATCGGCCCATCCTTCATCCATTTAATCTGCATTAGTTTACTTTTACCTTGTGTTTAATCTGCTTTCCCTCAAGGTATTTTGAATAAATCAATAGGAATACATGATTGTTTAATGATTTTTAGAAGAGCTCCCTTCGACCACAGCTGCATGATTTAGAATGACTAATTCCACTTTTTACAATTGATCCCGCCGCACACTGCCCATCCATTCCTGCCACGTCTGGCCAAAGGGACCAGAGCTGCTCCACACTCAGAGGGCTCTTAAAGGGGCAGAGGAAGGCCCCTGACAGCCTGTGGGGAAAAACAAGGAAGGCAACCACAGACTCATATTAAATGCTCGTAATTCTTGGCAACAGGATCAGCACTACAGCCTGACCATGGCTCTGATACACCTGGGCTGTGGGCACACCACTGCTCCTTCCTCTTCAGTGTCCAAGGGCAACAGAGGATTTCACAGGATGCAAAGAGAAGGTGAGTCTGGTGAGAGGGACTCCTGACAGTGGAGTTTTGTTCTTGAGTCTAAATGCACGAGCTTGCTGAAACTCAGTCTAACACCAGAGGCTTCTTGCTTAACAACAGAGGCAAAGCCCTCCCAATTTGACATGCAAACACCCAGTCACTTCCAGCTTTCATTGCTTCTTAACCTCAAAGTCATTTTGACAGTGTGAATACACCAGTGTAGCAGAAACATCACTAAAAAGGAGTGCTGTGCCTCTTTATCCCATTCACCACGGAGGAGGTGTGGTGTACTGTGTGTAAAACTAGGGCTTTATACAAATTAAAATATTAAAAAGTCAAAATTTAAAATAACACCCACTTATATCCCTGAGTTAGTAACATGTTAGAAGGGCCTAAAGTTTGTCTCCAGGGCTGCAAATCCTTAGGCTGTGTGTGCTGCTGCTCACTCTGCCAGCTCTCTGGAGCAGTGCTGGCTCTGTGTGTGGGCAGCCACTGGTGCCACCAGGACACAGGGGAATATTAATAACCACACAGAGTATGCCTGCATTCCCTCATTAGGAGCTAAATATGTCTGTGCTTGGATTGAAGTGACTGCTGGAGGATTTGGATCTTGCACCTAAAGTCACCTCATGGCAAGATTTAGGGAGCAAGGAAATCACCCTTTCTGTGCTCACTTACTCGATCACTGCTCGCTGTCTCTACTCAAAGCCTCAAATAATGCCATTTTTAGAAGGTCAAATATCAGTCTTACAGGTTTGGAATTGCTACAGGAGTGCCAGGAAGCAGAGGAACAAAAGCTGGCACATGTTATTTGAATGTGTGATCCGTGAAGCCAACCAGCCTGCATGCCTTGGCCTGGGGAGATCTGGCCTTAGCTGAATTTAAGAAACATCAGGCCACATCAGTTTCAGAGGCATCAGTGTAGTAAGTTGTGAGCCACATTAGCACACTGTGGATTTTCTCCTTCATCTTCCTCTCTGCAGAATCCTAAAAACAAAAATTATCTCTGTGGGCACTCCCTCAGTCACCATGAAGTGACAAATCATCCTTTTCTGTGGCTCACAAACCTTCAATAAGTAATTTCTAGACTTGCAAAGAAGAAGAAAAAAGGCATGAATAAGCAATTGTTTCATAGTTGTTTTGAACTCAAAGGACAGAGGTCGTGTCTTGCCACCCTTCCCCCCAGGAACCATAGATAAAGTTCTGTTCTTAGCAGTGACACAAAAGCAACTCTTCTGACCTTACAGCAGTACAAATGTACTAACTACCAACCATGAGATCAAATCCATGAGATCCCCTCCACCTGTTGCAAAGAACAGAGAGGAAAGCAGCATGTTACACTGAATTACTCCCTGAGGCAGCTCCACAAAAGGCTGGTGTGTCATTGACACACAAAACAAGGTGCTGTGCTCCTGGGCTCTGTCTTCCCTGTACTGGGAACCATTAATCCCATTAATTGCATATAAAAATGTCTGGTAGCAATTCTACAAATGAGTAAACACAGAGATAAAAGTGTAATCGTACTAGTATGGCAAATTGGATTCAGGTCCTCATTGAACAATCCTGTTTCATTTCAGCAATTTTATTATCACTGTAACTGGAACAAATTACTTTATTAAACAGAAGGGGCTTTTGTAAAAGAATTTCTTCTTGTGGGCAATATCATGAAGCTCTGTAACACAAAACCAGCAATTACACTTGTCAGGGGATTTCTTAGAGCAATTCAGCTAATGGCTTGTGACAGGTAAGACTTGAAATGTTCATTCAGACCTTCGCTCTGCTATAAAGATATATTTTGTCAGCTCAAAAAAAAAAAAAAAGCACTTTTCTGAAGTGAATGCTTTGGGCAAGGGTTTGAAATCCTGGAGAAGGCTGGGGGTAGGCTGATGTGCAGGACAAGGGCAGAATAAAGCCTGCTGGCAGCTGCCCAGTGGCCAAGAGGTACAGACACCTGGAGAAGTCAAGACTAACCCCACTGCTGTGGGAAATTAGAAAAGATTGCTTCCCTGCAGCATCAGTCTCAGCAGAAAGCCAGGAAGATCTGCAGCTCTAGATGGAAAATGGAAATACCACAGGAATTTAAAAGGTATTTCCATTGAAGACAGGTCATCAGGCTCATTGCAGATGTAGCTGGATGACCTCTAAATGCAGGATGTATGGAAGACAAGTATTCCATAAACAAAAATATCAAAAAGCTGTCTAAACCAGTACTAAATGCTTAAAAGGAGTTCCAAAGACAGAACCAAGTGCCCAAACCACACTGAAATTCATAGGTCCACCTTTACCAAAGCTATCAGGAGGCTGCTACTTTTGAGCAATTAAGGCCAGGGTGTCCAAATTGTGTGAGGGCTTTGATGGTGCCAGCCAATAATCCTGCTGGTTGGTTTTCCTGAGACATTGGACATATTTTTCCTCTATTCTCCTTCTCTCAGTTTTCCCTCCATGCTTCTGGAAAACAGTCAGCCATGATTTGACTCTATCACTCTGTAAAATGGGTAAAACCCAGGAAATCACAGAAAACCTGCATAAATGTGTCACCAGAAATAAAAAAACCCCATCTTTTAAAAGTCTTAAAAAACCCCAGGCATCTCTCCTACCTCAGGAGCAACCCAAGAGCACAAGGGGGACCAGATGGCTGCTGGACAAGATGTTGTGACTGTTTCAGACATTTCACCTTTGTTGTGCTCCACTTGGAGCTTCTCTCTTGTGTGTGTCATGAAGTCAAAAGTCCGGGAGAGTTAATATAAATCCTTACATTCTCATTCCCCATGTACACAGCTACTTGGAATAAATAGCTGGGGCTCCTGAGGACTGATGTGGAGCTCAACTTGGAGATCTGTGAACAGCTCCATTCAACCCTGGTGTCCTCCATCTATTCTTAAGCCCTCTAATTCCAAAGGCAAACTTTTTTTTTTTTTTTGAGGTCACCTCACCCCCCACCTCACTCTCACACAGACACACAGTTCTTAAAAAAGAGAGGCTTGTACTGGCCCTGTTTACTTAGAGCACAAACATATTCAAGGCAGCGATGTCAGATTAAAGGAAGAAAGGGGAGAGAAATCAAAGCCTCTAAACTGCACATAAAAGGCAATCGCTGGCAACCAATCTGTTGTACTTCCAACTCTTTGCACTTTATGAATAAAGGTCAAGCTGGTATTGGCACCCAAATGTTAATGTTCTTATAAGGGTTTAAGCTGCTTTAACAGCTGAATAAGTGAGAGTGATCCACGGGGCCACACCTAATGATGCCCTTCCAGCAGGGAAAAGCTCTGCTCCCAGCCGGGTGCAGGGAGCCCCACAGCAGCAAACTGCTCACCGAGTGCCTCAAGAACACCTGGGCTTAACTCCTCCTTCCCTGTTATTTTCCATCTGCTCTGCCTGCTGGTTGCTCTTTTCTTTTACCTATTTTGTGCTTGTTGCTCTTCTTTCAGGCTCTGTAGCTGCAGCTCTCAGGATGTGAACATACAGAAAAAGGCATACAGAAAAAGCACCTTCAGATGCTTCCTCTGACATGCAAGGAGTCCATCTGCCTTTTTGTTCTAAAAATGACACACCTCTTTTTCAGCCCTTCTCTTTCTTCCTTTTAAGGTTAACAGGGCACAACTGCCATTACCCCCTTCCACAGCAAAAAGTTTTTGCTAACTGGCAGCCAGACGTGATTTCCAGTTTTCTTTCAAAGCTGATGATGTTACTCTCTCTCTGTTTAAAAGATGACACAGCTCACACTTCTCAGGTTTGTCCCGAGTGCCCTGGAAAAGCTCATCTCCCAAAAGCAGCACTAAATCCTCTCACCCAGCTCTCCAGGCGGCAGCAGAGACCCAGCAGCTTCATGTCTACATTTCCCAACAAGTAGCACACTGAAAAAGCTACAGAGTGACTCAACACCAGCCCACTGGAATGAGACAGAGGCCTCACCCATCAAAGGAAAAGAGGTTTTACTGAAGAAAGAAAAAGTCAATATTCTGGATATGTTTTCATAAAGTCAGGACAAGTGCACTGCTGAATTAATTCATGTCTGGCATTTACAAACAGTAACTTGATCTTTCAGCTGGTGCCCTTGCCAAGTCAAGCAGTTTTTAAAAATTTAATTTTTGTAAAGGTGAATTTAGTGCTAATGAAATTGAAAGACCAGTGCAATAGCTCACACAAGGCACTGGCCTGCCAAGCTCTGCTGGAGCTTCTCATCTGCTGCTCCCAGGGCATCTCCACCCTGAGCTCTGTGGAATGAGATCTCTGGTCCCAGGGCTCGCTCCTCTGGAGCTGGAGCTCCTCTTCTGCTGCTCCCAGGGCATCTCCACCCTGAGCTCTGTGGAATGAGATCTCTGGTCCCAGGGCTCGCTGCTTTTGGAATGCAGAGCCAGGAAAACCCAGGCATTTCCCAGGCTGCTGCAGGGAAGCTGCCCAGCACTGAGCAAAGCTGCACATTGCACTGGCTGGAGTAGAGAAGGAATTATCGAATGTGTTGTACTTTAGTGCCTGGCGCTTGGTGTTTGACCCCCGGAGCTCCTGGCATCTGGCACTGCATTACTGCAGCACGAGTCCAGCAGCAGCATCTCTGCCAACACCCAAACCCAACTTTTGAACAGCTGAGGGTCGATAGGGATGCTTTCCTGTGGCTAAGGAGCACCTGAAGTCACAAGCCAGCCCATTAGGGTGCTGCTCTAGCCATTCTCTAGTGCAGGGCTCACCCTACCCGGGCACTGCCCAGCCCCATGGATCTCACCCAGCTCTTCCCTGCTGAGCAGAGCCTCTCCCTCTGGCAAGCACACACCCTCACGGCACGTGGATTATTTTCTGTCAAGAGAGGATTAGGGAACATTACTGGAGCCCAGCTAACTGGCCAGGCCCGCAGTTAAAGCTCAGCTTTAGGGTGAGGGAGGACGTCCCTTAAATGGGGCTGCTCTGAGCAGGCAGCGCTCGGAGTCTGCACCCTGAGCATCACTGCACAGCTGTGCACAGCTTGATTTGCTTCCATAAAAGCTGATGTTCCTGGGTTTTGGTTTGGTGGGTTTTTTTGGTTTTGGGGGGGTTTTTTTTGCACATTTATAGTAAAGAAATCCTCAGCCAGTCTCACCCTCCTCTCACCTCCTCCTCGCTCAAACCCAGCCAAATCTCAGCGCCACTTGTCTGTCGAACTTGTTTTCCACCTCATTAACTACAATTGCCTATCCAGTGAGGGGATTAAAACCCAAGCTGCAGCTCCTGGCTCCGGCAGAGACACAAAAAGGAGCAGTTTGCAGATTCCAGCTGCCTTTTCCTCCCCGACCTTGCCGCGTACAGAGCGCGGTTAAAGGCGGGCGGCGATTTGGAGCCCGCAGAGAGAGACCGGGACACTGCTCTCCGTCCAGAAAGCCCCCATCACATCCCCCCCGTGTTTAAGGACCTGTTTTGTGCCCCCACCCCATTCCCGAGCTGTGCCAGGGACCCTCCCCGCAGGTCCGCAGCTCCCAAACGAGCTCCAGGGCCAGCATTTCCATTTTAAAGCCCCGAGTTGGTTAAACACCCACCGCCACCCTCTCCCAGCCCCCTCCTCCTCCCCACCCCAGCGTTAACAAATGCAAATGTGGCCAATCCTACTTTATGTTAAAAAGCGAAAAAAACATTTCAATGTATTCTTGTCTTGTATGACTGGCTAAGAGCCTCTAAATCCCCACCATTTACCAAATTAAACTAATTGAAAGAGCTTCCAAAAGCCACATCTGTAGGCTGACGTCTGTCCCTGCCTTTTGCTTTAGGCTGGGGGAAACTGTTCTCCATCCCATTGATCCCTGAATAGTCACGCCTGTCAGGAAGCCACATCAACCATTATCATTCTAATTTTACTGCCTTTCTTGGTCCCTAATCTAATTTGCAATGATGCTTAAGCATTTCGCAAGGCCATAGCACTTTCTTCAGAATTTCAACAAGAGCATTAAACCCCCAATTTACATTAATGAAGTGCACATTTAATTAGGGGAGAGGGTAAATGGAGGGCTCTTCAAGAGCAGTTTGCGTGATATGATAGGCACTTGAAAAACGAAGATGTACCTGATAAAAGACTGGTGCAGCCTTCGTGCCTCATTTCATTTCTCAGCTTCTTTCCCCGCCCCAGCCAGCCTCCCCTCCTGTCCCAAAGCCCAAAGAAAGGGGGCAAGGAGAGAGGGCAGCATCTCCTGGCCCAGAAGGTTGCCCGGTGTGCATCTCCCACAGACTGGAATTTCTGCTCGCAGGGATCAGCTGTTTCAAGCCCCATCCTGCACAAACTTGCACAGAATCCATACCCAGCCAACCCTGTACTTTCAAAGCCACACATTTGTACCCTCCAACTGCCTGGAAAGAGCCCTCTCTACCGAGGTTTTCCCTCCTCAAAATCATCCAAACACAGGCACAGACCCAGAGCTTGGTTTCTGGGGCAGAGACTTGGCTCACAGAAGGTTTCTTGTCATTTTTCTTATCATTTAACACAGCCCGAGTCTACTGCTCACCCAGGCACCATTCAGAAAAGAGCTCAGAAAACTGGTTCCAGTGCTTAAACATCAATTCAGTGCAGGCACGTCTGCAACTCTCTGCTGTGACACCCATGTCCTGCTGCAGTTTTGAGCAGCAGAGAACTCAAATCTCCTTTGGAGATTTCTTCTTTGAAGCCAAGGTAGGAACAAAGAAATGAAGAAAAGCAGCACCAGGCAGCACCTCACAGCTGGGTCCATCTCTCCCAGCACTGCTGGTGTCCCCCCATCCATGCTGTCAGTGCTAGGCAGGCACAGGGCTGGCAGTGCAGGAACAGCCACCAAAAAATGGGATCTGGGAGCAGCCTCTCTGCTGGGCTGCAGGTCAGCAGCAATCAAATACCCAAACAGCTTCTTAACAGAATGTATGAAACTATTCCAGCTCAGTCAGTTCCACAGAGAAGGCTTATATGAAGTTTCCTTCAGATTGAGAGCAGCTCTTTGAAAGCCTTATCAAGCCTGCAGAAAAGGCAGCAAAAACGGTGTATTTACGGCTGAGAGGGACCATGCAAAATCTGCTATAGCAGATAAGGCAGAATGTGTCACAAAATAATCCCTGAGCCTCGGATGGAAACACTGTCAAAGAACCAGCAGGAGGGAAAATGCAGGGGAGCACACACAGACAGATAAATCGCTGCACAAGTGGAGGAATCTGAGAAGTAAAATAAAGGAAGTGATTTCGAAATAAGTGAGTAGCTGACAGAGTGAGAGCAGAGTGATTTCTAACAGCAACACAGCAAGAGACAAGGCTGAAGAAGGCGAGGATGAGGGCGAGGGTGAAGAGGTTAAGCAGCAGAGAATGAAGACATGAGAGAAACGCGAGAGCAATGCCTCACAATTACACAGAGATTGTTATGTCAGCTGAGATTCTTTGGGGAGCTACGTTTGAGCAGCAATAGCAACACGAAGAAATACATTAATGCTGCAGACTCCTGCCAAAAACTTTCCCATCAAATGATACACCCTCTCCCCTGATGATTTTGTCTCCAGCATCGTGTCTGGAGAGAAAAAGCTGCAATGCTGTGTTGTTTCATAAGGACTGAAGACAGAACCAGTGCAGGAGCTGCTATGAAGCACAGGACAACCCCTGGGTCTCTGGGGACAGTAGGGACAGGTGGAGGGGACATCTCTGCAGCACCCCAGAGTCCCTGGAGGGGATCCTGACCCACCCAGGTCCCATCTGCCTGGGTACAGGTCACACACCCATGGCCTCTTTCACCCCTTTCTCCCCAGACTCCTGGTCAGCAGCAGCTCTGGCTGCCACCCACAAATGCCATAGGAGGGACACACCAGTCTAGGCAGAGGTCTGTCCCTGATGAGTGCCCAGGCCAGTTTTGCTGTCCCACATTTCACTCTAAGCCAGAGTAGCACTGTTGTGGAAGATGCTGCCCAGGGAAGGGTGGGAGGAATTTCTAGAAGAGGCAAAACTCAGCCCTGCTGTGAGCCTGCTCCAAGGAAGTGTGGGAATGTGCCAACATCTGGCTTACACTGGCTGGGAATATCTTAAATTTCCAGACTTGCTTGACAGAGGTAGCCCACCACTGCAGACAAGGCTCTGTGTTTGAGCACTTCCCCAGCAGAACTGGATTTGGTTTGTGCACTTCTGGTGCTGTGTTTGTAAGTCAGAGTGGAGGAATTGGTTCTTGTTTCCAGGAGTTTATTATAAACACAGCTCTAGAGTGAGGGTCACTGGAGCTCTTCCCTGCTTTGTTGACAGTGGCATTGTTTCTGCTGCATTGCTAATCCAAAGGGTTCACACCAGGTAATAAGATAAGGCAGAAGTACTTGGCCAGATTCTGATTTGCCTGCTGAGCTGTTACACAAACTGGGGAACATGTGAAGTGGGTGCTGTGGATGTGGATGAGCTGGTACTGCACTCACCATCTCTCTTAGAACAGTTCTATTTTTCTGTCCCCACTTATCAACCCTCCATGGCTTCTGGAAGGGAATATCTAGATTTGGAATCTAGATTTTCTTGCTTAGCAGCACTGCAAATAAACCCTCCTCCTCCTCCTCCAAAAATATGTCCTTGTCTGGCCCTTGGAGCAGCCAGAGCTGTGGGCAGCAGCAGCAGCAGATGTCCTCCCCTCAGTCCCTCATTTCTCACAGCTGGGATGAAAATCAGGGCTAGATCTTGCTGCCATTGGATGCTCTGTCCCTGCTTTTCCCTGCCCCGAGGGCAGAAAGCTCTCTGGGCACCCCGGGGCAGCGTTTGGGGTCTGCCAGCACAGACCTGGGGGGCATCAACTGGCCCCGCTGGCCCTGTGCTGGCAACCTGAGCAGCCCTGGAAGAGCCACGAGGAGCAGGCAGTGCCCAGCCCTGCCAAGCCCTTTGTTGCCTGTGCTCTTATTGCCTGCCATTGGAAATTTGCCTCGTCGGGGACCCTGCGGGGGATTTTTGGCGCGGGAATTGGCAGAGTTTTGCTTTACAAAGGACCATGTTATTGGGCCATGCCACCATCCATCTGTGCGCACAACGTGCTGCCTGGGGGTGAGGATGGAGGTTTTGCAGTGCTGGAAAGCAAAGATACCAGAGTGGCTTCCTATTTCCCCCTTGCTCTGATTTTGTGGCACAGAAATCAGTTTTGTTTTCCCCCTCCCAAAACTGTGAACCTAAGTTTCAACAGTGTAAAAAGCAGAGAGCTTTTCCTCCTCCTCTCTTTTCCCCCAAGTTTAGAGATATATATATTTTTTTTTCAGTTCACAGCAGAAGAATTTGGCAAAATTTCCTTGTAAATAAAATGCTGGATGGAAAGCATGTTTGTGTCTCTACTCACAAGTAGCACATGAGCAGCAGGATCAGAGGGCTGATGTAGCATGGAATCCTATTTCTAAACAGAAGAGTGTCATCCAGCAGAATTGTTGAAGCCCAAATAAAAACAAACCATTAAGGTGGAATCAAGAAAGTTAACACGGAGGAAGAATACAAAAGCAATATTGAAACTGATGAACTGCTTGTAAAAAGTCAGAATCTGGGAAACTGTTCACTTTTAAACTTCACTGTTGTTTAATCATTTGTCCAAGTAACATATTAACAAACTGAGACTGCCCTTTTTTGATGGCCATGTGAATTGATCACATTTTAGATGGCAGCTGTGCTAATTCATCCGTGCCAGCAGCCTGTCTGCTGAGATGATAGCAAGCTTCCTTCAAAACTCCTACAGCTGTGCTGCTTTTGCATAGGAACTTCTATTGAAGCCCCCCAAAATGGAGAAAAAAACCCCAAAACTACCAGAGCACTACAGCCTTAAAAAAGGTTATTTAGAAAGAGAGCTCCCTTGGAGGGCAGATCAGCCCTGTGCTGCCACAAGCAGCCAGGCAGGGACTCTTGCTCTGTCTGGGTGTGCCATGACAGGGACTTTGTGCTTGTTCTGCAGCCATTCAGGGGACCTCTGCCTCAGACAGGAGATCTGGGTGACAAAGAGGCACCTGGACCTCCAGCCCATCTTCTCCTGGTTCCATGGTGGGTCATGTTATTGAACACATTCCACTGATCAAGAATAATAGTTTTGTCACACAGCCCTTTCTGCTTCCACAAAAGATGCCGGGTCAGCCACCTTTCAATGCCATCCAGCATGCAAAAATGTAAACAACAAAAGGGAAGGCACAGCAGTTTCAGTCTGGAGGATTTCCAGGATCTGCAACCTGCTTTGAAGCAGGGCTGGCTGTCCTGGATGTCGTCCCAAGGCATCAGCACAAGAGAAAGCAAGAGTTGGTGACAGTAGAACCACCCAATGCACAGGAAACCCCAGCCTGGTTTATGACAAGAGGTGTGGACATTCACCAGGCTGCCCACTGCTCCTTTGCCATGTATTTTCCCAGATTTATGGAGAAGAACTCCCACGGGGATGTGTGACAGGGTGTCAGTGAACACAGGGCCATGTGGCCCTGAAGGGTCCCCGTGTGATCCTGCCTGTGGAAGTGAGATGTGTGTAATCATCAGAGGGGTGTTCTCCACACTCAGCCATAAATAACTAAAGCTAAGCTGCCTTCTTCAACCTGCTGAAAGAATATAATGTCATTTGGCTCAGGTCTGGGAGTGTTCATTTCCCCTTGGAGTGGCTTCAAAAAGCCTTATAAACACACTGCAATGAAACAATCACCTGAGGACAACTCTAGCACACAAACCGATTCTTACCTGTACTGTAATTAGGGACTGTAATTAGGACAATAATCCACGTGACAAAAAAATTATGTAGGAACAAATAGTAATTGCTTGCTGGCAAGGATAAGGATTGGGAGACAAAGGGAGGGGATGAATGAGTCAAACCCTTTAAGTGCTCAGAGAGAGCAGTGGGAGGACAGAGCAGGAACAGAAACACATTTAGGATTTGGTTCTCCAGGGAGGCTCTAAGGGGTTTGTTAGCAGAAATGCACTCCCACTCAGCACGCTGCTGAAACCACACAAAACCTGGTGCACCTGCATTTCCCACCAGTGTCACTTGTGGTCACAGCCTCCTGACATGCTGTTCCTAACTCCAGGAATGTCAGGAAAACCTTTCTGGGTGCATGCTGGCATTTCTGAGCACGCATCTGTTGCGCACTCTTCTGATGCTGAAACTCCTGTTATGTAACACAGAAATTTATGAATGTTTTTCATAGCATGACTAGGAAATGTAACCTCCTCAGATATGCACATTTCACCATGCTGCAGCCAGCTGTGAAATTCTAGCAATTCCAGGATATTACCATTCCAATTTAAAATTGAATATTTGTGTAGATTGCTGTTTTCCCTTCCCTTCTTTTCCATTATATTTTCCATTCTTATATGCATATGCTCAGCTTTTAACAAACATATTTATCTTTTTTTTCCTTTTTCCAACCTTCTCTTCCCAGACAACCCTAGGTTATGGTTTGCACAGTTTTACATGCACTCAAGGCTGTAAAACATTCACCACACCTTCAGGTGCTTGTAAACCTTACGGTGAAAGGCAACACTAAATATTTTATTGAAGACAGCATATTTGATTTTTGCCAAAGTGCAGAACTTTACTCCTGCACAAGTGTTTGCCCTTGCTGACAAAATAAAAGGCAGACATGGCACACGAACCTGTGGCTTTATCTGAAGTCTACTAGTGCCACTCTGAAGAGCAAAGGAGAGGGGAAGAAATGTTGATGTTTATGTGAATGCCTGAGAGGAAGAAAAGAAGCCTGATTTGTCTGCAGGGCTGGCAAACCCTTGAGCTTCACCTGATCATTTCTGCCTATTTTCTCCTGCTTTTTGTTTCCCTTGCCCCTTTTTCTTTTTTGTGTTTCTCTCTGCTTCATGTTTCAAGTCTTGTTTTGGTTGGGTGCTATGTGTGAAGGAGAGGCAGGCTAGTAACAGGACTGTGTATTTGTCAATCACAAACTCTCTCACTGAACAAAGCAACTGAAATATTAGAAGCAAATTAATGATAACATTCACTGTTAGATGTCAAAGCTAGGGCCATAATTATTATTTCGTTTACTGAAAACCTAAAAAGTACGAGAGGACAGAGAGATTTGACCTACACTTAATTCAAGGGATCAAGCAGCAGAAATTTGAGTGCAGTACTCAATGAATTGGTGATTTTAGCTACACTGCAGCCCCTCTTTGACCCAGGCTTCCTATTTAAAATTTAGATACTGCTTAAAATATTTCCCAGAGGTAGGAGTTTTAATGTAGTCATGTCCTTTCAGGAGTTAAGAATACACTTCCATCACGGGAATTTTTCCTTACTGTGTCAGTGGGTGAAATTCAGCCTCGAGCTGCACCCATCAGACACACTCCCTCTTACTCATTCCTGCTTCCTCCTGCTTGCTCCACACATTGCCATGCCTCTGGTCTGTTAGGAGCTCCTCCTTGACACTTCTGCCTCCATGGTAAGTACAAACCTTCCTAGTCTGAATATTCTGTGTGTCTCACGTTGTCTTTGCTAGCACAGCTCCTCTCTAAGGTTTTGTTTTCTCACAGTGAGGCTGAGTCTCATTCTGTGCTGTACAAATTGCAAATACTCGAAGCATGAGGATGGAAAGTACTTCTGTGGGTTTTGAGGCTAAACTGCTGATTGCTGCACAGTTTTTAAATATTACAGTGGCAGTGGAGAGTGCCCAAAAAAAAGGATACAGTCTGAAAACTGTGGAATATTTACTCTTAAGATCCCAGGTATTAGCCAATTAGGAAAATGGCTTACCTTTCTCTCTTTTGAATTTCATTATTTCTTTCATTTAAACTTATTTAACACTGAGTTGTCTTTTCTGTGTGATACTGCAATGCAAAAAGGGGAAAAAAAAAAAAAGAAGGGATGGGTCTAAGCTGAGTTTTCAGGCTTCTTCACTCTTAACCCTTTTAGAAGATTTGTCTTTCTGTGGGGGTGAGCTGCCTCCTGGAGCATCTGCTTGTTAACATTTACTGAACCTTTCAGAGCAGTCACTCCCTGGGCAGGGAGCTCCAGGGATCCTCACTGCCTCTGCCCAGGGCAGGAGAGGGCTTAGCAGAGCAGTGCTGCAAATCAGGCTCTTCCTGCAGCTTCTGTCAGAGGACAGCAGTAATGATCATCATTCAGACAAAACAAAACCTGTTTTAACACTTACAAGGTATTACTCTAAGCCAGAAACCTCATCAGCAACCAGGGAAATAATTCTTTTATTCTTTTCTCAAAATCAAAAGCCTCTTGTGCCATACGCTGAACCTGGCTAATTTGTTTTCTTTTGTCCTCACACCCTTGGTCCCACAAGGAAAAAAATGTTCTATAGTCTGATCAAGGAGGGTGTTCTGGTGAAAATCAAGCTTGTGTGCTGAAATAAAGAATTAGGAGACATTTAAAAAATATTAACTAATGAGTGCCATAGCCTGAGAGCCAGGGGAAAAAGAGTTTGAAGGGCACTGTCATTTGATGGCCTAAAAGTAAATTGTAATGCAGAAATAATTTGCTATGAGGTTATTTCAAGTTTTCTGTTAGAAAATTTATTTTCATTTTATTAATAGAAAATGACCCTGACAGACTTGTGGAGATTTTGTTACAAGAAGCCCCAAACTTACTGAAAAAACTCTCCAAAACAAACCCTTTATCTCCTTGTTCAGAAAATGCTGCTTATTTCTAGCTTCTAATTTTTTTGGTTCTGTTTTAATAGCTAGGAGATCACAGACTTGGATTTCAGCCCTTGGATGCGTCTGGGGAAGAGAGGAGAAAAAAGGACAGTGAACACAGAGGGGCCTGGCAGTTTGGGTGGTATTATAAAAAAAAGTATTCAGGGAGAGTGTAGTGAGAATAGTGGTTTGAAAATACAGCCCTGAAGGAAGAGTCTCCAGAGAAACAATGAGAAAGGAATAAATAAAAAGAAAGTTATAAATTCATCTATTTGCTCTTCCCTGACCCTTGCTTTTACTCCTCTTCACAGCAACTACCCTGGGAAAGGCACAATGCTTTCTCCTGTCACAATATTGAGAAAAATTGAAATGGGGAAGAAAGACCACCAGATGCTTTATTGTCTTAGGCGTTTCCACATAATTAGCTGGGAATAAAGGTCCTCTGCATGGTTTCATTGCATTGAATGAACTTGGATATTGCTACACAGTAGTGTGTTTTATGATTCATGCTCTGTTATCCAGCAGCTTTTTGAAAACTGCCAGCTACTTTATCACTGACGGCCGAGCCTGGGCTTACAACTTAAAATGCAGCAATGCAAAGTTAACTGTGCATGACAGATGTCCATGAAATTGTTTAACACACGCACGCACGCACGCACACACCACGCGCGCTCGCACACACACACCCTCACCAAGCTGCCCCTTCCCTCCCCACTCTGTCCACTGCCTCTCTCTCTGCATGCTCAGGCTCGGTTTTAAATAGAAATAAAAACTGGGCACTGCTGGAGAAGAGGTTGTGAGGGGCTGCTGAGGGCCGTGGGGTGCTGCAGGAATTGCAGGCTCTGCCATGACACTTCCAGAGAGGCTGTGGGGGTCCTGAAGGCAGCTCGTGGGAGCGCACTGAGGGGGGACAGGTCCTCTCCTCTTCCTCTCCCCTTCCTCTCCTCTTCCTCTCCCCTTCCTCTCCTCTTCCTCTCCCCTTCCTCTCCTCTTCCTCTCCCCTTCCTCTCCCACACACCTCCTGCTTGCACCTCTCTGCAGATGGGAAGCTTGCTAACATCTACACTTGTGTGTGAGTATCCCACTCAGCACTGCCAGGGTTTTACCTCAGAAGATAAACCCAGATGAGGCAGTCAGAGAGCACAACCTTCCTGCCTTTGCACTGGTCCCTAACTGCCCACTGGCCTCCCTGACAGAGGATTAGGATCTACAAAAGATCTACAAAATCTTAGGATTAGGATCCTTCAAGATCTACAGAACCTTCGTACGAGGTGCTCCTCCTCCGAAGAGAACTTGGGGTGCCCAAACCCAATAAATTGGATTTATTGTGCAGTTGGATGGTACAAACTGGGCCAAAGGGGCAGACTGGGCTCTGGGCACACAGAGGGGCTCACCCCAGCTCTGTGCAGAGCCTGGTGCCTGGCACCCACTCCTGGGAAGCACAGACCTGTCCCTGCTCCCCAGGCCACTTGTCAAGCACCGTGGCATGAGGAGAGAGGGGGGTGAGCACATCCCTCTCCTTTCTCTGCCTTCCATGAACAGCTCTATTGATTGCCATTGGGTTATTAGCATGGGAAGGTGGTACCCAGCCTGAATGCAAGTGACAGCAGCGAGCCAAAAGAAAGGAAATGGGGAATCAGCTCCCCTTTAGAAGGAGAGCCCAGAAGTCACCTGACCCTGCTTGGACTCACTTTGTATTCTGGAAGTGATGAGCCCTTTCCCCAAGGTTTACTGGGTGCTCTGACAGGCAGCAGATAAACATGAAAAA
This sequence comes from Dicaeum eximium, assembly GCA_013396995.1. Classification (NCBI taxonomy): domain Eukaryota; kingdom Metazoa; phylum Chordata; class Aves; order Passeriformes; family Dicaeidae; genus Dicaeum; species Dicaeum eximium. The sequence goes on from VWZP01007044.1 coordinate 827,623, forward strand.
CCTTCCCAGTGCTCAGCAAATGGAGGCTGGGGGTACACAGGAGAGCATCAGATGAGTTTGTCACAAAAAACACCCACAACCAATGAACATGCAAAAAGATAAATCAAAACCAATAACAAAGCAGAGAGGTTTACACTCTCCATTTACTTACATCCAAACAAACATGTAATTCACTTTTGTTTAACTTCAAGGTATTTTGCAAGGAAAGAAATAATTCTGCCATGGGGAATACTTGGCCAAATTCTCTGCCATCGTGCAAGCATGATTTCACAGAGGTGGCTCATCTTCTTCTGCTTAGCAATTTGGGCTTGTGCCCCTATCTTGTGGACGTTAAAAGCACCATAAGATTCAGTCTTCAGTAACCTACATCCAAGCCAAGACCAAAGAGGATGGTCACAATTTTCAGCAGACCTTGGTGTAACTTCTAGAAGGGCTTTTGGAATGGGAAGCAAGAGGCTGGAGTGACAGGTGCAATTTTCCCATGAGATTTCCTTTCAAAGGGTATTTTTTCCCCTCTGACACCCACTAACAACTCAGACTCATTTTCAATTGGCTGAGTAACCAGTTCTGTGATTCATGCTCAGATCTTATTAAAGCTTATCTGCTTTAAGGCAACCACGATCCTCCAGAAATATCGAGAAAACGCTCTGCTTTTTGATCTTTACTAGAGGGGAAAAAAACCAGGCACAGCTCCCAGCTCCCCATCAAAGTTTCCGCTCCTTGGGCAGAGCATAAAGCAGCTCAGCAGGATGGCAATTCCACAGGGTGGGATGTGTGTGTGTGCCTGCATGTCTGCATGTGTGCCTGAGTGCGTGGGGCCCGTGGGTGGCCTGCTCGACATTTTGGTGGATGTTTCATTCCCACCCCTTTTACTATGACCCTGGTCAGGCCACTTTTATGCCAGTGACAGCTTCATGAAGCACAAAACATGGAGCAATACATGGCATGAAATTGGCAACAAAGCCGAGCAAAAGGAGGAACAATTCTGTGGCAGGATGTGATCACAATATGGCTGATTGGATCTGGAAGCAGATGCCAGCAGCGGGTATTGTCCCGCTGACTGAAAAGACATGACCCCCGAGGTACAGAAGACAACGAGGCCCTCCTTATGAACCACAGGGGGAGGGGAGAAGAGGTGAAACCAATGAATAAATCAGGCGATGGAAACAGGGGAGAAAAGAAAATGCTAAAGAGGACTTTTATGGGGGACAGGGGCAGCTCAGTATGCAGGAGCGTTGCCTCCCCAGCTAGCTGAACACTTGCTCAGACAATGGCTTTTTAACAGATGGGAGCCCCGCTGAAAGGGGCCAAGTTTTGTGCAGTTGAGAATCCCTGTTTGTTTAGTCTGCTGCTGCCCAGGCAGGTGTCTGCAGAGAGGCAATCCAGCAGGTTAAGTGTCGCAGGGGCGGTTTGAGACAGGCAAGCCTGAGTATCAACCAGGACTGGTTTTATTGGCAGGGGACTGATCTTGTTAGACTTGTTTGTGAAGCCCTCAGGGAGGAGAGGAAAAAAGAGATCTCTTTCCTCTCTTCCTTCTAAAGACAGATTTTCCCAGTCTGGACAATCAGGCCCCTGTAATAAACCCTGCCAGTAAGGCAGCTTCATGTCACAGGTACCCACAGGGCACAAAACATTGCAAGGAGCACACAGCGTTGTGACAGAGCACATTACGTTGCTACTTGCAATGTCACAACTCTGAGTTCCTACACACACTGCTCCTTTTTCTCCCTTTCTACAATGCATTTGATAACCCAGTTGTTTACTGGGGTGGGCTTCTTCATCTATTTCAGCATTTACTGCAGATCATTGAAATTCGGCTCACACGGCTCCTGACCTCAGCGATGTGCAATTCTCCCTGCAGGAACAGAGATGCAGCCATTCTCCTCTGGCAATGATGACACCCAGCTAGCAGGACAGGTGGGGTTGATTTCCCTTCAGCCACATAAGCACACAGACAGACAATGCCACACACAGCACTGGGAGACCTGCCCAGTGCAGGTGAATGCCTCAGTTGCTCCCAAGATACTCAGCAATGCCCGAGATGACACAATTTTCTTGCATCACCCTGTCCAAAATAGCAAACTTACAACAACATGGACCATGTAAGGAGCACAGAGAATGAGGAGAAGGGAGGGAAAACCCGCAGAGCATCATGCCTGAGTGGCAACAGGAGTGTCACCTTATTTCATGTTGGATCACAACATTCATGATGGTCCTGAGTCTCAAACAACTGAAGGGAAGGATGAAGGTACATTTCCCTATTCCTACCCTTGCTGTTGACTTACTAGGTGACTTCAGACAAGGGACATCACTTCTCTGTGCTCCCATTCCCCCCTTGTCCTCCACATCCTTTCTCTGCTTAAAATGCAGCAGCTGTCAGAGTTGATAAGAGTATGGATTCCACAAGCCCAGCAAGACTTCCATCCCAATTCAGCTATTCCTAGTTATTCTTCCTTTCAAGAGTGTGAGACAGTAACATTTCCTATGCTTTTATACCTTGTTGTGTGCTCTGGAACTTTTCTGTAAGCATGATTCCCAGTGAGAAAAAAAAACCATTGCTCTCATTTTACCTAAGCAGCCTTCCAGAGGATAAACAGGGATCATTACTTTTAGGGACACCACGGTTCCATGACTAAATCAGGTCCTTTCTGCCCTAGCACCCCCTTACAATCTCTCCATCACCTCCAGATCTGTTTTGAAAACAGAGGGGTGAGAGCTTGTTTCCTATATATACACTAGGTTGCCACAAGGCTACTGAGCCCCTCCACAGGAGATGAGCAAAAAAATGTGAAAACAGTACTCACTATAGTGAAAGATTCCTTTCCCCCTTCAAAAAAAAAAAAAAATTGGTCTGGATTGTGTTAAACAGCACAAAATATTAACCTCCACATGCAATTGCACGTGCAATTGCCCCTTTGGTATCTATTCTCTGGTATAAAACTGTGGCTCTTGAATTATCAACCGAGACACAAAGGTTTTTTTAGTCACTTTCCAGCCTGAAAAGCCTCTTATTTTAATATTTTTGATACAAAGTTAAACGTTTTTCCTCAAAGTGCCTGAGGACGATGCTAATGCTCTTTCTGAATTTGCCTCTTCCCATTTAGTTCTCCTGGTTCTATTCATTTTTAAAGGCTTAAAGCAGAGTTTATGCGGCATTAGTATTCATAGGCACATGCTAATTTACTCTTCTGTTCGGATACCCAAGTGGTTTTTTTCAGATGGAACAGAGGGGATTAGATCTAGATCACCTGCTCTGAAGAAAAGTTGTAGCATGCCTCAGCTTCCTATTCTTTTCCATGTGGCATCGATTACTAAAACCAGATTTCTTTTTCCTGAGACAGAAATAAAAATATCTGCCGCAGTCTCGTAAAGGAAGAAAAAAAAAATTTAAAAAGCGTATTCTGGTAGGAGGAAGTCACAAAGTCTAACTGTTCTGAAGCACGCATCTGGAAAGGGAAAACACTGCTGGTTTTGATTCTGTTTTCACTTTATAACTCAGCTTTTAAACTTTATTGTTGTTAAGTATATTAACATTGGAAAGCAAACCCCAACTTTCATCACTTTTCCCTACAGAAAAGTTTCTGCTACGTTTCTGTTTGGAAACAAGAGAATTACCTCACCAAAATGCATTTACATCATGAATTTGATTTGGAATATGTAATCCTCCATGAGGGGACAATGCAGTTAGGGGAGATTTGCAGATTTGGGGATACAAGCATCATAAAGTCACCCTAGGACAGGGGGACATGAGCAGATGCCCCGTTCCCCTCTGGAGCAGCTGTGGGGCACCACGGAGCCAGCGGTCCCACAGACCCCACTGCACCCCACAGGTGACCCCACACAGTCCCAAACAGCCTAAAGGCATTCCTGGACCTCTTTGGGTGCTTCATTTCTTCCCATTGCCATCCAGCAGCTGAAGGGGCAGCTCAGCAAGGTTTTCTTCAGAGCACTCTGCAGGAATGGCTGGGGAGGGAAAGGTTTCCTTCCAGGCACACTCTTTTTTCCCAGTCACAGATATTTGCAGTTAATGCACACTGGGTGTTTCTTTCTGCCTTTAGTAAGAAAGAGGAGATGAAATGATGTGAAGTAAAGGGAAAGGTTTGCTCACATTTAATCTTGGACTCAAGCCCAGGAAGGACAGACACCACAAAAAAAAAATCTGATTTTCTATTAACTCTGAAAAAGATATATTTTTACTCATGTTTCCCTTAAAAATGTACAGTCTGCTTAGGTTGAAACTCCATGCCATATTCGGTTTCTAACACAGAAAAGCTGCTTCAGGGCAGGCAGGTGCAGAGAAAAAGCTGCTCCTGTGAGCACTCACAATGGCCCTACTCCTTCCAGGATTTCTCTCCAACAGCTGGGATTTGGCTCTAGCCAGGAACAGAAATTGCTGCTCTTGTTTAGGTAAAAGAGACCCTGACTGGTGTAAAATGAAGCATACATAAAGTTAAAATATGTAAGGGGAAGGAAAAAAAAAGTGTCCTTTAATGTAACTGGACCTGCAGTAGTTCCCACGTTTTACTGTGAGTTACATGGAATATTCCAGCAGTGGCTGGACTGCACAAATGCCTCAGGTTTTCTGTGGAAGCACAAAACAGAGCATCTCAGTCTTTCATGCAGCACAGAAAAGCTTGAAATCACCACCCCCAGGCAGAGGAACAGCTTTCTAACCAAGAGGCATTTCCTCCACTTCCCAATTTGTGATTTCTGAAAGGTTTGCCATTCCTAAACGAGCTTTTCCTTCTGCTTGTGCAAGTCTGGGGGCTGCAGATCTCAGCCCCTGGTGTGTCACTTCACACACGAGTTGCATTTCTGTTCATGAGCCTGCCCACAAGCCACTGGGAACTCAAGCCCCCCAGAAACTGGTGTTTTCCATCCTGTGGACAGCAATCCTCCCCAGTGACCTCCTCTGGGCTGGGAGAGCTCCTTGCCATGGGCTCCCAGAGCAGCTGACCGAGCCTGGAGCTCAGAATGGACCAAACATTCTGTGCCCTTTGTAAACTGCTTAATTTGGACCTGAGCCCTTGATGGACTGAGGCTTCCAGCTCTGCTTGTTTAGCAAGAAAAGCTCTCTTAATTTCTTATTGTGGCACACAAAATTTAGTGCAGATCCCTTGATTTAAATGTCAGAATGCGAGCAGTAATTTATTTCCATAAAACAAAAAGCAATAAAGTCAAATATATTAAGCTCTGGCTGTGAGAGCTCAGATTACACAATTTATAATTGTACAAAACACAAACAGCAAAAAATTACCCACCAGAGGATGAATTATTATCACTCACTTAAGCGTTTGATTCAGGGCTGGTGAAAGCAGTTGCAAGAAAATAATAAAGAAAAAAAATAAAAGGAGAAGTCAAAGCATTTGGGACACTGAAACATCCTCAGTGACAGTCAAACATGGGGAACAGGATCAGCTGATGTGTCCCTACACCTGCTGGCCTTCCTGAGTGCTCCTCCAAGCACTCTGAGGCTTACTCTGACCTCCCATGTTCATACTGGTTACACTCAGCCAATACTCATTTTTGCATTGCACCCCTAAAATCACACTCCCTGACAAATGGTAAGGAACACAAAGGAACAAGATGTTGCATTTTTTCCCAGTTGGGACTACATTTTTTCAACAGCCAGCACCTGGGATAACCAAAAGCTGGTCTTCAGTAAGAACTTATCTGACACCAGTGATAACAACACAAACCTGACTGTGCCATAGGAATTCAGCTGATGATTACCTGAGTCAAACCAGAATGTCTCAATAACTTAGAACACACCTCTGAAAGGAGCAGAAGTATTTCAGCTGGTACCTGCACCAGAACTTCTCTGAGTATTTGAGCTCTGACCCTCATTCTGTCAAACTAAGGTATCCATATAGTGACCATCAAGTAATGAGGAATATCTAAGTCTATTAGCAGGAAGTATATAAACAAAGAGCAGTGTAAAAATGTACAGTGCAGAAAACAGCCTTGTTATTTGTATTTAGATACAGAGGAGAGACAGAACTAAGGACAGAACCACCAAAAATGCCATTCAGAAACTCTGCTGTATACCACAGCTCCAGCAATTATAAAAGCCCCTGAAGCAGAACTGCAGAAACAGAAGCCTGGTGGCTGCAGACCTGCCAAGCCTCCCCACCTACACTACTGCCTCTCATGGTACAAGCTGTGGAGAGGCTGAGGTTCCATTTCTGCATCTTTTCTGGAGAGCAAGAGTCACCTGAAAAGTGGCTGAGGGCACACTCAATCCCCTCTTCCAGATTCCAGATAAAGATATTAAACAGAACTGGCCCCAGAGCTGAGCCCTGGGGAATAGCAGCAGCCAAGTAGATGTAACTCCATGTGCTGCCTCTCTCAGGGATCTGCCACCCAAACAGTTTTTAACTCAGAAAAAATACACCTGTCCAAGGCATGGACCAGGAGAATGATTGCAGGAAGGGTTTCCTTGGCAAAAGGCACCTGCTCTTCTTTTTTGAGGTGAGAAGGGTGTGATCTGACACACCAGGCCCAGGAGGACAGGGCACTAAATTTTGAGATCTACAAGATTTCCTTGCTGTTTTACTTGTGGTAGGCTTCAAGAGCTGCTCTTCCAGCACCACTTAATGCCATCACAGAATCCTCAGGAAGTCCTGATTAACAGGATTCGTGTTGGGCTGGGGCTGAAGCACTCCCCTCCTTTTTGCTAACCCTTAATGTATTCATTGCCTTATTTTCATACATGCTGATTGAATAGCGATTTCTTCCTCTGGTGCTGGGCCAGTCCCTCCATACTAAATGTGAAATCTTTATTCCGACCAATGTCTAAATCATTGTTTTCCGGCGGCGCGGATCATGTGGCACAGATTATTAATAGCTCTGGTCTCTACACCACTTGACACGGCGCTCCAGCTGTCATTCTGCTCCCTGGCTCGTATGATTCTTGCACTGGTAAAGTGCCAGGCCCGGGCAGAGCCCATCAGTCACTGTCACCCAGCACCCAGTGATGAATGGCCCCGCGAGCTCCGTTCACACGCGCCCGACTTTCCCCAACTTGGCCACGCCAGCTGAGGCCGGGCGACCTGCAGAGACCAACCCCCCTGCACCCCGGGTTAGTTAAAAATGAAACAAATCCTAATGCCATCATGTCACTAATTATGCATTTAATTCAGTTATAAGGAGCTAATGGCTCCCTCAGTGACAGCTTTTACTGCTAAAAGGCAATTCATTCCTAAAACTGAGAAATCTAATTACACAAAATGCTTCGTCCTAATCCTTTCAAAGAATAATCTTATTTGTAGACATTAACATCCCAGATGCTGCTGCTGTTTGTCCATTATGACAGTGTTTGTCCTGAATAATGTATAAATAGCTCTTTCTGGACAGTTGCATGTCACTAAATCAATACAATTTGCTGCCTTCTGTTACATTAAGTCAGCCTGGGCAAGCTGGAGAAAATTAACCTTTTGTTTCCCACTCAAAAGGGCCTTTGAAATTAGAAGCAAGAAAGGGTTGGAGGGCCTATGGGAATCATGAGGTCTATTTTTTTTTTTTTAAACCCACCAAGTATTCAGCAGATCTGCAGGGCTGGTGAAGGGTACATCTTCAGAAAAACTGGCAAAACGTTTCCAGGTAGTGGCAGAAACACAAAAGGGAAAATTGTGTACTGCTTTCTTGCCTCTTCCTTAAACACTTCTTCTATGGAAGCAGCTTAAGTGTAGTCAATTCTCCAGTTTCTGTAGGATTCTGTAGCATTTTGTTGTCAAGGGAATGATACTGCTGCTAAGATGTTCCTTAGCAATTGTGGTAGCTCCCACGGCCAGAGAGATGGGAAATATCCCCGTGGAGTCACTCTCCACAAAAGCCCTTTGAGAAAACATGACAGAATGGAAAGTCTTCCTCTCATGCAATATATGACTGAGAAGATGAGCTGAGGGTATGTGGCTTGAGCAGAGACACTGCCAAGTGTAAAGCTGGATTTCAGTGGATTTGCTTATTTATCTTCTGTATTAAGAATAAGCTGCCTGCTCCATTTCTTATGCTAAAGTAACCAGCAGTTTCCATGTGATGCCCTGGTGCTATCCCAAGGGACACCCATAGAGTCCTCAAATGTCACTAATATTTGTGAAAGCCTCAGATACACTTGGTTTTAACCATAAACTCAAGTCTTGGTGAAACCACTCTGGTTTTGCCAGGCACAAAGAGTAAAGCTGGGCAGTGCTCAGAACCCAGAAAAGATCACAGCTCTGAGTGGAAAGGAAAACACAGCTCCTACCAAACCCACACCTCAACTCAAACTACACACTCCATGTTGTAAAGTCATCAGGAAGCCAATTTACTGGAAAAAATCCCGTGCTGAGAAATTAAGCCTGAGCTCCTGATAGAAGTGACAACTTCAGCTCTTACTCTGGCCCCAGCCTCCAGGCTGTGAATTCTACTCTGAGACTCTACTCTGTGAATTTACCAGCAATGTTCCTAACTGTTGGCTTCTTGAAACAGCACAGAGGCAGCTCAGCAAGCAGAAGGATTAGTGGAAAATTAGTGGGAAAAAAGGAGTACCCTGCCATTCAAAAAAGTGCAAAGTGCAAATTAGAAAATGCCACGTTTCCACGTTGGTGATTTGGGCTCTGACTCAGTAGGAAAAGCTTCTGTGGCCAATCTTCAGGGCACTTTAGGGGGTGAAAAAGGGAGAGCAGAGCACAGCTTCACTAGCACAGAGGCACACACCTCCCCCTTCAGTGCACACAATAAATGCAGGAACACCCTTCTTCTAAGCATGCAGCTCCTACAGACACTAATAGCCAAAGTCAAAAGCTTGCTCTTGGAAGCAAAAATCAAATAACAGTCTATTTGCCCAGAGAAATAACAGTACAGTCAAGCATTTGCATGGCCATCCCGTGAAGGTCTACACGAGGGAGCTCCCTGAGGCTGCACATGCACTGCATAACCTTGGGAAGAGTCCCTCAAATGGTGACAGGACTATTGTGGCTGCTCCCCGCACAGAGAGACCACATCTGGCAGAATTACCAATTTTGCTGCCATTTCAAACCCATTTACTCTCTGTCTACTCCTTTTTCAGATGATTATTTTCTTTTCCATGCCCACCTGAGTTGGTTCATTTTAGTCCTCAAGGAAGCCTCACGGCAGGTTTCTCCTGTGAGGGGGGCAGTTCAGCTCTCCAGGGCTTTTTTGCCACTCATGGCTTCTTGGATTAAGTAATAGCAGCTGGTTTGTTAAACAGAGTTTCTCCTTGCTTCCTCTTCCTAACAAGAGAGCAGAGCCACAGAGCTACCAGCAGAGCTCCCTTCCCCACCTTGCACTGCTGGATTGCCATTAAATCTGACCACCTCTGTGGAAAGCAGAGGGGCTGGGGGTTGCTGCTTTTGGGGTCACCTCACAAAGGTGATGAATTACCTGTGACACCCCAGGTTTCTTCTGGAAACATGTCCTGGTGAGGCACACACAAAACCAACCTCATGGCAAGCCCTACACAGTCTGTTTGCCCCGTGCCAGTGGCATCAACCTCTTACCCTGCTGCTTGTTCTGGCTCTGGCACCAAAATGAAGCGAGATCTGGGGACTGTGTGTGGTTTTAAACTGATTGCATCACTACAGAAAGCATGAAATCATTTCTTTGGACTCCCTGCTGTTACTGTTCTGTGACCAGTGGGACACAGATGTGTAGTTATGTCAGGTCAGCATTTTCCACATATACTAAATGTATTTAAAATATTCAGGGTATCCATTTGAATATTTTTAGGGGGATTAATTGTTCAAATCTAAAAAGTTTATGCCACTCTAATGGGCTACTAATGGAAGAAGCTTTTAAAAAAATCTCTGCTTCATTCTGAGACCGGACTGTGACCTAACCACCAGGTATAATATGTACCAATATCTATCTTGCACTGTGAAGTTTAGATTGCAAATCCATTATGATAGAGTCTGTGTCTTAATGTATTGTGCATTGCTGAGCAAGCTCAGAGAGCTCAATAAATAATAAATGGTGGGAACCTGACCTGGAGTATTAAAAGTGATCTGAAAGATTCTTCACGCAGGAATTTGGGTTTGTTTTCCCCAGAAGCTTTGTCTTGGTGACCAATGTGCAACTGTGACCAAAAAAGCCAAGTCAGCACTGTCTGCTGGCTGGGCTGGGCGTGATTTGAGTCCCAGCTGCTCCTTTTGCTGACAGCCTGTCCCAGTGGCTGGCAGGACATGCCAGCTCAGTGCCCACCACTGCCCACCTCATGCACAGCCTTCAGCTCTGCTTTCAGGTGCCTTATGGGTGAGATCACCTGGGCAGGAAAGGCAGATCCCCACAGGACAGTGTTCAGATCCCTGGGCCAAACCAATCTGAAATGTTCTGGCAAGCAAATAAAACTAGTAGAGCTGATTTGCCATGTATGACCAGGATCTCCCACACTTTAATCAGAGTTAAAGAGAATACAATCATTTCCAAGTGACTAACAAGTATTTCAAATATTCATCAAGCAGAAACTATTTCCCTTTGACCATCTCAGAAATAATTCCTATATTGGTTAAAAAATGACACTGAAAAAGGTGTTGAAAGCTTTTTCTCTCAGGATTGCCATTTCAGGTACACCCCTTGCACTGCACAAACACCAGAATTACCTTAGAGGCCTTTTGGGCAGCTTCTGGAGGTGGCAAAGGAGAAGGAAAAGCAGTGGCCAGTAGCCCACCATTAGGAGGTTTGTGTCTGCCTGAGCAGGCTGGTGTGGTCAGGCAGAAAACAGCTGAGCAGCAGAGCCTGGGCACCCCTCCATCAATGTCAATAAGCAAAATGGAGGGCCCTTACATCATTTCATTTACTATTTCAATGATTACATAGATCATTGCCTTCCCATTGTTTCAGTGATAGATTTAATTAACTTCCAATTAATCACAGAGGGTGATATTTAATGCTCAGCCCTGCACTGAGCACGGTGTCACAGACCAAAGAATATATTTTGAAGGCTTCAGTAATCAAGAGGTCATGGAAGATAGATGTTCTTCACCAAAAGAGAGAGAGAGAAGATAAATTTATGTGTCCACTCTGCTCTGGCTAACTGTTTTAGAATAATTGTTTCACATCCAAATTATAACTTTCCTAAAGGTCTATCCATGCACAAAGCTAGATAAAAGGGAGGAAGGGGAGTAGGTTATTGGGTCATATTATAGAGACCTCATAGGGCTGTAATTGTCATTGGCAGGCAGCAGCAAATGTTTGCAGCTGCAGTGTTTAAGGCCCCGACAAATGGCAGAAATAAATTCTCTGTAAAGATACTTCCATTTAGGTAGAATGACTTAAAATTACCAAACCCAAATCAATGACAAAAGGGAGAGTTTCATCACACTAAAGCTGATTACAGGCAGTGCAAACCCTACAACTCATTTGCAGCCTTTCTGGAGGCAGGGTGTCAACATCAGGGCATGTGCTTGTGGTCTTTTAGAAGGGGTTCAAAGGATTGCCATTAGAAAAATATTTTGTATTATTTTAAACAGAAACATTTTCCTAATATATCTAGTGAAAATATCTGAGGTTCCTGTGTCACTCAACAAAATACTAGATAGCATGGGTGACAAATATTTTGGACATGAAAAGGAATTTTGTTTCTTTTTACTCTTTTGACATTCATGTCATGCTTTTGCCTGAGACAGTGCTCAAAGGAACTACTGTAATACAGTGACCAAGTGCCCAAGGCTGAGAACCCTCCAGGTTGATTCTCTGACCTGGGCTACATCTGAGCAATTCCAAAATTCCCAGCTGAGCAATTCTGAAATTCCCAGCTGAGCAATTCCAAAATTCCCAGGACATGCTCAGCAGTGCCAGGGCTCTGCCCTGGGAGCCAGAACCTCTCCAGCTCACAAATTCCCACACAGCCAACAGCCCCCAAACCCTACTGCAAGCACAGTGTTAGAGCCTTAAAAGATTAATGATTTGGCCTGAAAGAATGGATCAAGGCACTGAAAAAGGGATAAGGAGAACCCAGAGAAGCTGGAAGGAGCAGTAAGGAAGAAGAGAGAATTGTGAAAAAGCAGAGCACCGGGCTCTGGTCTGAAGGGGCCAGCAAATCTGTGACAAAAGGCACAAAACATTCAAAGAAGGCCCTGAACAAGATGGCTTAGCACCTCCCCCTTGCCAAAGCTGGTCAGGTAGAGTGGTGTATTTGCAGAAATGCAGATGCTGGGGTATGCACTGAGCTTGCCCTGAGCACCTGGCTGGGATGACCTGGTCCCTCCTTAGCTGCTCACTCTTGCTTTCTTCACTCGGTGACACGCTGCCCACTGCCTGCCTCAGCTCCAGAGCTGCCTTCTAGAAACAGTAATGGGAGAGGGGGAAGGTTTTCACACCCTCAATAACAAGCAGATATATCCCACAAGGATTTCTCCCAGGCTAAGCTGACACTGTGACAGTAAATTCAGCTGTGTGCATGTGTGTGCATGTGTGAGCGGGACAGAGAGATGGCAGGAAACCTTCTAACAAATGCAGAGTGTAATTCCTCCCTTGCCTTTCCTATGGCTAATCTCTGAGTGCAAAGTAATTATCTTTCTCATGACTTTAAATCTCTCTCTCTGGTATATTCTTGCCTGTCCAACATGACTTTACAACTCCTTCATCTGGCACACAGCTGGTGTGCCTCACGGTGGATTCCTCTAAAGAGTGATTTAAAGTTGCTTTCCATCAGTGTAAAACTAATGAGCAAGAAACATCTTGACACATGGCAACTGTAAGCAACACACTTGGTCAGCTGTGTACAAGAAAGACACCCTCACTTAAGGCTTTCCAACTGTTCTCTCACAAGCACTCACGAGGCTCAAAGCCCAGCGTGATTATTTATTAGTGTCCTCACTTGCCCAGGTGTCTCTTTTCAGATAGACACTCACCACACTTCTAATGCAGCTTCCCATCTGGAGTTGTTGCTTCTCTCTTGCTCTGTTCCTAGAGATACATGGGAACCTATTGGCATTTTAAATCACAGGACATGCTCGCTGTTTTGAGGGTTTTTAAAGAAAAAAGTTGAACCCGAATCTTTTTCTGCAGCACTCAGCACCTTGCCTGCAGCTTCCCTGTTGTGAACCCAGATTTACCTCAGCTGAACTGAAAGTACTGTGAAGTTATTTCAGATTTACCAGGCATGTGTAAGAAGAGAGTTTTAACCCCATATCATTTATCTTCATTTTCCCTCTGTGAAACAGAGAAGCCTGTGCAGATATGGAACCTTTGGGCAGCATTTTCTTACACAAATAACCAAAGCAAGACTCCAAGCAGGATCAAGGCTCTAAGGAAAAGCACCTCCACTTACTCTGATTTAATCTAAATAGCTGTTGGTTGTCAGGAGTCTCAAGAATTCAGCTCAGTGGAAAACCAGCTTCTTTATTTAGTACCTGGATGTGATTTTGTGGCAGTTTAAAAAACATGAATGCAACTGTGGTGCACTTACTAGTGGAACTGTCTAACACTCGAGTGTTTACAACCCTGTGCTTCAGGAGACAAATCTTTCACATCCTGAACTTAAAAAATGTTGAGTGTAATACGCTCTTGACACAAAAATCATCTGCTTGGAGAGAATATCTTCCCCTCATATGTGTGTGAAACCACTAAGTAAATGACAGGGGAAGTTATAGGAGTAGCTTAGGACATGGCACTGTCTTGCTTGAAGACATGTAATGCAAGGTTTGTAGGAACACAAACAGATGTGCTTGTGGGAAACAAATACAACAGAAGAAAAGCTTTTGCTCACAAAATGTTTGAGGATGGGCTGTGACAGTAAATTCAGCTGTGTGCATGTGTGAGCAGGACAGAGAGATGGCAGGAAACCTTCTAACAAATGCAGAGTGTAATTCTTCCCTTTCCTTTCCTATGGCTAATGTCTGAGTGCAAAGTAATTATCTTTCTCATGACTTTCAGTCTCTCTCTCTGGTATATTCTTGCCTCTAATTATATTTTAACTTCTCCCACCCTGTGACAACTCAGCCTGCACGCCCACCCCAGCACTCACCACAAAATTGCCAAAGAAAAACAAAAATCAGTTCCTCTGGCATGTCAGCCTTTCTGCCCCATTACAGGAACACAGTGTGAGCACTTCTCCAAGAGATTCCACCAGCACCAAGCAAGCATTAAACATGGAGACAGAGCACACATACATGACTGTCCCCTCGTCAGTGCACTCCTGACAATGGGAGGGAGGGTCAGCAGTGAGCCTGGAGTGGAGGAATATCCTTCACTTGTTACTTGTACTGTTTTCAGCAGCAGAAAATGTATTCCCAGGCCACCCACCCATCCAGGTTGGAGAGCCAAGTGTGTCAGGGGCTCTGGCATCTGTCACTTTGTCAAGGAGCCACCACCACCTAATCAAACTCAAAGGGAGAAAAAGAAATACAGGAAAGTGGTGCAGCACGACAAAGCCACCCCCTCACTTGGCAAGCCTGTGGTCAGACTGAATAGAAACCCTAGGATTTCCAGTGTCCTGGCCACCCAAAACACTGAGTAGGATGGTAAAAGGCTTTTTTGTCAGAACACAGAAGCAGTTCTCTCAGGTACTTTCTAAGAAAGCTACGTCACAGTTATAAAAGACTGGACAAGACAGAGAAATTATCCATATTTTGTACAATCCTACCACCTAGCTTTGTGAACAGCAGCGTTTCCAGGGACAGCAGTATTCCATGCAGGCTGGGTGGCCACTATGCTTGGCAGAACACCCAGGTGCTTCCCTTGCAAACAGAGAATGCTGGGCAGCACGGACAGGGAGATCCAGATGTGCAGAAACATGGAGACATCTCCACATGTGCCTAAAGAGGGGCACAAAGGAATTGCTCACTTGTCCAAAGGCATGAAACAGCCTGTGGCCAGCCTTTCCTGAATCCCATGCTTTTAATTCAGCCACCTCCTGCTCCTCATTCCCTTCTGCAGAGAGGAACAAGGAGCAGCCACAGAGCCAAAACACAAGACACAATTTTGGACTCATTTTAAAGAGGCAGTACTGGATTTTGGATATGCCTCAGCTTCAAATGAAGGCAGAACTTGTGGTCTTCATAATGTGCAGTTGGGCTGGGTTGCACCTTGTAACTCTACTGAATGAAGACCTTTTACATCGCTGCATTTATTGCAACAAAAAAAGCACAATTTATTCCTATAGAAATATGTGGCAACCCCCTTAGCAAATTACAAACAAGTTAAGAGGGCATCTGTCGACACTGGGCCTTGATGGATTTTAGTTCTGCAACCTCTGCGTCTCTGCCTCTGACTGCATCAGCTTATTTGGCCTAATTAACCTGAGTTTTCCTTGCTCAACAGAAATCATCTCCATGAAAAAGTCGTAGCTTGCAGATTCTGAGAAAGGTTTTTCTGTTTTGAAATATGAATGAGAACGTGCTCCAGGCCATCTGGCGCTGGCCTTCGTAAATTCCAAAATGGATTTATTACAAATTAAAAAGGAATTTTGGAAGTGCATTTTTTTAGAGCTTGCTCTGGTGCTTACAGACAGCTTGAGACTGCAGAACTGTGGTGGTGTGAGTCCATATTTGAGCAAAGGTGTGTCCCCCTACCCCAACCTTTCTCCACACCAAGTGACCACCCCAAGGGCTGGGGTATTGTTGCTGCTGTAGGAGAGTGGGTATCATGACTTCTCCAAGACTCCGTTCTTTTCATGTTAAAACAAATGAGAGAACTGTCAAAAACCAAAGAGAAAATTGCCCTGCTGATAATACCTGAGCAGGTACCTCCTAGAGTGGTGATACACCAAACTCCTTGGGGAACTCAGCCTGACCATGGTACAGACATCCCTTGGGTGATGGTCCCAGGCCATTTGTGTCCTATAACAATTTGCTGGAAATCCACTTGTTTCCCTGCAGCTGGGTGATTCCAGTGTGCCAGCCCAGCAGCAGCACTGGGGGTTAACACCTGGCCCAGGAACAAGAGTAGAATTTGGCCCTTTGAGGGCAAAGGAGAGAGATAAAGATGGGAAACCAACTCTCAGGTACTCTTTTACTGCAGGAGTGAAAGATTTAAGCAGGCAGTTTTAAAAGCACAGCTCTGTTAAATAATCCAAGAAATTGGGAAAGCTGATCTTGTAGTCAAAAGACAAACTCGTTTCTGAGTAGTTCCATTCACTTGGGAATAGTGCATATTTAATAGAAAAGAAATACCTACAAAAGCCCAGATGCAAGATTTACATTCAACTGAATTACAAAGGATACTGAAAAGAATTGCTACATTTTGGTGGAAATCTCTTGCTTTCAGCGTTTGTGAATTTAGGAATACTTTCATTTTAAAAAAGCTTTCACTGAAGCATGGTTATCCCTAAAAAAATTGAAAAAGGCAACTTGCTGAAAATATTAATTTCCAGTGGCTCTGTTCTATTCCCTTAGGTCTTTAAAAATCTCAGATTGAAATGGATGAATATGCAAGTGCCACTTATTGACGGCCTCCCACAAGCAGTGAAATCCTTTGAAATCATTGTGGAGGTAATTGTAAGAGAAGTTATATGCATAAAATTACTTCTCTGGTGCAATACGGATCATAAATCAGTTCACAATCAATCTACCCACAACTATTTCAGTCTGGAAGATTTAAAAATATATGGCTGTACATAGGAAACCAAAGTTAAACAACCTGTAACAAAGGGGCGTGTGATTGAAAGATGTATTTTTCTCCTGCTGTGATGCAGCATGCAGGAGCTGAAGAATATTTTCATATTCATTGAATTTAGGGAGGAAACTCACCAGCTGGTGATTTCTTGTGATACTTAATCACACTAATAGCATGGTGAAAATGTTTGGCCAACGCTAGCCACAGTGGTTATTGCAGTGGCTAAAAGAAAACAGAAGGTAAGCAGGGGTGACAGGACACCAAGGTCCCTGGATTTTATCCCCCCATGACCATGTTAATGGTGGCCAGATCCAGACTTCTGCCTCTCTCCTTGCCCTGAGTGAATCCCAACTGCTTTCTCACTCCTGGGCTTACAAGCACAGACAGAACTTGTGGGTGATGCTCATCCACATTTTGAGAACTTCTGCTAAGAGGGCTGGACAAAGTTGGGATTTTTTTTTTTTGGTCCTTTCAGACTTTACTTTCTGGGTAGTCTCAAAGGTATTGTTTTATTTTCAGTATTCTTTTATTTTCCCCTTAAATCTCCTTGAAAGTCAATAAGCAATCCATAAAGAAGCTGAGGGCTCTCATTGCTGAGTTTCCTGACCATTCAGGGTAATGCTGAAATTGGTTTAATGAGCTGATGTGCAGGTGGGGAAGAAGAAAAGGAATCATCTGCAGTTGAGTCAGATAACCTTGGTGATGAGGGAAGAGCTGAGTTTTTCTAAAACTGACAAGCTACACATCACAAAAACCACTGATATTGAGACTACTTTCCTGCTACTCTGTTAAATATAAAAAAAAAATCTGAAAAAATGTGCTCCATTTAATTTACCCGCACTTTGAAACACAAGGAGTTTTTTAAAATTAGTGAGAAGGAATGGTGGGGTGGCTGAGATGAAATGTAGAAAGGGTATTTCCCCTCAGGTTCATACCAGAATTTTATTTCCTCCTAAGCAAAAAAAACCCTGATATCAAACCACTAGACTGTTTGCTTCATTTTGTAAGTAGAAAAATATTTGAAAATGTGAAATAATTATGTTCAGTGGAGCCTGTGCTTAGCAGAGGAAGAGACTGTGCAAAAGGATATTTCCAAAGGACAACAAGAGCAGGCACAGAGCAGATTCTGATGGTGTTCACATACTTACAATAACAGTGGGTGAAATACATTATTAGTAATGGTTGATGTTGACTTTTACATTTTCCAAGGGTAAGGTTTATGAGTAATGGGTCCCACAGCAGCCCCATGGTACAAGAAATAACACCATTATCATATCAAAGCTGTAGCCAGAGCCTGGAGGTGACTGCAATAGAAAACTGGGATGGGATCATGCTCACACCCTGGGTTTTCTCACCTCTGCCCTAAAGTGATGGTGTTTAAATAAAAAACGAGGACGGGAGCTTTTCACCTCAAAGATGGTTTGGAAAATTACCTTTGGCTTGCCTGAATTTCCCAATTTTGTTTGCAGAGCATGAGGATATTCCTGCCTTTGTTTTGCAGCCCGAGGAGATGCCATCCAGGAGCACCTGGAGTCTCCAAGGCAATGCCAGCATTTAGGTCATTTTGTCATTCAGAATTGGATGCTGTCTTTCTAGAGCTGGACAGAGCACCTGGGCACTGCTTCTGAATCCTCAAATTGAAGGGTTTTCACTTAATTAATTTGATGGGATGCCACTTGGGCCGAGTGTAAAACCATCTACCCACGAATTTGCAGGAATTTCTTGCATTTCCACTTTCCAGCAAACATCTCTTGGTATCTTCAAGAAATATTCATACCCTAGACAGCTAAGGATGAACATTTATGCTATGTGCCTGTAACATATCCTTCTAGAAATAAATATCCAATGTCTCAACAATTTTAAATCCCACATTTGCCCAGGTGGTCCTCACCTTTTCTTTTTCCTCCTATCAGCTGTAAATTAAAAAAGAAACTAAATTTCAATTCTTCTGTTGTCAGGTTTTTAAAGTTAAAACAGCTATAAAAATGGTATCTGTTATGGGTTAAATTTTATGGGTGCATGGAGAAGTCTTTTCCCATTCCCTTCATGCACTGTGAAAAAGGAAGATTAAAAAAAAAACAAACCCAGAGCCCAATCTGTTTAAAGTTTTCAAACCCAAATTTTCCACTTTAATCAGAAAAGGCTTGTCTGGTGGCATGATAAGATTTCTTGTCAAGAGTAATCAAAATGACACATTCCTGAGAGAAATATGGCTCTAGAATACAGTCCATAAAAATGGAGTTTATAAAATTACTGACATTACAATAAAACATGGTAAGACACACTTCTTAGAGTTCTCTCAGCATTATCAACAGGCCTTCCATGAGGTCTGCATCATAAGAAAACTGAAAATTATCACAATTAATTTGCTTTGTGCTCTATTTACTGACCTTGCAGACACAACCAGGTCTGTTAGAAGTACAAACCGTGGCCAACATTGATGTGAGCACGACAGTAAACTTCAGTCACACATGTACAAAGAAATAAAATAAAAATATCTTTTTGCTAGTAGCTTTACTCCTTACTCTTCACCCCATTAGTTTGAGGTGTCTGAAGGTTGGTTGTTAGAGGCATTGGAAGTGGGAATTTTATCAGTCTGGGTCTCCACAGGCAAGCAGGGGTACACACACTCCTGGTCCTGCAGTCTGCACCCTGGAGGGTTCCCAGGAGGGCAGAGACACACAGGTACTGCTGAACTGTACAATAAACTCACAGGTTTTGAGGTACAGAATGTCATAATCTGCACGTGGGTCTTTTTGTTACTGCTTTTAGACAGCAAAGTCCTGCTGGCTTCAGCAGGTTTTTGAGTTCATAGTTTTCCCACTTGTTTTAGGAAAGTGCTTGCATGAATATCCATGGCAATAAAACACACACTTCAAATCAAACAAAACCTCCAGGCCAAGTCAGTGTTTCCCAATGCCTGTGCTCTGTCACCTGGGCAATGCTCCTCATGTGACATGGGCTGTTCCACAGAACCCAGCCTTCAACTCATCTTACCAGGGCTCAGCTGAATACATAAATTCCTCCAGCTCACTATTTTTATCTTGAGTTCATGTCCATTCCCAGGGATCATTCCTCTTCCTCTCCTCTTGCTACAGGGCTTCCACAAACCCTTTTTGCAGGAGGCTGTCAGAGCCTGACCAGCCCACCCCAGCCTTTCCCAAGGGCTGCCCCTTTCTTCCTTCATGGAGTTGTCATCAGCAGAGGGAAGCAGTAAAGTACACACTGCTCAGGGTGGTCAGGGTCAGACTGACACATCTTTTGCCCCATTTTCAACTGTTTACATTTTTTCTTCTATTATTTCAGGTTTCCAAGCCGGTCGTTAAAACCACTTTAAAAACTACTGGAAACACACCAAACCAGGCCTTGACTGCTTGGCGTTATTTTCCCTTTCTGTAACTCAGAGCTGACCTAATCAGACCAAAACCCTTTGGAAACAAGCTGAAACTGCTGGTTAAACTGCAAAGGATCAGACACCTAGCTGGTTTAATTCCCGTGAAGGAGGCTGTCTTCAGCAGCTGCAAACACCACCAGGAAATTACCAGGACAAATTAACTGAAATACCACATGCAATTCATCTACCATTTCGTTTGACTGACGCCCGTATCCACCCACTCGCTATTACCCTAATGAAGATGCCATAAAAACTCTTAGTTACTTAAAAGCCGGTAATTAGTACAGTTTAAGGATGTATAAACCCAGGAGCTGTCACACACCCACCCAGTGGGGTAGCTATTAGTGCAATGGAAACAGGGAAGGCCTGGCATGCAAAGCAGGAGCTGTGTGAGCTGAATAATTCAGTTTTTGCCCACGCCTGATAGTTCCAAGATTATTGCCACAGCCTTTAGCACATGCTGCTGTTTAGCAGAGATGAACAACTTCATCTCATCTGTTCCCTTTTTGAGATTATATTAAATTCTTTCATTTGAAACAGCCTCCCCAAAATAAAAATGACAGCACACTGTATGTATATTTTTGCTCTCAGCTCATCCATGTATACGTAGAAAACAGAAATTAAAAGAAGTTTTTTTAAATACAATCCTGTGAATTTACTGGGAGCCAAGGGAGCCAGGTCATGCCAGCTTTTACACCACGATTTTGGGGCAGGTTTGGCTCTCTCAGGTGCTGACAGGGCAACCCAGAGGCACAGGCAGGGGGTTTTCTGCTGCACTGGATTCAATGCAGCTCAGGCAAATCCCACATTTTGAGGTTTAAGCTTTCTATCAGTCAAGATTTATAGGAATAACTCTTTTTTTATCAACCGTCCTCTCTCTTTCCAGGCAGAACTGAATTAAAAGCACCTGTCAGTAATCTGTGGGTAAGGATATGTCCAGGTTTTATCAGCTCTTCTAAACAACTCAGAGTTGAAACTTTCCATGAGAAACTGCCCTTTCACTCGCAGAACTTTCAGGAAAAGCAACTCCCATCTTGCCCAAAAAAAAAAAAAGAAAAAAAAAATCCCCAAACTCAAACAATTCATATTTTTTCAGCGCAAAATTAATTTTTACTCTTCTCCAGCATAATAGGGACTTACAGAATGAAACCATTCCTATGAAAACAGCCCTGTTGTGAGATTATGTGACACCTGCAGCATGGCAGTAGGTTGTTCCATCAGGTGAAATCATACAGAGAGCTACACCCCATCATGTTAGGAGCAGGTTATCACCTGCTGTGAAGAATTTTAACTCATTAAACCACGTGGTGCAGTATTAATTTATTCAAGAATCGTTCTGAATGTTTGAAACATTCTGAATGTTTGAAACACGGATCAGCACCTGAATTATTCAGCTGAGCTCACTCTCTTTTTCTCATCTGTAAAAGTCACAGAAGTCAAAACCAGTGCTTTTTGAAACTGGCCAAAATTGTGGCTCAACTCAGTGGGTTGGTTTTTTTTTTTTTTTCTCTCTTTTTTCCCTCATTTTGTGTGTGTGTGTGTGTGTGAGGGGGCAGTTTAACATGACTAATATGGAACCACAGAGATCTGGCAGAATAAACAAAAGAAAGGTTGGAGGTTTTTTAATAGAAAATTTCATAGTGACGATTAGCAGGCTGTAGAACTTTTACTTTACAAAGGGACGCTCTAAAGGAAGTGGCTGTTTATTCAGTTCCTGGGAAAATAACTAAATGCTGGCTGGTATTTATTCAGCTGAATTATTAGAATAGCATTTGCCCCTACACTTAAAGTTGTGTCAGCATTTTCATTATGAAGCTTAGCACTTAAGAAAATCAACCCAGAAGTAAATTGGTTAATAAATAAAAATAACACAAATAAATCAAATTAGCTTTTTATAAAGTTAAATTGCTTTTTAAAATTCTGACTATTTAAACAAGATGAAAAGAACAAAGAGATGCTGGTAGCAAGCTGTACCAGAAAGCCTTCAGGATGCTTTCATAGTGCTAAATATATAAAATGTCCTTGAAGAAGAAGTTAAATTGTTTTCTCAGTACATATCAGAATAAAGACAAAATTGGGAACTATTTAATTGATAACTTTGTTCATTTGAAGTTGTTTTCCTATGTAAGGACAGAAATTTACTTTCATTTTGAATTTCAGATAATTTCTGTATTTGTCATCATTTTAAAATTAGAGGCTGATTTCCTGCTTCAGAATTTCAGTGAACTGAATATCTTGATAAGGATTTTGTCTAAAATTATTAAAAATTCTTTTATCAATAATGACAAAAGGATGGTTTCACTTGTGAGATAGTCACTCTTCCAAATATTTAAATTAGAAAACAACACCCCTCAGAAAGTAATACCCCTCATCAAGTGCCTGATGATATCCCTTCTGTTATTGATGCCAGCACTTCTTCCACCCTGTATGAATCACCCAGAGGATGGGAGGGATGACCCACAGGTGTCCCTGTGCTGCCCCACATCTCAGGGGTCACCAATTGTTGCTGTTGGAGTCCCCTTGGGGTGAATCAAGACTCTTGACTCCAATATCAGCAGGCTGATATTATTTATTAAAATGACTCCATTGCTCAGAAGGATTTGGGCTATTTCTGCCCTGGTACAGAGCTGGCATCTTGCTTCTTCCAGCTCCATACCCCAACTCCCCAGAATGCCAGAAAATGTTTACAGAGTCAGAGAGAGCAATTCTTTATATCACAGGTTGGGAAAAGCAAACCACATCTCCCATATCAGGAGACAGGCGAAGGAATGAATTTTGTCCTCGAAACACACACACAGGGATTTGAAATCTGCAGAGAAAAAGAGCCTTCCCATGGAAGAAAAAACTCAGCAAGCTTGCATCCAAGAAATTATAAAATGTCCAGTGGCACCCCTGCGTCAGCATTCCCCACCTCAGCCCCAAACCGAGATGTGCAAGCCCTGGCACGTGTAGTCACAGCAAGGTTCACACCCAGGACTGACTGGCTGTGCTGCCACGAGGTACACCCTGTTATTATTGATAACACCATTACTGATAACACCATTATTGATAACACCATTATTGATAACACCATTACGCCGCCTCCAGCAAAGCTCTCCCTCGCCGCCGTAACAGAAACACCCGGAGCATTGCTCCTGACATCCTTGGGATTGCATTTAATGTCTGTGTGACCTGAAGGAACCCCCTGATGCCTGATCATGATGCCAAGCTGTTTATTTATTTATTCTGCCTTATTTCCGATGGTGAGGATGATTAATGCCGCTCCCCTTGCCGCGCTCACCTCTGCGTTCTGGGGGCTGTCCTTGAAGGACATGCGCTCACAGAAAACGCTGATAAATCTCATCTTTCCTTGTCACACTATGCAAATGATGACTTTATCACAACAGCTACTTCATGAGTGTGAGAAGCCACTGGAAGAAACTCCAGTGGACAGCAATGATCCTTACAAGAAAAGGAAAGGACTCCTGTGGCCAGCAGAAGTGATGTGAACCACTGCACCTTTGGAGAGTACAGCACAGTTCAGATCATGTAATAGAGAAGTAAAGCATAAGTGGGAACCTGGAAGTTTCAGGGCATTGTCTTTAGGGTGAGAGAGCATTTCTGGGCAATATTAGCAAACCCATACATTTTACACTGGCACCAACTCCATATTTTATAGCTGTTACTGCAAGATCCAGGAGAGTATTTCATGTTAAACAAATGAGCCAGGTGACTCCATTTCCTACCCCCACCCTCCAGTTCTCAAAGAGATGATGATTTTTCTTGGGGAATATTAATCCCTCAGAATGATTCATCATACAGTTCCTGTGAACAACCCCTGGTCTCTACAGATTTTCTCAGATTTGCTTAAAGACAGTATTGACTATTGCCCAATTAAACATTTGTGGAGGGCATGTCTGAGGTTTCCCTGGGGATATTTTCCATCTTTACCAGCACCTTCTGCTGCAGACTCTGAGCACACTTTCTGCAAAATCATATGCCAGCTGCAAAAGCACACAGATCTTTACCAAATATCCATTTGTGAAATCATAATTTGGCTCCTAGTAAATTCACAGGATTGTATTTCAAGAAACTTCTATTAATTTCTGTTTTCTACATATGCCCACATGGATGAGCTTAGAGCAAAAATTTACATACAGTGTGCTGTCATTTTTATTTTGGGGAGGCTGTTTCAAATAGAAGAATTTAATATAATCTCAAAAAGGGAACAGATGAGATGAAGTTGGTCATCTCTGCTAAACAGCAGCATGTGCTAAAGGCTGTGGCAATAATCTTGGAACCATGGTGGCCCAAGCACATAAATGAGGTGAAGATAGCAAAATGCAATATCTCTTCCAAGTATAACTGAAATTTGTCATTGTTTTTCAAGTGAGTCTGTTGTTTTTAGAAAAGAATCAAAAATAATCTCCCTATTGCAAGTCATGCCCTGCTTGTGGATGAGACCACTCCTTGTAAAGACAGGGCATGAAATTCCTTATTGCCTTTATTTCCCTCAACAGAGAACAAAGGGAGTGATGGGAAAGGTGGGGGCACAAGTTAATTGCTCCTCATCAACTGGCTCATGGTTACCTCCAACATATACTGCCCCTTAATCCAGCATACCACTTAAAATACAATACAGGAGGAGCTAGAATTGCTAGCTAAAATTTGTTCCAACCCAAACAAATTTAATGCTGGGCTGCACATTTGGTCAGCTAAACTGTGTCTGAGTTTAATTTTCACATGTCTGTGTGTTTCTCTGAGTCAGCTGGACTGACAAGTGAGACATTATAAGAAAACCTGCTCCTGTGGTGCTGCCAGCTGGGCCAAAAGGCGGCACCCAGACCTCCAGAAAAATCCACTGGGTGAGATCTCCCACCCACTTTCTCCTGAGACTGTGAAGGTTCCAGGTTTGTAGATTTTTAGGGGGAATGAGAACGAGCACCTGGCACCTGAGCAGAAAGTTCAGTGACCCCAGGGGGGCAGTGGAGGTGACCCTGAGCTGCTCACCCCCTTCTCAGAAAGGACCTCTGGGTGTCACCTTCAGCCTCTGTGACTTCTGCCAGTGACACAAGCCCTGCCAGTGACTCACAGCCTCCAGAGCAGTGTTCTGCCTCTCTGTCCCTCACAGACATCGTTTCAGAGCAGGTTTCATGCATCTGAGGCTTTGACTTGTTATTTCAAAGAATGAAATTACCTGTCAGGGACGTTTGTTATACAGTTTTACCACTGCAGTAGAACTATTTTAAATACTAATAGATTATTAAAATTCTCCTTCAGGAATACTTTAGGAATAATTTTGCTGCCCTCTAGCCTACTGTTGAAATCTCTCTAGCATGCCAGCATTATCCTTCAGGAATGCTTCTGAAATAGCTTTGCTCTCTTTACTGTCCTTTTCATTACTATTGAAATCCTTCCAGAATGCTAAAGTTAACCTTCAGTGAGATGCCAGAATAACTTTCACATTCTGGAAGGGTTTCAATACTGATTTAAAGGATATCAAAATGCAGTTTTACATACTTTTTGTTTTGTTTTGTTTCAGGGTAAGGATTGTAGTGGCAAAAGATAGATGTATGAACTTCACTCTGTGGTGTTTTGTGTTTATATAAACATGTCCAACCACTGATGCTGCAGTAACAGTGGTCCTGGAACCCAGAGAAAGTTATTTTTTAAAAAGAGCTTCTAAAAATTGCCAAAGCATGAACTGAGGTGACAGCAGGGAATGTGGTTTTGTTTGCTTAATGGACCTGCAAGTGAATTCTGCTGATCTTACTCTGACAATGAAAGTTTTGAGGGCATGAGCCAACTCCTTTGATTAAAATGAGAAAGATCACAAACCTTTGCCCCAAACTCTGACTGAACCCAAATTAAATCTATTTTGAGGTGTGAAAAGTTCCTTTTGTTTTTTGTTGCTGTGCACGTCTGGTTTCAGCAGGGGGAAACGTTCAGATACTGCAACAAGGGCTATGTCTGTAATGATTCCAGCTCAACAGAATCAGAATATCCCTGTGTCTGGAAGACATTTCTAACAAACTGATGAGCACCTGAGACAATTTAGCATTTCCCATCTATCTGAAGCATAGTACTCTCCCTTCTTATTCATGCCCGTGATTCAGATCTCTGTATTAAATCAAAATATATAAAAATAAAATATATTAAAAATATACACCAACCTGGTCCACATGACTGAACTACAAGCAGAAAGCAAAATTTTTGTTTTTGCAAACAGTTAAAGGACTCCTGCTGGTGTTTGGTGGGGTGAGTGAGCCAAGAACCTGTGCCATTTGAATTGAGGGCTAGTGAAGCAAGGAGAGAACAAAATTCCAAGTGGCCCTCAGGAAACTGAGGGGCATAAAGACATGCTACACCTCAGCACCTCCTCCTGCTGTATTTTATGGGGCCTGTCCTCAGGCTCATCACCTTACCCAGGCATTGTGGCCCAAGAGAAAGTGCCCTGTGGAAGCCCAAGAGGCAGCTCAGCTCTCTTCCTGAATCCAGCAGGCTCCACAACAGAGCCATTATTCAGGAGCAAATAATTCTGATGGCTGCTGGCACTTCCATGCTCTGGCATGCAGTCCTGGCCCAGCCCAAGTCTAGAGCTCTGACCAGAATCAACAGAACAAAAATTAAATGATTAATGCCTAAGCACTCACTTAGTGCCTCCTTTTCTCCACCACTGGATTTTTCCATTTTTCTCTGCCTCCACAACTAGTGGAGATCAGCTAGGACTGTAGGGGTCACTTACACTTCTCAGCAAGAAGCCCAAGGAGTTTTGATCTAAAAGAAAATCTTCTGAAAGATTTCCTACTGTGTCAATAAGGAGTCTTATTAAACTTTCATAAGATATCCAGTGATGTTTTTAAAAGGGTTTGTCATGAATAGAAGCCTGTAGCTAAAGCAATAAACAAACGTGTTGATGTCATTTTTTTGTGAACACCTTCTATGAATAATTGTAACAATACCACTATGTAGCTTAGAAATACAAATTTGAGGAGCCTGATCACGTTTCTTCTTTCTTTCTTAGAATAAAACCACGACTGTACATTCTGTGCAGAAGAGCTGAAGTGCTTTTGCTCCTCTAGAAACCCAACCTACACTCGTGTTTAAAGGTCACTCCCATGCACAAGGTTTCCTGCTGAATAGCCCAGCTGCTCTGGAAAAAAACCCAACCAACTGTGCCCATCTCCACCATGCACTTTGAGGCATAAAGCTCATTTTAACTGAGAGCATATCTGTGCACAGCAAAGGAAGGACCTACAGCAATGTCCCACAGCAGATGTTTCAGCACAGCTAACAAGGTCCTGCTCCTGCAAAACTCCTGAGCAGGAGCTGGATGTCCAGCACATGAATAAGACCTGAGGATTTTAAAGGGAGAAAAAGGCTTATCTTCATGCCAGTGCTTTGCAGGATTAAAAACTACTAAAATTATATAAAGCAGTGACAGGTTCTCCTCTCTGCCTCTTGGATTCAAGCAGGACCTGCAATAGTTTGCTTTATTTCATTACAAGCTCATTTGAATACAGAAGGCAAAAACATTTAACCTTTCCATTGTCCAGTACTGCATCCCTGATTTGGTTTTGTACAGTGCTGTTGCTGGAAGATGTAGAGTACAGTGGTAAAAGCAGACTTGATCATATTCCCTACCCCACCGTGTATTTACACAAATTTCAAGTTGTGAACGCCAGCTATTCCTCATCACAAGGGGGCCTTTACTACAACAAAATATTATTTTAAAGCCATACTAACAGTAATTGGAGGCAATTGAGTTTTATCAACTAACACAAACTGTGGGATTTCAGAGCTGGATTTCAGCTGGTATTTTAATGAAGTGTGCACGAAGAGCACAAAATCTTCTGTCACTCCAGCAGCTGAGTTTCATATACAGACCTTTGATAGGGTGACCATGTGTTAACACTCACATGGTTCCAGCACATGAGTGTACACACCAGCAGTGCACAGATCCATCACCAGGTCAGTTTTCTGCCCCCCTTCCCCATCCCAGGGAATGATCCAACGCTGAGGGTACAAGCTCTTGCTCAGGCACTGGAAAAGCTGATTGCAAAGCCCAACCTTTCCTGTTCCACACCACATCTGCATTCTGGGTGTGACACCCAGTGCTTCCTGCTGCTCTGTGCACCTTGCAAACTCTGTCCTTTGCTGAGGGCATCAGTCCCCCTGGGGTCAGTCCTGTGTCCAGCACAGCAGAGGAAAATTTTCCTGCTGACTGAAGTGCGTGACTGGATCTGTCCCTCACACTGGCACTGTGGGGACACCAAATTATGGACCTGCATCAGCCTGTGGTGTCTTTTAGATTTCAAGCTACCCTGACCAAATTTGTGAATCGACCTGATTTTGGTCTCCTACACGTTTCATAACAAATTTTATACTGGCTAGGAATATTTCACTAAATCCACCAAAACGTGTAGACACCTTCATGGGAAGTGGACATTTAAACTCAAAGTACTTCGAGGAATGAGTCAGGAACAGACAAAGTTCTCACTTATACTCAACAGGTTCCCACACTGCAGACAAAAAGAAAATATTCCAATTTTCTGTGAAGACCATCTAGAATTTTGCACAAACATTTACAGGTATATTCATGAGACTTTTACTCCCTCTGCAGTTAAACAGATCATTTTATGTCATGGTTCATACATTTGCACAAAAATTCAGAACTGTGAATATGTGATCATGTAACTTTTTTTAACTGGTTGGTGAAACAGCTGGTATATTTAGTCTGGAAAGAAAAACAAAACTGTATTTCACTATAACAAAAAGCTTATTTAGCTGAAGGCATCAGAAAGCACACAGCCTCCTTTAAATGAGTCCTCTTTTTCACTGAGAACAAACTTTATCATTCCACTTTTAATTTCTGTGGGTTTCTCTACTCCAAACTTGACACAAATCACAAAAATTTTGATGAAGAGAAGACTTTCCTTTTTAAGCAGCTGACCACAAACAATCTTATGAACTTGAAACTGAAGATGAGCTACCAAGCTCATCCATACAACGACTTGATTAACTTGGAATTCATTACCAACTATTGCTACTTGGATAACTGCAAATTAAGCAGAGAAAAGCAGTACGACTTTGCTTCAAGTTTAAGTTTTATAAATGCAAGATTCGTGCTGAAGATGAGCTACTCAATTTAATTATATTGTAATCTGATGAGTTAGAACATACACCTACTTTATCAGATTTCTCAATAAGCCTAAACAAGGCAAGAATTCCCTTTGGTTTGTTTTGAGTCCTACTGTCCCAGCCTGCTTTAGGCTGAAACATCTTTCTCTGACTTTTCATGATAACACAAATGAAAACAGACAAACCAGTACAGACTAACAATGTAAGTTTTCTAAAGCTGGAAGTACTTTTGACCTGGACACAAGAAATCTCGAGAGTGTTTCAGTTATCAACTTATAGAAGTTACATCTTGAACTTTTGCTGCTATGGCATCTGTGCAATAAGAACATTGCTAAGTCTGCTTTTCTTCCCAAATACACTGCTTTTCTTCCCAAATACACATAGGAAGAAGGAAAGTTATTCTCATGCAAATTTAGACATGTACAGGTCAAATCAGATGTCTGCTGTCCTACCAGAAGGATTTGGAAGATCAAAGAATTCAGATCACTTTTTCCCAGGGAGAAGGAGAAGCTCAAATTTAAGTGGGTGGATAGAAAAAAAATTGAGGAAGCATGAACTTTTGCTCAGAAAATTTAACAGCTGAGGGATGGGCAGAGCTATGGACATACAAACAGACTCGATGCAAACAAACATTTCCGGCTGGGGGCTGGACTGGAGCATCACAAAAGTCTCTTTTTGTATTCTAATCTGCAAGCTGTGTGTATTCATGCAAATACAGGATTTGCATGTTGAAATATGGTTACAGGAGTATGTAAACCAGATTGTACAACAGCACATATTTTAGCACAATTAATTACAACAAGTTGATTTCTAATGGTTTTATTTCCTATGTGGCCTTCACAAAAACACAACATGCATGGTTAAATAATTCAGAAGTAGCCAAAGGAAATTATTTCTGGACTATATGTTGGTCTTCTTAATACCTTTTATCCCACTGACCAGGAATTATTCAGGTTTGGTTATTTCAGTGGGATACAGCAGTCAGCTGTCCTCAGCTTTTTTCACAGTTACCACATTTGTACCCAGAAGAATATACTAGATGACAATTATTACAGATTAAATAAACTTGGCTTCCTTTGTCCTGTGATTACATGATGAGTTTTTCTAATTGTCCAAAATTAGTTGATTAAATTATTTCTTGAGCATCAGTGACTATAATGTGGCATGCAAGCAGAGCTGGTAAAATGCAGTTCACTCTTTTAATCATATCATTTCATTTCTGGTCTTTTTTTAAACTACTGTAGCATTTTTGAGTAGGTTCTTTTGTGAGTTAGAGCCACAAGAAGAAAAGAAAATGTTTTAAAAGGATTTCAAGATAACTGATTTTTCTTTGTGTTCTGAACTGGAAAAAAGGACGAAATATTTCTAAATTTCCACATAGGAAAACAGTAACTGAGAATCAATTTAGGTCTGCACAATGGGATTTTTGTCTCAGTAAGTTAGATTAACTAAATTTACTTCCTAAGTATGAAAAAATAAAACTTTTTTCAGACTCATTCTCACCTGAAGAACAGTAGGAGCAATAGAGGAAGGATATTAGCTATAACCTGCATGTGCCACTCCAGATGAGTAAGATGCAAAAGATGTGATTTTAACAAGGGACAGATACATTTTTGAGACTGTCCTGCAAGAGGTACAGGTCAAAATAAATTGACAGCAAGAAAATATCTTAAATTTCCAGTTGTCTATGTTATTTCACACAGCTCAGCTTTTTACTGCCTGGCTTTCTACACAACAGCAACAGAATCCTGTAACATCTGCCAGCTGTGGGATGTGTTTCTTGGTGGTCTGCAGAAAGGCCTCTCAAACAAAAAGCAAATCTGTTTCTCCATGGCTTTGAAACCTCTCCATTTCTTTTAGAAAAGCATGCTGTTCATTAATTACAAATACGAAATTTTTATGGGAGGACACAAGTACCTGAACACAGGTGGTAAATTTCTTAAAGGAACACTCTGAAAGATTGACAAGAGGAAATATTACAATAATTAATGTCTTTATAACTCCTTAGGTAGATATAACCTCCTAGTCTTTCTGAAACAAATTACTACAGGACTTTACTCATAAAACAACTAAAGTCTCCAACAATAAATTGAGCAAGAGAAAGAAAACAGAAGCAAGGAACAATTCTGTAAATATGCATTATCATCTCTTACGCACAGGACATTTGAAAGATTTAGAATAGCAAGAACATCAAGTTTCTAATTCCTTACTAGAGGTAATGGTAAGAAAGGGACAAGAAAAGAAAATAGATGCATTTAAAAAAATAAAATTATTTTGTAAAAGAAAGGAATAGTTTCATTGTAAAAAAGAGTCAGAACTTAAGGAAACTAAAACAAAACTTACATTTAAAAGCAAAGGTCATGATAAAAAGAAATATTTTACAAAACAAGTACAAAATGGTTGTGATTGGTAGCCAATAAGCTTATGACAAAGTCATTCTTTTCCATTGTAGAAGAAAATATTTGTTAATGAAGAATAATGCCTTGAAAATATGATGTAAGTGCAGAAAAGTGGTGTTTATCTTTGGCTTGTGATGCTGACATCAACAATAGAGTGCTCATATTAACCCACTGCCCTTAAAAATAAACAGCAGTGCACTTTAATCTCGGTGTTTTTACTTTTATCTGAGATTAGTCCCTCTGCTTTGTTGAACTACAATTAAGGGGGGAGAAAACATGTAGAAATTAAGCAAAAATTATGAGTACTTTTTAGAGCACAAGAACTTTATTAAATCCTCGTTTAGGCTGTTATGTCAAAACATTTCGAAGATGCATGAAGCCCCTGTGCCATGCCAGCTTTATGACCACAATCATTTATGTTAAACACTTAAGGAGTATTTATGTTCTCAGTGTTAAATATTAGTCCTTGCAAACACAGCTCTGGGTGCTTGCTCCTCTGCATTCCCTCTGTATTTGATGTTGTAATTTCAAATTGGGGCAGTCCCAGCTGTGGTGACTTGGCTGAGATGTATTATTCCCCAGAAAGACCAATTCTTAGTACATACTTATTTTTGGAAATTTCCTATTCCTCTTTGCATTTATCAGGAAACAGGTGAGGAGAGGAGCACCCGCTAAAAGACCAGTCTTTTCCTGTAAGCCTGAAAAACTCTTTGGAGGCAAAAATACAGCAGAGAAAAGATATTTCCTCTCCCATCATCTAAAGCGGGAGTTTACAGCTCACTAGTCATCTCCTGAGAGAGCAGAAAGCTGTGCATGAATATGTAGGTATGTGCAAGACAAGCAAAGCAGATGTTGTAGTAATCTCTGCTGGCCCATCTTAGATCACAGAAGCTAACCCATGGCATCTTTTCCAGCTGCCAATTTAACTATCCCCTCCTCCCCTTGAAAACACAGAGCTCTCTACTGAGCTGCTGGAGCCTCAGGATGAGCTGTGCTGACAGAGCCCATCTCTGGCTCTCCAGGGATCCCTGCAATGGGCTCAGGAAATGCAGCTCTGCATGCCCAGCCCACCACTGCCAGCACCTGAGCATCCCCACCTCCAGAGCTGAGCACATTCCTTCATCCCTGAGCATCCCCACCTCCAGAGCTGAGCACATTCCTTCATCCCTGAGCATCCCCACTTCCAGAGCTGAGCACATTCCTTCATCCCTGAGCCTTCCACCTCCAGAGCTGAGCACATTCCTTCATCCCTGAGC
>VWZP01007044.1:860974-912515 GCA_013396995.1 Dicaeum eximium
CTCTCAGAAGTGAGCCCATTCCTGCCACCACGAGCATCCCCACCTCCCGAGCTGAGCACATTCCTTCATCCCTGAGCATCCCCACCTCCAGAGCTGAGCACATTCCTTCATCCCTGAGCATCCCCACTTCCAGAGCTGAGCACATTCCTTCATCCCTGAGCATCCCCACCTCCAGAGCTGAGCACATTCCTTCATCCCTGAGCATCCCCACCTCCAGAGCTGAGCACATTCCTTCATCCCTGAGCCTCTCCAATGAGCCTGCTGCTACTAAGCCAGGTACTTCACTTGTACCACACTGAGTTTTGTATTTATCTTGTATTTATGGATGGGTGCAGAATGGTTCACTCTTTGTCTGGGATCTAACCTGCTTCCACAGAGGCAGCAGTGGCTGTGCACACAAGCAGTTATGTGCTCCTACCACTGATACTATTTTCTTTATTTATCTTGTCCCCACTGGAATAAAACAGGGTGTGCAGAGACCAAATGTAGCTTAGCAAAATGTAAAGAAGGATAAATGAGCTGGGCAAAATGTGAGAAAAGCTGGCAGCTAGAACCACAGGACTTGCTGAGCTCTACTGCTGGATTTTTGTACCTGTGGGAACCTGAAGCACCTCCCCTTGTTAACCCATTTGTGACTACACCATGAGCAGAATTCCTCCCATGCTCCCAGAGCATTTATCCTGCCATTGGTGTGAGAATCTCTTTTCTCTCCCATCCCAGGCAGTAAAACTTAGTCTCTGAATCAGGGGCAAGCCTAAGGCATAGAAACATCTGGAGAAGAAAAAGAAATAAATAAAAATAATGTCCCCCAATCCCCATGCCCTTGAAAGTTGTTTTGCTCTCAGAAAACCGAGCCTGGAAAAAGCTCCTGTCCTCATCCCCTCTGAGCTCCTCCCCACAGCTCCCATCATTCACACCCAAGGTATTTATTCATTTTATCAGATCAGAGGGCAGCATTTGGATTATTTCAAACAGCTGACATTAATCATCAAGACAGAACCTGTAGTTTTTGCACGGTGGGTCTCTGCTGAGCTGTGAAGCTCTGCCACAGGCTTCCAGCGTGAGCCACAGGAAAAAGCAAGATTTGAGTGAAAGCAAGATCATCAAAGCCCAGGTTAAGTGTCACAGAAACTGCTGCTCAGCCTGAGACTCCTATGGCCCTTCTTTTCATCTTTGTTTAAAACATAGATGCTAAGACAGAAACATCTCTCTTGAGCCATTCAACACATCCTCAATCACACAATGGAATGTCAGTAAATACAACATGTGTGTTGCTGCTATTCATGTTAAACCATTGCATTACAGTGACTACACTTGTGGGTGCATCAGGCTGTTTACTTCATGCACATCTCTAAGTGTAAATTATGCCCTTTGTCACTTTGAGATGGCTTTTCATTACTGAGTTATTCAGATATAGTGTGATCTCCTACAGAAACTTTCCTCTCCCTTCCTTATTTTCAAAATAAAGGTGATGCTGACTGAAAAAGCACTTTTTTGCCAGAGTGAAAAACCCAATATTTAAACTGAAATCAGGCTCCCAGAAACAACTTCCTCTAACATGGAGCCAATTCATTTGCTCTTTGCAATAGTCACATCATTACATCCCCCTGTCTTTCAAGCTGCTCTTCATTTTGAGCAGCCATCATTCAAAATCAAGCTCCAGAGCACCAGGTGCTCTGATATAATATTTATGGATTTCAACCTTTTCACTAGCTACTCTTCTATACCAAACTATATAAAATAAATACAAGTTTGCTCAGGAAAACAAATTGAAACTTTAAACAAATGTAGCCTACATTATACAGGGGGTCAGAGAAGGTGCATATAATAGTCCCTTCTGGCCTGAAAAATCTAGAAATCTATGAATTTTGAAATAACTGCATAAAATACTATACTTCAACCCTACATTTTGCAGTAAACCTTTTCAAATATTGATGAGAAGCTGTGCAGCTGAAAGAGGATGATGCCCTTGGATCCTTGGCTAAGGGATTCTTGCCAATCTGTCTGGAAAAAAAAACCTCTTGTAGTTTCTGAATGAAGAGAAGTAATTGCCTTACACATTGGAGTAGTGAGCAATGAATATATTAGCTTATTAAAAGGTAATATATTCATCATCATCATCATCTACAACACCACCACAAAACAACCAGGACATGTTATGGTCTGAGTTACCTACAAATAAATGAATTAACGAGCACAGGAGACACCTCTGAGGTTGTTCATGCCAGATTCTTTTACTGTCCCAGTGTTTTTCCAGGTGCCACTGTGGATGGAAGATTTTTGGTACAGGAATGGTGCTCTCTTTTGCAAAACTCCAAGTTTTACTCGTAGTAACTGGTCATATAAGCCCTGCTCTCACATGGACACAACCAGCAGGCCTGGCAAAAGACCTCCAGCACACACCAACAGAAGAACAATCCAGCCTTCCTCTTAACTCTAAAATCCCCCCCTAATCCTGTCTGGATTGGATTTGGGGATGCTACCATAACAGAAGGTGATGTCATAAATCCTGCCTTGGTTGTGGTTCTGCTGGCTAAAAAAGGTACTACTCCTCCATGGCATCTTCCCTGATAATTTGTCTCTCATCAGGCTTCTGCTGGTTAATTCACATCTTTGAGAAGGGCTGAAATACTTCTATTCTGTCTCCCAACATTCCTTCAACCTGAAACATGAAGAAAAACTCCCAGGCTGGCATGTTCATGTAACTTAGGCTCTTCCTTCTCTTCAGAGCAGTCACAGAACCCTTTCAGACTCATTTTCTTTTCATTCTCAGACATGAGGCCTTGTTCCCTCCCAGGGAATCACAGAAACTCCTTTCACTACCAGACATCAGTATCATAATGTTGTTATTCAATTCCTGAAGAGCCAATTTGAAGAAGCACCCAGGATAAAAAGTATGGTTACCTTCCTAGCCTAATTCAGGGCACCAAGTGGTTTGAAACATGTAGGGCAGCCAGAGACTGCATCATTGCCTTGGTGACAGTGGCTGTGCCTTCAAAGAAGGGAGAAGGGAGCAGAGACAGATGGTGAGGGCTTCATGAGCAGCTTTTTCCTGCAGCCCATGAACAAAGGCCACATCCCTCCCTCTGAGCTCAAGTGTCTGTGGGAGCAGCCTTGCAGGACCATGAGGAGGGACACTGAGGGTGCTGGCTCTCCTCAGGAGTGCTGTGCAAAGCAGGGCTGCAAGCACATCTCTAAGTGTAAATTATGCCCTTTGTCACTTTGAGATGGCTTTTCATTACTGAGTTATTCTGAGAGACAAATTAGGCAGCCTCTTGCCCAGTTCCCACGCTGAGCCACCAGGGCACTCGTGACAGACCTGCACATGGCCATCTGTGCCTCCTCTCTGCAGCACACCAGGCTGGTTTGTCACTGCACACGTGGAGTCTGGGCAGATAAAATGTGCTGAGCTAAATTACACCTCTGCTCCCTCTGGAGAGACTTGAGGCACTGGGGTTTGCTGAGGTTCTTTGTTCTTGGAGAGAAGACTGGCTTTAGAAGTTGAGCATAAACAAACCAAACTTACAAAAATAGCAGCATCAGCTACCCCCCAGAAGTTTCTTTGCATTTGGCTCAACCACAGTTGAGCTAGGCAAACAAGGAGCAAAGTCTTGTAACATAAACCGTCAATAAAGCAACCCAGTTTATATGGTGGCTTTGCTAAGCAGCTCCCAGAGAAGAAGGCAGGAGTCCTGAAGCAATCTCCCAGTCTCAGAGAAGCCCTGTCAGCTCAAGGAAGGCTGGGCCAGGCAATTCCCTTTCCTAGAGACAAGGAGGTGTCTGCCTGGAGGGCTCCCAGCTCAGGCACAGCCAGGTCCAGCAAATGAAGTCCTTCCCCTGCACCCCTGCACATTTGTTCTGTAGCCACACACAAAGTGATGTGAGATGTCAGCCTGCTTGAGTGGGCTTGCTACTAAAAAGGCTTCAAAGAGGATAGCCAAGAAGCACAGGAACCTTAAAGGACTTTTACAATAAAGCCCTCCCACTTTCCTTCACTTTCAGCCAGCACTCTCAGCTGCAGAGAAAGAAGTACATCACATTTCTTGGTAAACACATCTTAGTAACTTAAAAATGTTAGGGAACAATACCTCCCACTTTCCTGAAACAGCTGAGCACAAAAGTGAGATTAACATTTCTGAAGTGTGTGTGTGTGTATGCAGAACGAGATAAGGCCTTGAGAAAACTGAATAACAATGGGGGAGCAATATCCCTCACAGCAGCCTGCCTTTACACCCTGAAAGAATAGAAACTCTCCTTTCCACACTTGCATCTCCAGATGCCAAAATGATATTAGCTTTCAACAGGATTTACATACATTCAGTCTTCTGCATCAGCCAGCAATTAGAGTTGGAGCTGTTGAAGGTGCAGTTTACTGTAAGCCTAAGTAATACTTAATAGCATTAACAATGCACTCCCCAATAACCCCCCAGATCTCTTTACAGGCTGATTCACTGGCCTTGCTGTTCAGCACCAGCATCTGCCCTCATCCCAGCAGCCCAAACTTTGCCCCAGCCCACGCAGAACACCCTGGGCTGAGCCCTCCAGCAAAAGGGTTTTCTGTCTGTCACTGCAAAGTGAACCCACTGGAAGGAAAAAAGCACCAAGAGCATGACAAACATCAGTGTTCAGAAGATGGTGGTGGAAAAAGTCCAAAGTCTGCCCTTGTTCCAGTTTAAAAATGGTGGGATGCACTGGGAACAGGTTTAGTCACTGAATTTTCCTTAGGGTGGAAAAGGGCATGTGAGGGAAGAAAATTTACTGAAATAGCATCAATAATTGCTCAAAGCTGTACTCAAGTTTGCATTTGATAAAATAAATCAGGGAAATCTATATGGAAGTGCTTTAGTAGCAAATATGTGCTGGGCATAGTGAGATTCTATAGCCACCTTTCTTTTTCTATGGACATCTCCATTTATAGAAGCAGACACTGACTTGGAGCTCCTGTGTTCACACTTGGATCATTCGGGTGAGGCACAGAAAAGCCTCTCTAAGCTTTATTAAAATCCAGACATGATTGGAGGCATTGTGCTATTAAATACACAGAACTGGTGCTGGTGGTCTGGCAAGGATTTCTTCCTTACAATAGCTCTGGGCAGGCAGAAATATGTGGGATATTCATACAAACTCAGGAGGATACTACAGGACAGGAGGTCAACACATTTGGCATAGGATAAAGAGATTCTTCATCACAGGTCAGTGGAAATGCACCAATTTGCTTTGATAGGGTCTGTGTAAAGCCCAGTGCAGACTGCCAGATATACAAGTCAGACTTACATCCATGCAGGGCTTCCAAACTGTGTTTAAGAGACACAGACTGGGAAATCTGACTCTCACTGGACTAATGTTAAAGGCTGTAATCCTAGGAAATAATTAATATATCAAATATTAAGACAGATGTTGATTTGCTTTTAAAAGCAAACTGTACAGTATGTGCTAAAACATTCTGAATGATGGTAATTTATACACAGAGATAATGATTACTTTTAAGTGATGAGTGCTAAAGCAATCCATGGCAGAAAACTGACTCAAAGTCATTGGGGGGAAAAAAACAAAGGCAAAAAAAATTATTCCCATTATTTAGGATAACTTTGTCTGATATTTACTGCAAAATGACTGTAACACTTTGTACTGAGTGCCTGTAACAGGGTGTGCTGGAGGCAGTACAGCAAATTTGGCTTGGAAAAGAAGAGAGCTCCCATTCTGAGAAAGCCATCCCAGGTCATCTCCCTGAGCTGTAAACATCCCTGACTGTCAGTGCTGAACTGCTGCAGCAAGGTGACTGAATTCAGGGCTGCCACGAGGCTCATGAAAGCACAGAAACCCATCAGGGGAATCCAGGGCTGCCTTTCACTTGGCAGCAGTTCAGTTCCTTCGTCATCATCTGACTGGGCACCTGTCTCATCTGATTAACTTTTTTTTTTTTGCACAAAACCAACCCTCTCTCTTCATCTGCGAAATTTGAGGAAGTTTCCACTGCATATCCTGCCTACCACTAAATGCCTGTGACACCTGCCTGTCACCTCTGGCAAGGTTTGGACTGCTGTAGTGGTGCCAGGAGGCTGCCACAAGTCGGAAATGTTCCAGGAGCCTTGTGCTCCCTCTGGACAGCAGCGTTATGTTAAAGCCTGGGAGTATCCATTGCCACAGAAAGAACACCTCCAGAGAACTAGGAAAAAAAAAAAAGGACAGGCAGTGCAATTTTCTGTTATTTAAATCTGGTTGTTCAAGCAAAATTGTGTCGTCTGGCTCTCACTGGTCACTGTAATGGTCACTTCATTTTGGTTCCTTTCCCTCGCAGCAGCGCTGTCAGGGAGCCTCGCCTGGAGCTGGGTTATATTGCAAGTGTGTTTGAGGTGATTTGGGCTGCTGTTCTCTCCAGATAACATTGTCAGGGCTGAACATGTTCATCCCTAAAGGTGAACAACAAAGCTTTTGTAACAGCGGGTTTTTACAACTGTAAATGATCCCGGGTAATTTAGAGAACATGGGCAAATGCCTGTCTTTAATCAAGGGGGGGAGAGTGCAGGCAGCTGAGCTATGCCAGCTCCTCACCTGGCATCAGAGCTTTCCTGCAAGGAAAGTAAGGAATAATCCAGCCTGAGGGGAGCTATTTGCCCTCTGCATTTGCAGATTTCCCTCTGCTCCCCTCTCAGCCAAAACTCCTCACTGGTTGCTGCAGAACTGCCATGCCTCACCCCAGTGCCCAAATCCTGCCCATTTCATCCACAGTGCACTGCATGAAGGGCAAAAAGTGTCCAAACAAGGCCTGGCTGCATGCCCTGTTCTAAGTGTTTACCAATAAAATGTTTCATTTTGGACCTTTCAATTTGGATGAAGATATTCCAGATCGCCCTTTAAGGGGGATTGGGAATTTCTGGGAATCTCCTGGCACTGCTGGCTTTCAGTGCTGATGACAGCTTGTCTGCTGTGCTTCATCTGGGGCCAGGTTTTGTTCTTGGAAAGGTGTAAAGCCAGAGGCTGCTGTTTCTTCTACCTTTAGTCATGCCAGAGAAGAGAGCTTGAGATGTCCCAGCTCTAAAGGACATCAACAGGTCTAAAGATGAAGGAAATCAAACAACAACACTAAGAACAACTCTAAAAAAGGGCCAGGCTCTCAAGCATAGGAGGAGTGAAGCAATACCCTCTGAAATCCATAGATTTCAGAGTAAAATAGATCATGCTGTAGCTTCTCATGGGCCAATCCTTACTGCTGCTGAAGTGTGAGCCAAAAGCAAGTTTGGCTTTCAGCTTCCAGGGAGACTGTGTGCTGCTGGCAGCAAGGAAAACCATCAGATTTTTTGTAGATAAGCACTTTTGACACCAAACTGCTGGGTGATTCTCACTGCTGTTTTTAAAGTTACTTTTTGGAGCCAGGCCTGCGCTGGTACACGTGCAGGATTCTGCTCTATCTCCCTGTATATGTTACAAAATCTGCAGTATTTCTGTTTTCAGCTTTCAATAAAACAAGCATCTTTTCTTGTGTCAGGTGTAGCAGGTAACTGAAATACCTGTGCTGATTTTCAAAAGTGCCCTTCCATCACAACAGGGAGCTTGCTATCCAAAACAAGTACAAACCACATAATCAAAGCTCTTACTTCCTACCTACATTTCTGCCAAGCCCTTTTGCATTCTGAAGCTTTAGATTCTTTCCATTATTACCCAACTTTTCCATTTATGCTTGAATTGTTTAGTAGAATGCATGACATACATATTCAACTCATAGCAAACACAGAGCATGTATATTCAATAACTATAAACCAGATTTTTTTTCTGCGTATGAGCTCATTGCTTATTCTTGTCTGGTATATTAAACCATGCATTTCTGGGAAGCTGCAATAAAATAAAGTTTAGTAAAACATGCTTAATCACAGAGATAAAGAAATAAAGTTGCATCTGGACTGAAAGGCCGCTTTTAGTACTTATAAAGATGATTTTATCTTGCCTGCTGAAACAGCCAGGAAAGTTTGAACACAATATTTATCCTGAGTATTTTACATAGAATTTAGGAAAAATTATGTCCAAGTCCTTTTTGCAGGACAAGAACCATTTTGGTAAGATTATTTTTGCTTTCTCCCTCTTCTGCCCCTCCCCATAAATCAAAACACAAGTGACCTCACAGCTGTATGGCCTTTTTGGAGGGATGCCCATAAGGCCTTGTCCAACCAAAACCTAAATCCTGGCCCTTTACTAACACATCATACCATCATATAGGTAAAACCCCTTTATTTCTATAGGTAAAACCCCTTTATTTCTATAGGTAAAACCCCTTTATTTGCTAAGACCCTGCCTTTTCCACGTAGAAAATATAGAAGTGACAAAGCTGCAGTGTCCTAAATTTGCCACAGTGCTCCTCTCTGAGCTTTTGTGCTTGGCCCTGGCAGAGCTGGAGATGTTGAGGAAGAAACCACTTTCTAAAAGGAGCTCCCTCGGCTGAGCCACCCCAAATTAAGGTGGAACTGGCTGAATATTCAAAGAAATAATCTTGGTGGAATGTTTCTCATTGCCAGTCATGTGCTCTAAGTCCTGCAATTTTCCTTGGATGGCAGCTCCCAAACTGCAGGATAAGGGCAGTAATAAGGTGAAATGTTTGAGGCATCAGCACAAGAGTCCTTTATAACTATTTTGGCTGAAGTTACAGCCGTGCTTTAGCAAGCCTTAATGTCAGTACATCCTTGCAAATCCTTGCTTGTAAGTACTCTTTCTCAAGTTCAACTGTGCCCCTGCTTTTAGCTTTCAAAAACCCATTCAAAGTGGCAAGTGCTTATTTGTGGCTTTGTGGTTTATTTACACATGAGCATAAGAAATCCCCAGCTGGAAATCTGAAGAATTACTCTAAATGTTTATAGATACCAGTAAACTGAAAAACAAAGATACATCTATCAACAAAAGTGCCTTTTTTCCTGTTTTCATAATGAGAATTTTAAAAAAATTTATTAAATAAGAAAATTTTCTCTGAACACACTTGTAGCTTATGTGAAAACTCTCTAAAAAAAAAAGAGCCCAACAAAAAATGTCTTTTAAGATAACTTGAAATAAAAATTCTGTTCCCAGACCTGGCACACTGCACTCATATTGGGCCTTTTAATTGCCCTGCAAGTAGGATGCCTGGACACCAGATTACAGCCACATGTAGATTCACCAAAAGAAAAAGAAGGAAAGTAAGAATTAGTATCAGGAGAGTGCAACCCTGGGGCTGGAGCCCTGCACAGTGTGGGGGTGTAGCCAAAAAAACTACCAGCAACACAAATCCATGGGGACACGTTGGAACATTATTCCTTTGGATGTTTCTTTTGGAAATAAGATGTATCTGGTGTTCTTTGAGACTAAACAAGGCAGATGAATGGCCTCTGAGGTAACTGCCCAAAACCAGCATCGGGGTTGGGGTTTTTTTTGTTTGTTTGTTGGGGTTTTTTGGTTTTGTTTTGTTTTAGATTATTCACGTGATTCACAGGAAAAGTTAACAAAATTGTCATTCCTGCTCTGTTTCTGAAAGATGTCCTTCACCCTGGCTTTGGGAAGTTGTTCCCCTGAAAACGAAAATGCCAACACAGCAAACACAGCAAGGAAAGCAGGGTCATATCATGCCTCTCATTTTGGGGGTGCCACAGCACTGAGGAGAGGCAGAATGGTGCAGGGAACCTGGGGCTGGCTTCCATCACTGCTGGATGGGCTGCTCAGAGCTGGGGGCCAGCACCCAAACCCTCACTGACACTTTCCCTGCCTGCACTAAAAGCCTCAGCTCCCCCTGTGCACATGTGGAGCCCCCAGCACAAAAGAGGCTTTGATGCTGGGATCCAAACGGGGCTCTGAGCATGGCTGGGGCTCATAGGTGCAAATGCTGGAGAAATAATAACAGATGGAATATCACAGTGAGATATTAATTACCATATAGAGCCATATAGAGTTAATAGGGGAACATTTCTGGGCAAAGATCTCATAAATAAACCAAATGCGAATGCATAAATAAGTAGAATACAAACACATAGGGCTATTATAAGGGCAGATGTGTGAAACTTTTTTTTGTCTGTATGTTAAGCAGTCCTTGACATCTCTTTTAAAATTTATATATTTACACTGGCAGAAGAACAATCCTTTCTACCTAAACTACAGAGAGAAACCTAAAACATGCTGGATAGCTTTACCATCAGATCTATTTTGTCTTTCTTTTCAAGTATAATCAAATTCTTTCCCCTTGCCTACCTGCCCATTACATTTCTGAAGAGCTATGTGCTGGAGCCTGAGGAAGGTATTTGAAATTTTACCCCTGCACTCGAGGTAAAAAACCCAAAATCAAGTAATGCCTTCCTGGAAGAAGAAAATCATACTAGAACATAAAGAAACATAATAAATTATACTGGAACAAAACCCCAAAGAGCATGCAAATCTTGGCCCCTACAGAGACACCAGGCTTTTTAACTCTTGTGTGTTTTTCTCACTCTCTTTTTCATATCAGAGGCTCAGAGGACTCTATTTAAGGGTCAGCTGGAGAAACAGAAGTACCTGGAACCCACTGCAGAAGGTGCAAGCAGGGCCCCAGGTGCCATCAGCTTTTGTGTCATGATGGCACAGGGTGCAAGATGGGGCCAGAATAATTTCAAGCTCCCTCTCACTCAGTGAAGGATCTGCTAGGTAATAAGTGGTGAAAATATGAATGTCAAAAATTTCTTCTAAACCCAAAAAATGCTCCTAGTTACACAGGTACAGGGACTAGGGCTGGTGTGTATTTAACTAAAGGGTTTTGTTGGGCTCTTTTTTTTTTTAGAGAGTTTTCACATAAACTACAAGTGTGTTCAGAGAAAAATTTCTAGTTTAATAAAGGTTTTTAAAATTCTCATTAGGAAAACAGGAAAAAAGGCACTTTTGTTGATAGATGTATCTTTGTTTTTCAGTTGACTGGTATCTATAAATATATATCTACATTCCTATCAAGAGGAATTATGTGTAAATAGCATGAGGTAACTCAAAATGAGAATGTTTATGCCGGTTCTTTCTCCTCTTCCATGGAAAAGCACTGTTTGTTTTCCTCACAGAAATACTATGGTGTCAGGTTCCATCACTAGGAATTAAGAAAAAAAAAAAAAGCAGCACCTCCTGAGCTGCAGAAGGGCTCAGCAGCCACCAGGTGACACGAGAAGGGAATTGCAGCATTGGAAAGCCCAGAGACAAGGAAATAACTCCAATAACTCCATCACACCGGAGGGCTGGGTTTTTTATGAAGATACCCTATGGCTACACAGGAAGGAGTGTATTTGTGGAAAACACTGAAATACAGTGCCCTCAGCAGAGTGTGTAGGCTACAGGAGCTGGTGAAAAGTGAAAAATACAATTGTACTGAAAATTACGTTTAATGATGGTGTAATGAGATTATGGTTAATGACAACCTATTCTATTCTAGTTCTGCTTTTCCATAGAACACTTCAAGGAGCTCCAACTAGATTAGGTTGCTCAGAGCCACGTTGGACCTGAGCAAGAATACCTACCTATCTCTGTAGGCTACCTGTTCCAGTGTCTCACCATCCTCATTCTAAAAAAATCCTTCTTGTTTTAGGAATAAAATTATTGAGGCTCCTAAAAATCCCTGGGGGAAAAAAAAGAAAAAAGTCTTTTTTATGTGTGGTTGTCCTTACATTTTAGATAATGGCACTGATGGTCTCTTTGGAAACTCTTCCACAGTCACCTGCACTTGCATGTCCTCTCCATATCTTGGCTCCAGAGCAGATGGAGATCTTCTCTTCCAATTGAGATGTTTTTTTCTTTTTGTTTTCTGTTATGGTTTTCATACCAATGTGCAAGGTTAAGATTTTGACTGAAGGAATT
The DNA here is from genome assembly GCA_013396995.1 of Dicaeum eximium. Classification (NCBI taxonomy): domain Eukaryota; kingdom Metazoa; phylum Chordata; class Aves; order Passeriformes; family Dicaeidae; genus Dicaeum; species Dicaeum eximium. Next base: position 872,792 of record VWZP01007044.1, read on the forward strand.
ACACCCACGGAGCCTTGACAGCAAACAAACAATGAAAGACTGAGCAGTTTGGCATTTGGTAGATTCATATATCATGTTCAAGGGCCTCAGGCTTGCAAATTCCTGACTGGTAACCCTGTGATGTAAGTACAAATCTCTTCTCTCACCCTTCTGAGTATCAGAACAAAGACAAACTCACAGAATTGTAAGGAGATGGCTCACAAGAAGCTTCTTTTTCTTCTTTTTCTTCTTTTCATTTCTTTCCCCATCCCCCTAAATAGTGGAAGATACAGAAGTGCTGAGGTTTTTCCTTCTTCCCTCGCTGGCCTTTCACTGTATGGAACATTAACTCGAGAGGAGCTCAGAGATGCTCTGCTGAAGCAGGTTCTCCTGATCCTGAACCCGGGAACTTTTGAGTTCATGGGAGTAGTTAACACCTCGGTTTGATGAGCATCTCTGGGGCAGTTCCTCCTCCATCAAGGTGGAATAATGTATGGGCTCAGATTTCCTCAGTGGAGAGGAAGAAATCCAAGTTATAGTCACAGTAACGAGAGCAAAAGTGTAACCAGCTTTTTGTTAACTGAAGGATTTCTTCTTGATTGAGCCTGGTATTTTGTGCAACCATTTCCTGTCAGCAGAAACACCCAGAGCATGGGATTTGTGCTTTGGTAGCAGCACGAGGAATTCTTAGCCAAGCACATGGATGCCCCTTTCCTTACACTAACACTGCCTTATCCAACTTTCAACAGGTCTCACAGCCTTTATGTACCTCATTCATCAGGCAAGACAAATAATACCAGGCTGAATTCAGAGGATCTCGTGGGGCTTAAGAGTAGTTTGTAAAAGTATGCTAGAAAAACTTAACCAAAAGACCTTTGCAGCTGCAAATTCTATTAATTCATTAGGCCATCTCTTATGTCATCAAAATACTGAAGTGATTGCTACCATTGTTTTTTCTACTTAAAATGCAAGATGAAAGGTGAGATGTCTAAATTTGCTTGTGAAGACAGGGTGAAGAAGCAATAATTTAATTCAATTAATGAAGAAAGTGGGAGATGTGTTGCCACTGAAAGAGCTGAGATCGAGTAACTCTGCGTGCCTGCTAAATAGTCACTGAAATTCTGCACCACAGCACAACATTATTGTTTTGAAAGAATTTGGTTCAAGTGCTGCAAAAACTGCTAAATAGACAAGGAATATACTACTGGCTTTGAAAGACATAATTTCAGCTGAGGTCTTTATGGAGGTGCAGTGCTATGTATCAACAATGCATAAAAATGGAGAAGAGTTACAGAATTTGCAGGCTTGTTGGAAAAACTGAATCCTCAAATTCAGCCTGGCTAAGAAGTTCTGGTATAGTCACAGGTCCAAAGGAGTTTTTAAGTGACAATTAGACACATTCTTTTTTAGAGAGTTTCCCTGAATAGAACATAAATGCAAAAGCATTTCAAAGGTGAATACTCACAGGAGGCAGGAAATTTTCCTTCAGCTGTATTACAAAGATGATTTTATGTACATTTTGCAACTTGCATGGCAAGTGCAGGCAATTTTCTTCTGAGATGCTGTCAAGGCAGAGGATCTGGGAGTAAAACAGGGATGACAGATGTGGAACTGCCGTTCCTGATTCTTGTGCATTATGTCCCAAGCTGTTACTGCCTCTACCTCTGAACACAGCTCTGGGCAGGAAATATTCTGACTCTGACAGCACAGTATGGGTGTAAAAATAGGTGCTTTTCTGTACTTGCTGTCCCAGGTAGGACTCATGCACTTCTCCTGAATGGATTGGTCTGATCAGAGTTTCTGCATTAAGTTCCCAGCAGAGACTCTCTCAGCAGAGGTTATTATAAACAAGGCTCAGTCAAGTATGCAATTAGCAATGATTTTTGAAACACATCTGAGAGCTGCCTCTCCCTCTGAACGTTCCTTTGGCATAAAGGCTTTCTGGAGCTGCGTGTAGCGAACACATGGAAACAAAGATCAGAAGAATACTTTAATGCCGTTACAGGCAGTTGAGCAAGTCAGAAAAACAGAAAATGAAACTAAATCAACAGGGGAGCCGATGCCACACAGGCTGTGTCCTGTGCAGCCTGTGAGCCTCTTCACCTGCACACAACAAAAAATCCAGTTACACCAGCCCCCAGCAGGGCAGCAGAAACATCAAGGATATCAGCAGTGCTGCTAATTCTGAATTAAATATAGCACAGCTTATTCTCTCCTAGCTAACAGAAAGAAAGCCTGAGGAATCACTACAACTTCTCCAGTAACACGTGCACCATCACGCTGCTGCCAGCAGGAATTCGCAGCTGAACTTCAAACCTCCATCCCCCTTCCCTCAGGAAAGAGGAAAACATCTGAATAATGGTGATTATGTCAGAAATTGATAGCAAAATACTCGTCTCTGATGTTTTCTGGCTGTGCTTTTATAGTTATACCATATATCTTTTTATAGTTATACCATATATCTGTACCTTATGTATGTTAGAGCCTCTCTGTAATACTTTAACAACCCATGCTAGCAGATATCCAGGTGCTGCAGAGCTCATCTCAGCTCCCTAGCAAACCATCCTATTAGAAAGCTACAAGGATTTCTACAGTTCCCTCAACTTGTTCATGTACATTTAGCACCACAGCTTTGTATTAAGTTAAAATAATTTAGTCAGTATTTTTCTTTTATTGTCTTTGTTCACAAAGCAGAGACTGGAAGACAGTTCAATAATGTCTAAATAAGCCCTAAACTTTAGAAATTCAGTTTGGTTACAGAGTTTTCTTAAGCATATATTAAACAAGATGAACAGATGATGTCATTTAACAGAGAACTGTGACATCCTACTGCTACCAGAGCCTCAAATGTAGTTAAAATCTCAATGCCAATGGCAAGGTCACCAGGAGGAGCTGTCCATGACCAAAATTGCCTTTTGGCAATGCCCAAACAGGAATCTTGGTCGTGGTGGTGATGGTAAGAGGTGTTCAGCACATTGCTAGCCTGTGATATTGCTATTGAAAACTGGTTTTTCCAGGGGTTTGGTGAAAGCTGTGAGAAATACAGAAAAGGCTGGTGTTCTATCAGCCCATTTTCCCTCCACAGCTAATATAAGGAAATATAAGGAATTAAGGAATATAAGTTAATACAAGGAAATCAAATGGTATGTGGGAATAAACACATGAAAGATGACCTAGGGGAAGGTACCAAACAACCTGTTACTGGAGATGTGCTGCCATGCACACACCCCATGGCACTGCAGCCTGCACCACCAGACCCAAACCCACACCATCAATCCCCAGGCAAAGTGTGCTGAACTCAGGGTTTCCTTTCAGTTTAAAGATTTACATGTGTAACATGACAAAGGAAAACAAGAGTAACCTGGGATCTTTCAACAGGTAGAGAACACACATGAAAAAAAAGAGAAACAACTGACTGTTTTCTTAAAAACCAACCAAGAAACTGCTCAATGCCAGGAGACAATCAGCTCAGTTTTTGCACATTTCTTAATGGAGTAGCAGGTCATGCTCTGCAGTGCCCAGAGCTCTATGGAGAAAACAACAGTTGGTTTTACATCTGACCTGTGGACATGCAGGAAAGAACAGCAGCAGAAATGCTGCACTCCTGTTTAACACAGAAAGCAAGAGATGGCAGAGATGATCAGATGGCATCAGCTGCAGCCACTGCAGAGAAGCAACTCCTCTGCCCCTTCAAACAGTGCCTGTCAAATCAGTATGATTATTGCATATTATGCTACTACAAATAACAAAATGACCTCACACGTAACACAGGAAATCATAGAAAATTGGATAAATGGAGCTTCTCAAAGCTAAAAAAGAAGTAATAACAGACTGTACAGACCAGGTCCTGTGTGACAAGGCAATGAAAAACAAAGCCTGAGATAAAGCAGTACCCAAACTGAAAAAATACTGCTAGGAGACTAACCTGAAAACTTCTAGCAAATTAGCATACACAATAATTAATTTCAAAAATCAACTAATTATATCTATCTGGATCAAAGCTGATCAGAAGTTCGTCACTTAGGCATTTTAATGAAAAAAAATGTACTTCTGTTCAAAGCAAAGCATTTGACAAACACACAGATTGTGACAACCCCCAAACCTTTAAGGATAATCAGTTTTTAAGTCACAAAGGTATTTCAGCGTTTTTGTTTGTGTATTTCTCTCATGATCTCATAATTTTGCATTTGGCTTGCTGACTTCTCCTGTAATAGCTGCTCACATTCCCTGCTAAGGATGTTTTGCCTACACTTGCCCAAATTGTAAGCATCTTTGTGCTGTAAATAAGAACTGGACAATGGTTTTCAGCTGTATCCACACCAATGCTCCCCCACCTCCACCCCAGCATTAACATCTCCAGAAAGACAAGAATTTGCCAGCTCTAACACATCTCCCATCCTAGCAATGCTACACAAAACACAGGGGTACCACTTCCAGCAGCATCCTAGCAATGCCCTTAGGAAATTAATGGCTCTACATTGGCCCTTCAGGATATTTAGCAGCTGAAGCACAAAGGAGGAGAGTTTGCTTTGCACCATCCATCCCACTGTAGGATGAAGGTGTGACAAAGGGCTAACCTGGGCTTGGCAGTGTGGCAGCAGCCACTCATTTGTGGAATGAATCATACTTATTTCACACCTGCATGAAGGAGCAGAATTAAGATTGTGTGAGTTATTTAGTGACACCATGCCTTTTTTGAGTGTTTGGTTTTGCAGGATGGCTTGTAAGCCATGGAAGGAAGAGCCAACCATGAGGGATGCACTCAGATGCTACAACCAGCAGGAAAGAGAGGGAGATGGGGACTGGCAATGATCCTGAAAGCTTTTCAGACTGGGTACAACCTCACATGGATGTGGTCATCAACATCATATTCCACCACAAAAGAGTGTGCCAAGAGACTGCCAGAGGTGAGTGTCATGCAAAATTGCAAAGCACCAAATTTTTCTTCACAAAAAGAGGTTCCAGCTATATCTGTAATGCAATCCAGCTTTAAAACAAGTCCAGTTTTCAATCCTTCCAGTCTATTCAACTTACCACTATGTGATGTCACCCAAAAAGAACACAAAAAAAAAACCACAACCAGCATTTATTTTGGTGTGCTTCTCCTCTCTTGATCTCTCTTCCTCACCCCTTCCAGAAATTGCCAGCAAAATTGAATGCTTGCAGTGTTTCTGTTCCGTAAATGGTTTCATGCTTAGCAGCAGGCACCAGAAAGGTTCAGTTCTTGCTCTGATCCTGTGTTTACACTGAGCTGGAGGTGGTTTTAAGCCATCTTCCATATTTGGGGTCTGCTCAAAGCTGGATGACCTAAGGGCAATGTGCTGGTGCTCCATCTCTGATGTCTGCAGAGAGGCCCTTTTGAGCCTTTTGAAGAAAGAACTGCCATAACATTCTCCCTTTCTGCCTCACAAAATCCAGTGCAGAAACTCTGACCTGGCCACAAAGTCACCAAGTGGCCTTACTGCCACTGCCAGGCCTCGAAAAGAAGAATACAGACAGGGAGAAATCCCATTTGCCTTTTTGGATAACGGACTGAATTACCTGAAACAGTAAAATCTCCCCTGAGATAGCTCACCAGGCTAAAGGAACACCCCAATTCCTCGTGCCTCAAGAGGTTGTGTCACTGAGCCGCACTGTGAAAGAAATGACAAATTGGGAAAAGCCTTGCTTAATGGATGCTTAAAAAAAGAGAAAAAGAAAAGAGAGAGGGGCCACTTGAGGCACCTAAAGCTGTTAATAGTGACAAGACAAGAAGGGATTTCTGGTTAATCAACATCAAGGTCAGAGTCTTGTGGAATAAATTTCATATACAGTGAATAACTCACACAGAGCGATGGCGTGTTTAGCATCAACTCTTGGCAAAGATTTGTTTGCTCAATGACTTTTCTCTCTTTTTTTTTCGGGCCAGCAACCTTTGACTGAAGAGAGTTTGTTAAAAGAGCTAAATGTCACCGAAAATGTGCTGTTAATCCTACTCATCAACAGCTGTTAGCCACGAAGTGATAATAAAGAGAAAAAAGAAAAGACGTGGCTCCAATCAGGATTATGCTGGGTTAGTGCATGGCTCTGGTTTTCCAAATACATGTCACCAGCCCTGGTTTTGCAGAAGGGCTTTGATGTTCCTTTGCAGACGGATACACTGTACTTTTCCTCTGGCTTGTGCAAACAAAGAGAGGCGTTTTGGTTTTCTCGGGAAACACTGTCAGATGTTTTATGCTCAGCAATAAAAATTAAGTAAATCTTTGATATTACAAGTCTTCCTCACTTGAAACAAGCTTGGCTCAGCTACTGGTGGATGTAAAGAGAAAAAAAAAAAAAGTTTTTTTTTTTTTCCTAGATAAAGCAGTTTACAGATGTCTGTAATGTTTTGAAGATCTCAGCACTGGCTGACTTTAATGATCTCTGTGGAAGCTATTGGGAAGCAAGAGTTGGGAAAATGAGCACATTAAGCCAGGCTTGGGCTCTTCCCAGGTTCTGACCTTTGCTGCACACATCTCTCCTAACTCTAAAGCATCTCATTGATCAACCTAATTAAGTTGTGAGCAACTACTCTTCTCAGGTAAAGTTTGCTGCTCTGATTTTGTGCTGGAGGAACACTTGGGCCTTCAAGGGCTTCATCCTCACTCAAGTTAAAAGCAACAAAACCTCACATCTAGGAAAAGTTACTGCTCTCCCATCAGTGCTAACCACCCTCAGGCTGTGCTGTTCTACTTTTCCCCAAGGAAAAGCACAGTATAGCTACATGTATGTTTGTCCAAGCTTTTAAGATTTTTTTTCTTTTTTTTAATCAGGGTTGGAGTAATTTTGAGACACCTTTACAGAGCCACTAACACTTGGTTTTAGTTTTGGTTTTATAGCAGCTGCTGTTAACAGCAGTGAAGTAAATAGAGCAATTTCTTTCCTGAGGAGAGCAACAGCTTCTCACATTCCTTCCCATGTTCAAAATACTTGGGAGAAACCTGTGCAAGGTTTGTGAACCTCGAGGAGCGTTGCCCCTGAGGTGAAATGGAAGGTAAGAAGCTCCAGCTCCTTCTTTCTGAAGCTCTCACATCTTCCACTGCTCCTTCCTGGAAAGCAGTTTGTTTTTTCCTACAAAAAACAGTTCCTGGATTTTGAGCACTGCACAAGGTGTAAAGACTTTCTGCACTACCATTTCAAAGGTATTGCTTCTGATCTCATGAAAGCCTGAAAAGGACCATTTTTAAAACCTTCCTGTTGTGGCTGAAATCAAGTAGGGATTTCAGCTCTGTGCCTGTAGGTGGTTTGGGGAATTTTCCACGAGTATCTATCATTATTACATATCTATCTATAGCTAGCATTATTTGAAATTAATTATATCAAAGGCTCCAGCAACACAATCTGAAAAGGCTGTGACCCTCAGTAATTCTGTATGTCCTAAAATTGCTTCTTAGAGTTTCATCATGCATGAAACCATTCAAAATTCTTGAAAATATAACACATGACCTCACTCATCACCACTGTATCATCTCATCATCTCTTGCACAGTAGAACTACACATATATGTGTGCATGCCCCCAAATGTGCTTTTTCATAGGAGCACACACTCACCTACATTGTTTTGCATTTAAATATATATTGCTTTTAAATTCTTAACGTAGATGTGACTGAGAGGATCTCTGGTTGCAGATAAATTAGATTGTGAAGTCAAGTGAGAAAGCCAGAAAATACAAAACCATTAAAATCACATTTTCTATTCAAAGAGGGCAGAGTTTGATCTTCTCTTTTCCAGTATTAACTCAGGGCAACTCTACTTCAGCTGATGAAGCTTAAGGAGTTAAAAAACAAAACAGTCTCTCCTTCCTAGAAACTGAGAGTCAACCTTTTAAAGCATAAGTTTCCCTTTTCAGTGGTTTTGCAGCACTTGTAGGTTTCTTGAATCCAGACTGCCAAAGGTTAATAGCCACAATTACTTTAAAAAAATATGTTTAAAGTAGACTAAATCCTCCTTTCAGGAACCTGAGATGTGCTCCTGGCTCCTGCAGAAATTGGTGGCAGCTCCAAGGTAAGTATTAGGAGGGGCACTGCCCAGTTTATTCTACAACTTCTTGTTTATCCCAAGAGTTACAAGGCAGAAAAGGACATGTGGAATCTGCACATCACATGAGTTTTGTGCCTACAAAGACATCCCCCAATGCTGTCAGATACTCACAGGGCAGATTCCCTTTCTAAAGATTAAACCTGGGATCCACAGAATCCTTTCATGTGTTTCCCACGTGCTTTCCCAAAATATCCAGCCATTTGGTATGCATCACAAAGAAGCTAAAATGAGGCAAGGATGAAAACTTCTCCTCTGCTCTTTAGAGACATACTTAAGGACTTGATTTTTATGTTGCAACTCTTTAAGCAGAAGAATTAAACTGAATCCTTTGTGCCTTGACAGAAACACCAAACACAAAGTTCTCAGTTAACCCTGTGTGGACAGAGTAAGCAGGGTGGGCTGTATCACCACACACTGCTCAACAGGAATAAAGCAGATTGTTCTTCCTGTTTATCCACCCTCTCTCATCAGATGCCAGGAAATACTTAAAGAAGGAACAGCTACGCTTGTCATGAGCTCTGAGCAAGCAATTCTGCAGGTAATTTTTGTGTGTAACACTGTGTAATTCCTGTAGCTACTGAAACCTCCACACAGGCAAATCCCACAGGTATTTTGTCACTTGTGCCTTTCCTGCTGCTGCCAACGCTGCCCAGGTGACACTGCAGAAACTCAGGATGGTTGGTGGGCAGCTCCACATTTGATATTTGGGGTCACAGCCACTGTGTGACAAAGCTGGGTCCCTCCAGAACAGAACAGAAAGTGATTTCCAGTCCATGCAACACCAGCACTCAAAGGGCTGTGCTGTCCTGCTCTCACTACCCTTCATATCATTAAATCAAACATTCACCTAAGGGATTTAGGACCTGCTTGCCAGATTGCAAAGGTAGATGTTTTTTTTGGCTCTCCCAACAGAGCTGAGCCCTGAAGTGAAGCCAAGACTTGTAATCATTTGCCTTGACTGGAACAAAAATAAACATAGCCTGTACTGTATGCATTTCTGAGGTAATTACTGCCATTAGATCACAGCCTGGAAATGAATTTTAAACCACGCAAAGAGACCAAATACAAAAAAACCCTGTTAAAATCGTGTTAAATGTCCAGTTATAACACTCCAAAGCAAGGAGGGCTCAGCTGAAAGAAGGAACTTTAGCTCCAGCCCACCTTGTCAGACCCAGCCACTGCAACCCACATGGTGAAGTTAAACTGTCTCTGGGTAGGGGCTGACCCACAGGCCCAGCATTAATGGCCTGGAACCCCATTTGAGGTCCTATTGTCTCTAGCAAAATAGACATTGTGCTCCTTTAGCACTGCTGAAGGGGTGTGTTACATCTACTGTGTGTTTGCCCCTCTGCGTTCTTTAATTTCTGACTGTCCCCACTGCCACACAGGCCCTTCCCAGCTGAGCATCACCCAGTCCAGCCTCATTTCACCCAGTCCAGCCTCATTTCACCCAGTCCAACCTCATTTCACCCAGTTAACTCCTCCAGACCTTCACAGTCTAAAAAGGGAGACTCATTTCTTCGTAAGGATCGTTGGAGAACGACAGAACACACCAAGAGGGCGAGTTGATTCCGAGCTCTCAAACCTTGGCAGCCCAGCACAGCAGCTCTCCTGGAATGCCACATCCCCTCCCTATTTCAGTGTATTTTCACTCCTCACAGCTGTCAGACAGAAGCCATCCTGCACTCCAAACACCAAGGAACAGGAACAGGAGACCACAAGAGCTTCAGCCCCTGACTGCCCCAGGACGGAGCTGTCCTGCCCCCCTGACCACATCTGGTCCTGGTGAGCACCCAGCATTTCCCACCATCAGGATCAGGGATAGCCCTGGCTCCTAAGCTCGCTTCTGTAACACCTCTCTTCTAGAGCCAGATTTATTCATTGTTGCACCAATCCAGCCTTTAAAGGTAATAAAGAAACGCTCCCAGCTTGGCTGATAAAAACACTGTGTGGCCACACTGGTGAGACTGGGACGCTGCTGGGTGTATTTGCCTTTTCCTTGACCTTGCTGTTACTTTGAAGCCCTCAGAGGCTGCTTAGAGTGGCTTCAAGGTCCTTTGTTAGACTTACTGCCATTGACTCGGTGACAACAACGCGATGCCTTTAACTTCTGATTCAGAAAAGAGTCATTCAAATAAAGGATACACTGACAGCCCATTAACTACAGCAAAGATTGTTGTTTCTGCTACAGTTTCAGAGCAACCTATTTAAAAATAGATTAGGGTCTTGGAAACTACTCAGCTTATTCTGCCTTTTTTTTCCCTCTTCTCTGCAAGACAAGTTACCAAACCAAACCTGGCATTTGCTTCCTCTCTGATCTAGTTACAACTTCATTATGGCAATATTGGCCAGCAGCAAGTAACTTATTAAATAAATGCCCTTTAAGTGCTTCTACCTGGATAGTTGATTCAGATAACAGAGAGACAGAGGGAAGGAAGGGCTGGGCTTGGCTCTGCCCATTTTCCATCCTTCCCTTGCTCTAGCAGGGCCAGGAGGCCATTCCAGCTCTCCAGGAGCAGGTGAGCAGCATCTCCCTGTGCTGCAACCAGAGGAGAAATGATGCAGCCCTTTCAAGGCCACATTGGCCTTTACAACAATCTTAAAAAACCTTCACTCTAATCATCCAGTGTTTGTTCTGTGCACTCCAGCAAATGTAGCTTTGCAGGGAATTTATTTGTATTTATTTCCTTTCTCAACAAAAACCAGCATTCAGTCTCCACAAATCATTTTTCATCAAAAATGATTTTTCTGTATTTTTTACCCCCTGCAAAGGTGGCAATGTCACCCTGGAAGCCACTGTCATCCCCTACGAAGAGACAACAGCATTTAAAGAATAGCTGAACATTTAATGAACTTTAAAAAGCGTGATTAGGACCTTCACAAAACACCAAGAGACCCAATACCTGTCAGTGCCATCATTAACCACACAAATCACCCTCACTACCCTTTCCCCACTCTCGCTGTGGGAAGCCACCAGCAGCAGAACCATCCAACACAAAGTTTGCAGAAAGCAGGTGGCTGTTTCTGGCTGTTTCAGAATTAAATGGCCAGAGACTCAGCTAGATGGGATTTGTCTGTTTGAGCTCTTTTTAAACTTTGAAGGATAGAGAAGCTTTACAAAGCAAATCGTATTTAACTCAAGTGTGTATGTATAAGTATACTCAAAACCTGACACATACACATTTAGTGAACAGATGCTTAAATTCAAGCACAGTATGAGATGAATGCTCAAAGTTCATGACACACATCTTAAACCACCAGAACTTGTGAACATCCAGAGGCCAGAACCAGCATGCTGCTCATGGCATTGCAGAGGATCCCATCCTGGTTTCTCATTAGTACTTATTTCTCTGCCCAAGATCACAAGCCTTAAACATGCAGTCATCCAAAGCAGAGTGCTTGTGTCTGTCATTAGACCTGTGAGAGATGAAATTTGTTAAATCCATGAGCCCTGTCCCTTTTCTTTCCTCTAAAATTTCAAAAGTACAATGAAAACTTCAGTTTTTTAATATTTTATAAGGATCATTTGAGGTAGTCTTGCATTAACTTTGATGTTTGCCTCCTTCAATGATGTAATAGACTGAACACCTACTTCCTGGACCAAGAATTTTGCAAAGATCCCTGTATTATTACAAGAATGTTTACTTGCCATCTAACCTCACTTTAAACCAAACATACAGCGAGGTTTTTCCCCTTACAAAGAGAAATTGTTAAACAACCTTTTCCACAGGCCTATAATCAACCCTTTAAATCAAACATGAATAACAGACTTTCATTTATCAATTGATCCACTGTTTTTTGGTGGGGTTTTTTTCCTTCACTTTTTTGGGTGCAGCAGATAAAAGACCCAGTTGTACTATCACAGCCCATTGCTTTGTAACCAAACTCTGCATGGGAGAAACACTCCTCCTTTATTTTGTCATGGGGAAAGAAGGAGCAGAAAGAGGGAAAGTAAAGGTTTTTTCCTCCCTTGTTTTCCTCTTTGGCTTAAGCTTTGTTGTTGCCATCATTTTGAGGCTTTGGGAGGAGGGTAACTGGAAGTTGTTGTTCCTATAAAAATCTTTGAAAGCCATTGTGTAGGTAGGGTCAAAGAGAAACCAAATTAAAAACTAACAACTTTTGAATTTCAGCAGCCAAAGTTAATGTTGACTAAGAACCAAAAAAAAAAAAAAAAGTGTCTCTATGGAAAGCAAGGGCCAGCTGAGAGATCTAGAGGATGGCAGGCTCTGAAGGGGCAAAGCTGCTCCTTTTGATGTGGGAGGTCTGCAAGTAACCTACTGGGACACTCCCTGGGCTATCTCATTAACCGTGTCACCAAAGCCCCCCAAGGTCCGCAGAATCATAACATTATCTCTGACATTACCACACAGATACAAGGTTCCTCAGGCAGTCTATAAACATGCCTGTACTAACCAATTCATCGTGGTTTGACACCCCTGCAAGAGCTGGGTGCCCTTTAGTGAGCCACATGAATTGCCCCAGTCATTCATCAAAGTTTCTCAGAGTGCATTTCACACAGCATTAAATTTAATTAAAGCAACATTGACTGCTTTGTAATCCTCTGGAGGCTCTTTGTCAGAAGGAGCTGGAACACTTTCTACTTAAACATCTTTTGTTTAGGTGTGGTTTTTTTTTTCCTCTTCTGTTGTCTGAGCCCAAGTGATTTGCTGCCCCTCCCTGTTTTTTATTTAAAAACTCATATGTCATGAAAAAGTTCTATCATGCAAACAGAAACCCCAGTCTGACATGACAAACAGCTCAGCTCCTATGCACTTGTTGCAGATGCTGCAGAATATGGAAAATTGCTCTAAAACTGACAGACATGAAAAAACAACCCTTGACACACCCTGCTGGGTTTTTTGGTGGTCCCAGCAAGAGTGGGAACCCACCCCTGGGCCCTTTGGAGGGGGTTTTCCTGCTGAGTTCTTTTCAAGGGTGAAGAACGAGCAGGACTCTCTTTCTCTTGGTCTTTAGGTTTTTGTTTATTCTTAAATTCAGCACACCACACTCAGCATGTGAGAAATGAGGCACAAAATGGACCCCAAACACTCAAACCAAGGCCTTTTAAAGCTGTTTAACCCAATTACTTTCTAACACCTACTTTGTTTCTGGTTTTCTTCCAATAACTTCTACTGATCCATTCACGTAACTCCCACACTGCTGCTTTCTCCAACCAATAATTTTCTGCCACCAGTGCTACAGAAAATGGAGCTGAAGAGGGACAAGAAGGAAGAAGGGACAGCACCCAAAATCCTGCATCTTGTCTCCTAATCCCTCTCATATTAAAATCCTAAAACCCTACATTCTTCACCCTGTGATAAACTACTACAATAATCTAACTCACACCTGTGTGCTGTAACTCATCCCAAAGTCTTGGCAATTTTCCCCAGGGATGAAGGTTAAAGGTTCCTATTTTGTTGACCCCTTCTAGATCAGCATCTAAACACAAGTTTTTTTCCCCAACCCAGTTGCCTCTGGATCCTTTCTGCCAGACAGCAGCAGTGTAAAAGCTCCACTCCTCTGTTTGGTGTTAGTCTGGAGGAAGATGTGCCACAGAATCCTCAGGAGCATAAAGATTATTCCAGCCCTGCACTAGAGTGAGAGCAGATGGAAGCACAGTTTTGCCCAGGTGAAGGTAGTTGTTGTCACTTTTCCTTCTTGTTATCAGAGAGAGCTCTTTTTTGAGATTTTGAGAGCTCTTTCTCTGCATGCAGTAGGCAGAGTGAGACCACATACCTTCATGAACAGCACAGGTGAAAAAGTCCTTTGCTGTTACAAATGCAAAGTGCAGAACAGACCAAGGAAAAATCCATCTACAATAAGGTTTGGTGGCTAAAACACTGATTTTGCTACCCTACTCTCTCCTCACTCCCCTATGACTTAGTTTACTTTGATGTGGTGGTGATGCTCCATTTTTAGTCTTACCAAACCATTTTGGATTGCAAAGGCAACTTCTCAGTCTGTCTGCTATGGATGTATGGAGCAGCATCCTCCTTGCTTTATTCTCCAGCATGTAATCCTAAAAAATCAACCTCATTATTATTACTGCAGTGGCCTGGAAGCTTCAGATCTTTCTATTTCTTTGTGGTTTTGATGAGGAGAGTAGAATAGAGGGCATTCACATTGCCATCATTCATGGTTATTAGTGGAGGATAAAAAGAAAGAAAAAAAAAAAAAAAAGAAAGTATAGTTTTGTGTTTCTGCAAAGAAAAGCCACTAAGCAGTTCTGCCCAAAAATGGACCTGCTTAGGTCTCGAGGTTTCAAAGGACCTGACAGGGGGGTCTTGGGAGAAATTCTGAGTCATGCTCAGCCAAGATCAATGTTATTGTTTATCTCAGAGAAGTATTTATTTCCAGTTCTCAGTACTTCTCACGGCTCCTCATGTGAGATCCTCTGCTGCCATGCCGTCATGGAAACGCTTCCATAAAATCATGGGAGGTGCTGAAGAATCATTTTCTCCACAGGATGCACCCATCCATGCCCCAGACTCAGGGCACCACGATGCCTACCAGCTCAGAACTTCTTTCTTACCAGAAACTTCTACTTTCTTGCCAGCTCTGAGGTTTAAGAAAACACCCAAAATAAGTCCAAGCCCTGCACAGGTCCCGAGCCTCAGGGCACGTCCCTCACCCAGGTAAAAGGAAATTTACAGTTAAGCAGGAGTTACATGAGTGCAAAACCAAAACTGCTTTTTCAGAGCTGTAGGCTGAGAGCTTGTGCAAGTCCTTAGCTGATGAGAACTGAGGAAACTTTACAGAAGGTATGGAAAACTGGCAAATGGCAGAAAGAGCCTTTGCTTTTTATCTCCCTATAACTCTGCCCTAGAGCTAAAGGAAGGAGAGAAATTCGTGCAACCAGATTAATCCAAGCAACCCAGCCTCACTATGGTGCAAACACCACTTTTCCTTCTCCATACACACTCACTAACTGAGAAGAGAACCCTACTAATGCACCAAACTAAATTCCCCCCAGAAAACATCAACATTCAAACTCAAGAATTTTTGCCTTAGGCAAAAAACACAGCTGAGGGAAAAAAAAAAAAAAAATAAAACACCAAAAAAACCCAAACAACAAATAGCCTCTATTCTTTAATAGCTTCCTCAGGAATTTTGCCTCGTGCTGTTGGAGTGGAGCTGAATGCAGAGCTGAAATAAAGGCACAAGTCCTCCATGTCTCACACATGTGGAGGGCACCAGATACCTGTCCATGCTGCTCTGCCATCTGCAGAGTGCTGCATTAGTGATGCATTTTCTGATTTCACTGATTTCACTGCTGGAATTGCACACACATTCACACCCCCATCACAGCCTCCACGGTGAAACTTGTGCATAACATTATACTCTAGACGACCTCCTGCTGACTTAGAAAGAAAAACTCTAACTTTATTCTGCTCTCCCTTGGTATTTACTCCAGTTTCCCTTTCAGGCTTCTCAAACACACAATAAGCTTTTGATTATCAGGGTTTTAAGTGCTCCACTGGACACCCAGTGTGTATTTATGAATGGAATTAATAAAGAAGCAATCTGACTCCATCAAGGGAGCATTTTCAGCTACTCTTAAGCGTCACTGAGCAACACAAGTAGAAATTGAGACGAGCTAGGGCCCCCAGCCTTCATTTTTCACATTTATTTAGTCACACCCAGTAAAAATCTTAGAAATTAACATTTGTCATATTGGGATCTCTGTACAGCCAATTTATTTAATGAACTGAAAAATATATTAGGGGCTGCACACACAGGCAATCCAAACTGTAAAACTACTTGTGTTGCTAAAGAAAGGCAGTAATATTACCACACTTTAAGACAAATCATTTTGGTTTAGGTTTTCTCCCTCCTCCATACAGATTTTTTAAGTCATGTTTTCACTCTTTTTTTTCAATTGTCAGTGAATTCTCACAGAAATTCTTCAAGTCCAGATTGCAGATGCCTTATAAGTAAATAATGAACTCAAAAGGGTTGTCCCAAATAAAAAGAAAGGAAGAAGCAGGGTGGGTGTGTTAAACCCTGCCTTGACAATTTACACTCTTCTCCTTAACATTAAGGATAAGTATTTTGTCCTTAACATTAAATATTAAATGCTCACGAACCTTTCAATGGGTGTATTTATAAACATATCTAAAATCAAGTTAGTTCTGTTGCAAGACACTGTCTACTCTCCTGAGAATAACAACCTATCCTCTGCTGAATTAAGTTTTTTTGATGCACCAGAAATTAGGAAGAAAAAAAAGAAAAGCAAAAGGGAGGTTGGCATATTTCAGGCACAACAGGAACCAAAACTTCCTCAGGTTTTAGCCAAAACCCCTTTGGTTATCACTTTATAGGTGAGGCCATCTCTGCAAGAAGTGGTGATCATTTTTACATCTCTCAATGTCAAGGCACTGCATCCTTTGAGAAATCCAGGTCAAAAAAATTTTAATATTTCTCTGCATTAATTCTGATGTCACAGCTAGATAACAATGTCTCTTAGGAATGATGACCCAAAATATGACGTGGGAAAGACCAATAAAACTAATAAAAAAGGCATTTTTATGTATATATTTATATGTGTATCTTTACTACCCAAACCAAGGAGAACATTCTCCCACATGAGAACCCAGCTGAGCCCTTCCCCTACTTTTCCACCTCGGGAATTCCCACGCAATTTGCTCAGCACACCTTGCCTGGAGAAGGAACTGTGTGTCCTGCCCAAACCCCTGGGAGCACAGGGGATGCTCTGCCTGACAAACCCCCCAGGCTGTGCAGCCACAGCAGCACGGCCACCTCCTGCCCCATTGTGAGAGCCCAGACTGGGCAAACAGGACACTCAGGGCTATTCAGGCAAGTTTGGGCCACCATGATGGGAAAGGTGCAGAGGGAAAACATTATGAGCCGAGCTCTTTTGAAACAACCTGACAGTTGACAGATGAGCATCCATAAAATGACAAAGGATCCCTGTGTAAAGCCCCTTGCTACCAATGCTTTCTCCCTGGGAAACTAATTACCCTGTACTGTCAGTGAAAATATCATTTTTCCGGTAATTATTTCCCCTTTTCAGTGACAAAACAACCATGGGAAGTCACCTCACCTCTAATTTTTTGCCGTACTTGAATTAAAAACATCGCGCAATGCTGTTCACCTAATTTTATCTCACTTAGCTCCTTAAATCCACAGAAATAAGTGACACTGAGCAAGTCCTGAGCTGCCAGGAATGTGTTTTTGTGATGCTGATTTCCAGTTGCTGTTTGCTGTGTGAGAAGCAGAGAAGCAGAGTTTATCTCCAGGCTGCTGTGGCAGCAGTGACAGAGGGGTGCCACTTGTTGGATGGAAATTGCTAAAGGTAAAGTGTTATCTATCAAAAAAAATGTGTTTTAGCAAATACTGCGTGGTGCAGTTTTCTTCCTCAAGAGCTGGGTTTGATCCCTTTGGTTAAACTTACACTGTAAATCTGTTTTTGCAATGCACTTGTGTGAAAAAGCAAAAAAGCAGAGAGGGTCCTAATCCAGCCCGTGGGTGAGGTTAATTCCAGCCCTTGGGAGGCCACGATCCAAAACCATTACAAAATTTTAAGCGCTACTTCACTTGTATATATGATCTAATTTACATGATGCTGCAAGATTTACAGATCTTGAAAGCTGAATTCGGCTCCAAAAAGTGTTTTTAGGACACAGGGAATAAAATCCAGGTGTGTTGTTTCTGTTTTGTTATTTCTTTTTTTCGAAACCATTGCTGAGCCTGTCATATTCCATAGATCTACAGAAATCAATAACACTAATTCTGAAACTTAGGCTTCAGTCCACTTTTTACATTCATTAGTGCTAAAAGAAAATAAAGGGGTTTTTTTCTACAGAAGAAAACTATTTGATTACTCAAAATTATCTGCTCAACTCAAAGTTTTAGTGCTACACGTGAGGTTATCACAAGAAAAATGGTTTAGTATAAGGCAATTAAATTACCAGGGTCAGGCAGCAATTCACTGTTGTTGAAAAAAGCCAAGGTCAGAGGGAGCCTTCTGATGACTGAGTTAAATTCAGAATTTAGCTCTCTCAAACAGTGGGACTGAAGTTTTCATGTTGTTAGCATAATGTGTCAGTCTGGCATCTCCCAGTCGCTGCATTTCATGTTCAAGTTGTTGTCAGCTTCCCCTGGGTAACATTATCATCTCCAGTAAATATTTTCACATGATCTACTAAAGACAAAAGCCTCTGTTTCCCTGTATAATTCCTTCTACATTGCAGAGCACACTGAAAAATCACCATTCTTACCACCTCTGGGAAAAAACCTTATTTCTTGCTAGAGCTTCTTTCAGCAGGGAGCAATAAGCAGGAAAAAGAGAAGAGCTTATTTAGAGTTTATTTCATTCTGTGCCATCTTTGCTCGAGTCAGGATGTAAAGTAACTCAAATAGTAAATGTCACACAGGTATGCACCACAGCAAGTGGAACAATCAGCTCTGATATTGTTTGGAGAGACTTATTTTTAGTGGAAGAAATATCAGCTTTTCAGGTTTCTTATGAAATCCTATTACTCAAGTGTAAGGATCAATCTGAGTTTATTATGAATAGTTAAAAATGTAACAAGAAATGCTTATTTGAAACACCTCACCCATACAAGTAAACTTGGAAAAAAAACAAGTAACTTAAGGAAATATGCAATATAATATCTGTAAGAACATTCATCCTAGCAAAGGGAAACTGTTTAGGCAGTCAAATCAAACTCCCACCAGTTCAGTCTAATCTGCTCTTCACTTCTGCACTTAGGAGGAAACTTCAGTGGTCTCTGAGCTCACCAGGACCTCTCACCTGCATGGGACAATCCTTCCTTTTAACTCACCACTTTTTGGGGGTTCTGGGTCTGACAGCACCAGCAAGACTCAGCTGATGGGCACGGCTGGCAGGGGATTTAATCTAAACTACATTTCACAGGGACTTTGCTCTGTTAATGAAAGACCACCCAGATAACTACAGTGTAAAAACCAAATTTGATTCTCTGCTCATGCCTGTGAACCAAGAGCCTGGGGTGAAGCCACCAAGTCAAGCAGCTGCAGAATTGTCTGAAGCCCTCTCACAGATTTCAAGTGGTGAAGGAAAATGCCAATGCCTGAAGGATTCATTCAGGTTCCAAGGACAGGTTCATCTTTCTTCACTAAAACTACTTTGGCATTTATTCAAAAGGGGTGCAGATCAATTCAACACAAGAGCAATACAAGATTTCAGCCACACAATTCCAAATCTGCTGCAACAAGAATCACTCAAGTAGGAAGAATACCTAATCTTCTCTTATTTTGTATGGACAAACACAGAAATGCAGAAATACATCTTTGAGCTACACCCAGGTAAATAATTCAAAATACTTTCCACAACTATTAATGAATTTAAAGCAAAAAATCCCACATTGCAGACATTCCTTTTGGTTTGCTTCAACCAAAAAAACCAAACAAAACAAAACCAAACAAAACCACAAAATCAGGTTTTACACCTTTTCTCATAACTGAAAGATTAACTTAAAATTTATTTTCACTGAGAATTGAATGAGAAACTGAGTTTTAGGGCTTAAGTTTCTGCATTTGCCAAAGATGAACAGTACAACACCAATGAAAAGAAGGTCAGATTGCATAAAGCTTTTAGCATGAGAGATCATATTGCACTGCACCTCTGCTAAAGCCAGACAGCAATTTAGTTCCAACTTTAGTCAAATTTTTCACCTCACTAGTGCAAGCATTTCACACCTTGCCTAAAGTACCCATAACCTTCAAAGGAAAAAAAAAAAAAAATCAATTGAGACTTATTTCCTGCTGCCTGGACTGTAAAAAAGAGGTGCCTTTTCTTGGCCTGGTTGTTTGCCACCCCAGTAGAAAGCAATTTTTACATTGTAAATGTAAAATGTAAAATGTAAAAATTGCTTTTTACGAGGCATTTGGTATAACTACCACCAAGCCCAGCCAAAGGAAGCACAATGCAGAGCCTCATAATCAGCCCTGCTGTACTTTCTTTAACCAGCAGCACACTTAGGTGGGGGTTAAGAATATACAGAAGTATAACATGATGCTGGTTTATCTTCTCTGTCAACAAAAATAAAAGCCCAGTGAATTAAGAAAGGTGTTTACTTTTAAAGAGTGCTGGTTTTAGCTAGAAATTGGTTATTGGCTGATCCCAGCTTCTGCTGTGGTTCACAGTGGTACATTGGAGCTCAGATGGCTGAACATAAATGAGAAAAATGCCATTTGCACAACACTTACTGTGATGTAGTTAATCAGGGGATGGAAATGTCTTCAAAGCAGAGGCTGCTCTCACACCTTGAAAAATTAAAAATCTTACCTGCAGACACTGCCAAGTCCATTGTAGAAAACGCCACACCAATTTTAGTGACTATTCATCAGCAAATTTTGCCAGTGTTACCTGCAATGATAAGAGTCAGACTCAAGGTTCCAGCATTAAAGAACACAATTTTTGCCTTCTCATATATGTCAAATCCATATTTTACCCAATTTTCAATGAATCTTCACTGCACTAGAACTACAATTTATTAGACTAAAGCTCTTCAGGGAGTAACAGACATTAAACTGGAGCCAAGGCAAGGCTTAAAACTCTGTTAATGAGTGAGGCACGATATGGTGAATAGGTAAGTTTTGCAAAAAGTCATAGAATGCTTTTTTTTTGTCAGAAAGTGTAACCTGCTCAAAGTACACATCCTGCTTGCACTAAATTGATTTCAAGTCTTATAATAAACAGATCTCAGTGCCTATGAAACATAAAACAAGGGTTTTTTCCTATGATGGGGGGAAAAAAGAGGTTTACATATCATTCATGAAAATGCAATGGGAAATGAAAATGGAGGGAATCATTTACCAGACTGGAAATTTAACAGCTGGGCACTGCAGCTCTGCGACAGGTCATGATCTCAAGAAAAAATCACCTAATTAACTGACTTGGCCGAGGGCCAAAGAAAATAACTTTAATCTCTTGGAACTTGATAATCTGATCTATAACCAAAAGGGCAAAATCTGCATGTGGACTTTCCACAATTCCAGCTACATGGATTATTATCCCAGCACAACGGGGAACCACAAAAGGCTGATCCACAGCCCAAAGCTAAATGTTTAGATATGCCTTCAGTACGAGTCTGAGAGGTGGGATCCACTCCAAGAAAAAGTGACCCTCTCTCTGGGAGGAAACACAAAAATGAATCTCCAAGCTTTGGCAGGACTTGCACATGTATTTCTGAAAGGTGCCACAGCAAGGTTTGGAAACTCTTTGAAACCTTTTTAGATACCATCTGTGTTCTTGGAGTTGGCCTCTCCAAAGCAGATGGTTCTCAGTAGTGCTTGCACAATAAATAAAATGGAGAGGCTTTTTGTTTTGTGTTGTTTTTTTGATTGGGTTTGCTGGGCTTTTTTACAATAAACACTGTAATACACAAGTCCCTAGACTAAAACTCACATTCTATGGAAAAAAAAAAATCAAACAACTCAATCTATGCAAATTTTGTTGAATGAAACATTAAGTCAAATTTAGTTCTGAAGTTTAACTCCCTTGAATGGCAGGTGATGGAAAGAACCCTCTCCGAGTTTACAGCCCTTATAAAAGCCACATTTCAGAGATCAGGACAAGCAGGAAAAAAAAAAGAATTGGTGGTGGTCCTGAAGAAGCTATTTCTGTGCTCCCAGCTATTGTAAACTCCAGAAAGCAAGTGGAGTTTACAGCATCAGTGAATGAGATACTCCCACACTTGTAGCTGCTGCAATCCCCACAGAGGCAGGCAGAGATTATATTACAAAGGGCAATGAGCTACTGTAGGAATTGCTCTTACAAACTCAGCACAGAGGACAGAGTGCAAAATGCAAAGCCACACTCTTAATTCCAATATTATTTAGTAAATGTTAACTATATCCAAGTGGTAGAAATCTCTTTCAGTGCAAATCATAAAATCACAGCAGCTATTTAAGACCTCAGATGTGTAGTCTCTGGCCTTTCTTCCATAAAACACATTCCCATATATTTTAGACACTCTTAAAAAAAAAAAAGAGGAAACAGACCCTGAATTTTTGTGTCCTGTGATCTAAATTTTAGATTCTGCTCTTGTTGCATGAATAGACATCACCTACCCAGAATATTGAAGTTGCACATTCATGGTATCCCTGGCTCTTAAGAGACCCAGGTGGGACCCCAAAGACAAGTTCTGGTATGCAGGTAATGAAGGTGATAGTGGTTTTCAAATACAACCTCTTTAAATAGAGAAGCCAACACTTCATTACCCAGGCAATAAACTGCTTGTCTTTCCTCATTTACAGCCTTCCCCAAAGGTAACTCAGCTCAGCCTCTCTCTGCAAGTATTCCCAGGAACTGGATGAGTTTGAAAGCATTTGTACAGTTGTGGATTCCTCCCTGTCCAGCACACATTTTTGTGACATTAGCAGTGACAGTCCCTTTGTGCAGAAGTCAGGTGTGCCCATCCCGTTGCTGGCTCAAAACCACATGGAAAAAATCACCTGGAACCCTAAAATCCAACTGGTGTGTGTGAGAGACAATGAAGGTGTCCTGTGAGCCTCTGAGCCTCCAAATAAAGACCTCAAGCCTATTTCAGGTGCCCAGGTGAGAGCTGTTCCCATCACCAGTTCCCATGGTTTGGCATCATCTGCTTTATTGCATTTACCCTGCTGAATCCTTGTGCTTTGGCACTTCCCAGTGCAGCTATGGTCCATCTCTAGAATTATCTAAAATCTAAGACAGCAGCTGGTGTGATCTCCTGCTCTTTTTCAAAGGCTGCCTTGTTGCTGACTGAAGTCTTGAATTTCTTACAGGTCAAATTCTGCAAACCAGCATTCCACCACTTCCACTGCAAGGATACTGGAGCTGCAGATTTATGCAGGAAACCCCCATCTCTCTGTCCCTGAACACACAAAATAAAGTTTCTCCTGGTCAGATTATAGGAACAGATGTGCTGCATCACACCCCAAGTCACACTGGGTCCAGCACCCTGTTTTCCACAAAATTAAGGGAAGAGTAAAGAACACAGAATTGTTGAATTACTTTGCACACACAGGCATCAACAATCTGGGTCTTAAAAACTTCCTAAGCCAGGGGTTACTATACAGCTCTTAAAAGCTGTGGAAAAATACACCCTGGACTTTGTATAAACACTTTGATATAGTCATTGTTTTACATCCACTGAAACAAATAAAGATGAGTTCAAAGAGGTAAGCATACGTAACTTTTTATTAATTTAAAAATAAACCCAAACAAATCACATCCACCAAAATCTTGAACCCCTCTAAATAACAGGATAAACCCTACATATTCTGATTTACAAAGTGAAAAAAGAAATTTTTAAAAAACCCCAACCACAACAATATCAAAAAACCCAGGAAAAAATTCTTCTTTGCCTAACCAGGTTGCTCCCTATCTAATATCCTCTGAAGGAAGGCTGCACATTCATTTTTCATAGAACCATTTGAACAGACTGAGCTGTGGGACAGGGGTCTGGATCTAGGACGAGGTGTAGATTTGGGGGTTTTTTGTTTGCTTTTTCTATAAGACAAAGCTAAATAGGGAGACCTTTCCTTCCATTAGGAAAGCAGAGAAAGAAAATCCTTGGGTATTAGGTAATTCATCTCAGGGTTGTCCACCATCATTTTCCCTCTCTAGAATTCACGAGAAAAAAGGCATCTTAGAGCAAAAGAGAGATGCTGGTGGATGTCAAACGTTTAGGGGAGAAGATCACAGGCTGCAGTGGAGATGGCAGGGCTGTGAGCAGTGCCAGGAGCAAGTGATGCATAAAATCATTAAATGTGAAGGGCCGGGCAACAGTGCCTAGACTTATCTGGAAGTTTAATCAGAGAGAAGAATTGCAAAAGAAAAGAATAGAGATGGTTGGAAGCTGCAAAGTTATGTGTTTGACCTTTTTATAACAAACTCCCCGTTCTCCCCCCTCCAGCCACAGAGAGGGGAAAAAAGAACAAAAGAAAAGAAAGGCCAGGTAATCTCAGTGCATTCTTGTGCTCATTATCCAATGAGTATGCACTTATTTATAGCTGGATTTCTCAGGAATGCAGTTGTGACTAGAGCACAGGCTGACATCTCCACTAAGGGAGACCAGCTTTCCATTTTTAGCTCACAGAAGATGCAGATAGCTTGGCAGAAATGTGTGGACCAAAGCAGGGTCTTGCAGTCCAGATTTCCTGGCTGGTGTCCAGAGATCACATCCAGGGTTCACCAATTGTTGTTTTAAAAATTACCTGGTGCCTGGAAAGGTGTTTGTTTCTCTGGGTTCTTGTGTTGGGTGCTGAATGAGGCTCCTTGACTCCAGTATCCGAAGGCTGATACGATTTATTAGAATGACTCCATTATTCAGAAGGTTTTAGGGCTCAGTTGCCCACGTTCAGAGTTACAGGTTTCCTCCACCCTGGTCAGAGCAAGACTCCCCAGTGCTTACAAAGTCAGAGAGATTACAACCTCTACATCATTGGCTAGAAAGAGAAAACTACATCTCCTGTATCAGGAGACAGGCAAAGGAATGCATCTGTTGTCCTTGAATCCACACACAGACACGGGTTTGCTTTTACAGAAATCTGCAGAGAAGTCAGCTTTCCCATGGAAGGAAAATGTCCAGCAAGTTTCCATCTAAGAAACTTATAAAATGGCAGTGACACCCACCAGTCCTGGGTGCTGAGATGACCCTGATCAGTTGTGTCTGGTGCTGATTTCACAGCCCAGCTCTGAGCACAGGGGCTCTGTTTGGCCACTGCTCTCCCTGCAGCTGTGCAGATGGCTCAGTGGGGAACTCGTCTGTTCTCACAAAGAATTTAACAAATTAACTACGAACAAAGTGGCCTGGAAATGACATGGATTAACACACGCTGTGTCATGCCCAAGAAGCAGCTTGTCAGATTGTTGTTTTCGCAAATCTGAAAGGAAAATTCCCAGGACCCCCTAAATACACGGAAATGTTTCCATGTTTAGCTGAGTTGGAAAACAACACAGGCATTGCTGAGGAGAAATAAAAAACAGCCCAGAAAAAAAAATAGGGTATAGCAAGGCTCCCAGGAAGCATTTGCAAACCAAATAAGATCAAACACAGGGAAGAATCTGTTGTCTTTGTGTGAACTCCACAACCAAATGAGATGCTAAGAATGAATTTGGGGGGTCACCCACAAGTATTTTGTTAAAAAGCACAGGAAAAGCCCAAACCTGAAAGCTTACAGATGTTTAGCCCTCTTTGCTCTTCTCCATGAAGGAGCAGCTCCAAGGACCCTCCTGGCCTTAACATGAACACAGGGCTGGGTACAAAATTGCCCAAATCTCTTCAAGGCAAAACAAACAGGTGAACCCAAAATATGTTGATTAATGCCTAACACTGTTCGATGCTCTCTAGTTGGTTCCTCCTGCAAAACAGTAAATTGTCACGCAAGGATATCTTAATTTAGTTTACATGACCCCATGAGGAAGTTCCTTAAATTCTGCATCATCTGGTAGTGATACTCTTAGTACATACATCAAAAGTTGGATGTGAAAAAGCTGAAAACCACCCTGAAAACAGCCAGGATGGTGTAAATTTACTAAATCCATCTATTAAGAGTGAAGCCATTGGATTGTTTTAGCCTAAAGGGAATGAGGGAAAAAGAAAAGTCTAACAGCAGAAAAATGCTTTTGTAAAGGTGAAGGGAATCACCTGCTCCAGTGGGCATTGCTAAAAAGGGATCAAACCCAACAGGATCAGGCTGCAGCAAGGAAGACTCATCTCAGAAATGAGCAAAAGGTTTCCAAATAGGACAGAAGAACAACGGGTTGGACACACACCTATAAGGATCTGACAATTTGGCCACATCATCTCCCTTGCAGATCATATGTTACCAAACTGAAACAACAAGAACACCAAACCCAAACCTACATATAAAAAACATAGTCAAAACACCTAAACCAAAAGCTGCAAGTGAAAGAAACCAAGACAAAAATCTTTGGAATATTTGAAGCCATCAGTTATGGGTGAGGGCAGCTGTCACAGTAAATGTGATCTTTGATTCGAAATGCTCTAAATTCAAGATATTACTGATGCTAAGGATACAAGCCCACAAGCTCAGTGTGCAAGGCAAAAGGATGCCAGGTAGTCCTGGTCCCTGGGCACTGACTAATGAACTGTGATCAGCAGAAGCCTTTGCTGAGGACCTGGCATGCCCACTCTGCAGTGAGCACCTGCCATGGCTCACTGATCCTGCTGGGAACACAGAAAATGCCTCTTGGAAACCTCACTGTTAGAAAGCTTTTAAACAAGAAAACACCAACCTAAAACAAAAGTCAACAAAGCCTCCAAGTCCTTCATTGGCTGTGAAAAGCACAAGGATGTAGATGAGTCCTTCACACTGGGAATTTGAAGCCACAGCTCTTTGCAGCAGCCACAACTGCTGCCCCTTGGCTTGTGCTTCATGGTGAGTTTTACCACCCACAATATAAAATGTGCACAAAAACTTAGAGCAGATGGGAGCCTGCTGCCACCAGGATCTCTGCCACTGGCCCTGGCAAAAGTTCCTGGGGTTGTCCCCTTTTAAAAACACCAAGATGGCTTAAAGTCTCTGCAAAATATCTTAAATATGCTGGTCACATGATATTAGTTTAGTTTTTCACCACGTGCCATGCAGTTACAAACCCAGAATTTGCATCTCAAATGCCCATTTACCATCTCCTCTCCAAAGATAATTTTGAAATAAATGGGTTTACTTATAGGATGGAAGGTTTCTCCTTTGAACAGAGCTCAGAGGCTTTGACTCACCTGTGCAGCTCAGAAGAGTTTCATCAGTACAATGGAGATGTGTTCTCAGCTACCTCAGTATTTGGTTTCAACACACAAAGAAGCAATATTTTACACTGTCTCATTTATGCAAGGTGAAAACAAATGTGTTCTGCTGGTGGTAACCTGCTGTATTAGTCCTCCCTTGTGAAGGAGAAAGCTAAAATCACTCAGGAGTGTACTCAGTGCATGGGTTCCCTGGACTTATGGAGGGGCTTTCATTATGAAAGAGGTGAAGGGGAGAAAGTGAAACAGTTCAGAGAAGGTCATTTTGATGCTTTCTTTAATAACAATCCCTACCCTTGCTGTGCCTGTCACTGCAGTGGTTTTTGTTTTGGAGGGAGGGGTGGCAACCAGTGGCTACAGATTTATCTTTTCTTGTCAAATGCAGACCATATTTTATTTCACAGAATGAGGAAAAATATCTCACAACTGTTTCCAGAGGCTGAGGGCTTCCCAGTTTGAGGAAAGCAGGGCAATTTCACAGGACATTTCAATCTAACTGCACATTTGGACTATTAATGTAGAAGTTAATGAAAACAAGGCCTAAAAAATAGGAACCAGCAGTGAGTCATCGTTTTAGATATTCTTGGATCGAATAATTTATTGTTTTCATCAGCCTGCTGCCAGAAGAAAACACACTGTGGTACCCTTTAGAGAACAAATACATTTTTTTTCAGAAAATGAACATCTACAGAATCTCAGTGTAGGGGAAACTGAAAGGTAACCACTTGGAAAGGACAAGAGCAAAGTAAATTAAAATTTTATCAGTTGGACAGAGAGTTTCATCTGACAGCTGTATTTGGTATTACTCCATTTCCTGATGTGTTTGAATTTGCCTTTTGAACTAACCAGAGAAGGTCACATGAAGTGCCAGCAGTAAAACCCACTGGAAATACAGAGCTTTCATATTGTTCATCAACTGATTGTAGCTTCCGAAAAAAACACCTCCATAGCCATTGATTACTTGGCCAATCTGCAGAAACCTTTGGAACATGTAAGAGCCCAGAAAAGCAGGCACAATAGGGTGTGTGAGTTTTCTGCTGGCCAAACCCTTTCCCAGCACTTCCTGCTACAGCTAAACCTGAGTTCACCAGCAGACACTAATTCTGACAGTGCCACCCATCAAAGCATGTGAAGGAGTTGATCCCTTTTTGGACTCCTGACACAAAGGTTAAATTAATGACAGCCACTGGAAACAGAAAAAACCACTGGCAGTGATGGAATGGAGAAAAAGGGAGACAGGGAAGCAGTGCTGAGAAATTACCAGGATACATCCTTACCCCTCACACATGGCAGCACACAAACCAATATCTCCAGTGAGATCAAAAACTGAGATGCTTTGGCACTTTATGTTAGCAGCCTCTCCTGCCATGTCAGATCAAGCTAAGAAACCACATCCCAGGATTTCCAACTACAATTCCAGTGCAGAGGCTGACTCACACTCCTCCAGGTGTGGATTTTGCTGCATTTCCAAAAATCTAACTAATTCATGGCTAATTAAGAACAGGATTGGCCAATGGTTTTTAATATGTCCCAGCTGAATACAGAGAATATATTTCTCAAGTAGCTCCCACCAGCACAGAACACCACCAGGGTGAACTCTGTACCTACCTTGACTTTTAAAGAGTCTGTGGATACAGACAGCAACAGGCCAGGTTCTCTGTGGCCTATTTGAGAATAACTTCAAGCCTGAGCCTCATGTTATCTTGATCAAGACACTACTGCTCTTTTTTTTTTTTCCCCCCAAACCAACAAATTACTGGCTGCAAAACGCCTCAGGCTTTCTAGTGCTGCAATTTGACTTAATTTAATCTATATTAAAGAGGAAAGTGTAATTTCATCAGGCTGACAATTTCTATTTCAGGGTATTTTGCACCTCTGCCAATGACAAAATGAAGCAGTAACCTAATGCACGATGTCCTTTTTCTTTTATTCACTTTGGCAATGCAGGTGGATTTCAAGGAATGCTGAGAGCATGACTAGTAGGCTTCAGGTTTTATCTGCTACCCATGAGATGACAATTTTTTTAATTATTATTTTTGCAAGACAACAGGGAACAGGTGTTTATCTGAGTGTGTTGGGGTGTATGGGATGCATTGGAGCCTTTTTCTTGTGGCCCAGGATATGCTTAAAACACACCTAAAGAGGCAGAAAGAAAAGGAACAAAAGAAGGTTTGAAGGAATGATTAAGTGCCTCTGAATTTACTCAGTGAAATATGGGCAGTTAAAATGTCCCAGATATTTGCTGTTCTTCAGTTGGGGCAGAGTTTTGGACACCCTGTGATGTGGTGAGATTGAGTTGTGCTTTAGCCAGCTTGGGATGCCAAGGAAAGAGAGGTGCCACAGAACCCCTATCTGCCAAAAGAAAGGGAGTATCTCATTAATGTATTTTTAGCCATTTGTGAAACAATTAATTAGCCATTCTGAGAGCCAACTTAACCAATATAAGAGGCTTTTGCTAGGACATGGGTTTGTTTTTTAAAAAGTAGGAAACAAAAATAGAAAAAGGTCCTTTCTCATGCTCAACTCCCTAGGAAGAAGCAAGATGAGAAAAAAAAAAGGAGGGGGGGCTTTGTATATTCTGGTCTTGTCTGATTTCATCTGGTGTGTCTTTAAGAACAGCCCCGCTGCAATGGGAGCTCTCTAACATGATTGATGGTTTCTCCTGTTATCTGCAAGTTGAAAATTCAGAAAGCGACTATTTTTTTTTCTTTCACAGGCCTCACTGCTTACTGGTGCAAGAGTTATTCCCACTTTGCTGCAGAATTGATTTGCACCAGCAGCACATGAGTTTGTGTATTTTTCTCACCAGCCCGTCGTGGAGCGTCCCGCAGAAAGCCTCCAGTGGAATGATGGATTGTGGAAATGAGAGCCTCACAGCTTCCTTTGCAATCAAAGCCTGGGATAATTGTCATTAACTCCTGCAAGCAGTGGAGCATCTGCATCCTTGCTCTGGATGTCTGTGTTTCACAAAGCATGTTACACAGCAGATGTACAGAGCATAAACCGCCACGCTGATTTAATTTCCTCCCAAGCAGGAAGCCAGGCTCCTTCCTTCAGAGCAGGCTGGCTTACTCCTCGAGTAAAGGCACCCAAAGACAGACTTCTGGGTTGAATATTGGGCTGTCCTGATTCACAAGGTGATGGCAGATTGCTGATCTTTTTTGTGTTTTGATTCATCCTTCTGGGAAATGGGTACTGATGAAACCTGCTATAGGCTGGTTTATGTTTGGTTGGGGGCTTTTTTTTAGTTATTATTAGTTTTGGTCTGTTTTGGCTTTGTGGGGGGTTTTGTGTGTGTAGTGGGGTTTGGTTGTTGGTTTTTCTATGGTTTTTTGGGTTTTTTTTTTGTTTGGTTTTTTTATGGTTTCGAGTTTTGTTTTGGTTTTTGTAGTATGGCCCATTATAGAGCATTTATTGATTTTCCATGGTTATCATTGGAACCAACACTGTACCTCTAACACTACAACAAGAACCATCACTCAGTTTTTCTTCTGTGTTGACAATTCCTTGTTGGTCTTATCCAAACACCACCAATTTCAACAATGCATTTAAATATGAGATCAACATCAAGCCTAGATTTATGGGTCCTGTCCCATGTGAGGATATTTCTTTGCTGCACAGGGTGTTGGAGCATTTAATGTGAAGGGCAGCTGCTCCAGAATGACCTACAATTCTTTCCATACATCTCAGGATCCTTCTGCACCAATGCCCATTGCAATTGCAGGGGACTCTCTTGCTTTTTCTGAGCCTTTATTGACAGCAGGGTCAGGGGGAAGGTCAAAGTGGCCAGAGCACCTCTGCTGGATCTGACCCCATGAGCAAACGTGCTCTCACCTTGAAACAGCAGCTTGTAAGTCAAGATTCTGCTCAGTCCTCCTGCTTCAGCTGTTCATGCCACTCCTTATAAGAATCCATTTTTTTTAATGCCAATAAAAATCCATTTTTTTAGTGCCAATATAAGGAAATACAAATTTCAACCCCTCTCCTAAGGAATATGAATACCATGAATATGTGTACCTTGTTATTTGGATGTGGCTCTGCACCAGCAATGCAAGTGTTTGGAGCCACTGTAGGGACAAACACAGGTTCATGCAGGTTAACAAGCTCTTCACCCACACAACAGTTTCTTCAGGTCAAGACTGAGGCAGGATGTGCCCTCACATTAATTTTAGTGGGATCTGGACTGTCAGAGAAGGAAGAAAGTGCTTATGTTGCCTGATATGACCCAGGTTTTTGTATTTTCTGTGTGGATAACAAAATCATTAACCTGACATCTTTGACCAGCAGTAAGCAAATTTTAAGTACTTGTCCATCCATCAATTCAGGCAGCCCAAGAGGCAAAGGAAAATTCTTTTTCTCTAACATCAGTACTGGCACATCAGGCTTCAAGATCCCTCTACTCTTGCATAGGGATGTATTAAGTAAAAAGACTCAATTCTCACAGAAAGCAAATGGCATTTGTGCAGAGAAAGCTGGGGGAGGAGAGGAAGCCCACTTGCCATGTCAGCAGTGTAAGAGCCACGTTCAGTATGAC
Source organism: Dicaeum eximium (assembly GCA_013396995.1). Classification (NCBI taxonomy): domain Eukaryota; kingdom Metazoa; phylum Chordata; class Aves; order Passeriformes; family Dicaeidae; genus Dicaeum; species Dicaeum eximium. Next base: position 904,125 of record VWZP01007044.1, read on the forward strand.
ACAGACTGACAAGAAATGCAGACTCTCAGCTGAGGTGAATAAACAGGTAGCAAAGGGAACACTGTGTGACCAAAAGAGCTCTGGATTTTGCTTAAGGCTTAGACAGGAAGACAGAATTCCAGCTAGATACAGCAACTTATTCCACTTATGAATAGAGAAACAAGCAGACAGATCAATGTTCTGGCTACAAGTGACCTTTTTAGCTATTTAAATATGAACTTCTGTTCACATTTGAGTGCAAATTGTTTTTGTAAAAGAAAAAGATTTGTAATTTATTGAAAATAGTCACAGAACTTTTGCATCTCTCTTATCCTGTTACTCCCTGCAGCATGTGGGGTCCTTTTTCAGCTTCACTGCAAATAAACTCCATTTGACAGACCAACGGAGATGAAGCCCCAAACTCCTTCTCATAGCTCTGATTAATGCTCTCCACTGCAGAAATCTCCCACATCTCACAAATACTGAGGAAAAGACCCTTTTGGGGGAGTTCCATCCCTACTGAGACAGAGTTCAGCCTGGAGAGAGAAACCACAAGGCAGAGTGCTCAACACAGGCACAGGGACCATAACTGAGCTGAATCACACAATCAGTAGCAATGTTCAGCCCAAAAAAAGTATGAAAGGAACAAAGTAAGAGAGAAATATGAGGGTTTTGCTCACAGTCTGTTCATTAACAAAATCATATTTTGTTCATCAGGATCAATTTCTGTGCATTCTGCCACAAAAACTGAGTCATAAACCAAACTCTTTGGCTGTAGCCTCTGTACCAACACTATAATCTTAAACACTGTTCAGAAACTATCACATACAAAGAAAGAAACTCATCAGAAACATTTCCATGAAGGCAGTCATGCAGGGAAAAAAAAATCCCTTGTACCCACATCAGGAGCTTTTAGATCATCTGTTTAGATAATTTTAAGCACTTGCAAGTCAGTGATAATGTAGATATCCCATTAACTGTATTTTAACTGTGTCCCCAGCCCATCCTAAAACTCTGACCATGCCCAATAAGCTTCCCAGTAGAAGGCACAGAAAACCCCCACAGACTGGAATAAAAAGCTGGCAGCCTTAGATTGCATGCATCATCACAGCATCAGCAGCTGCTTCCTCATTCACATGCAAAGCAGTAAATCCAGGAATGCTGCTGCACACATATCATGTGCTGGGGAGGAAACAGGAAAGAACAGAGGAGTGGGCATGAAAAACGAGATGCTGACCAGCAGAAAGTTCCTGTCCACCCAAGAAAGCTTCAGCAGTGCAATAACTACTTTCCATTTTGAGGAATTCAGTGCTGCTTGAGCAGCTCGGCACTCCTAAGTTGTTCTGCTTGTACCTGTCAACACCACAACACCCTGAGCATGCAGCATGTTCATCCTCAGTTATTATTTTTACAGAGACGCTTTGGTGCAACTGAAGAGAAGTGGCTGTCAGAACATCTGAAAAGTTTTCTGCAGGTGCTTTTACCCACAAAACTTTAAAAATCCTTCGTTCAAGGAGAATTGCATCCTCTTTTACTCTAAAATTGCATCCCTCTTTTACTCTAAAATCTGCCATAAGACCATAGGCCACCGAGGTGCTCAGATGAGCAGAGGAAATTCTCATTTCTTCTCTTACTGTGGCTACTGTAATAAGGGCAGAGATAAAACATGGAGATAGTGGCAGAGCAGGAGCAAACAGACAGAGGCACCTCTGTGGTATTTCTTGTCTGAGGGATTTGTGAGATTGTGTGAATTGCAAAGCTGACCAACAATTCCATACCCATTGAAATATCAAGTCAAAAACTTCTCTACTTTGGAAGCTGATTTTTAAAAAGGAATTCTATTATCTTTGCTGCTGGATGAAGTGTGTCTCCATCAGGCACCTCACTTGCATTCGGAGTGCTTCTGAAGCAGCCCTGCTCCCATCCTGCACAAACCAGCCCTGGCATGTGCAGCCACACTGAGACAAGCTTAAAAATGGGGTGTGACTATTGCCAGTGACAAGGACACTCTGTACTCCTGATAATATTTTGTGTATTCATTGTATTTCCTTCCAGATAATTCCATTTCTGCAAATGAGAAATGCAGAGGTTTGCTCAGAACTCTGAAGAGCAGGTGATGAAGACAAAAAGTAAAACCCAGGTGAAGAGCAGCAAGGTATCAAGGGCAGGAATCTGATCAAGGAATACAAACTAGGTCTCAGAGTTAATGCAGAGCATCTGCTTTTATGGCTTAACCTGAGACTTGTGATGATCCTTCCTTTGAAGGTGCTGCCAATGGGGTAATGGAAACCTTTTTAACCTTTAAAAAAGAAAAAATCCCACAGAATCACAGGGGAATTCTAGGAGTCTAAAAGAGCTTCTCCTCTACGGCTGCTACTCCCAACCCAGCATCCCTGTTACCCACCTGCCTCCCATCCTTCCACAAGGGGAATTATCCCTTTCCATTTTACCTCTGGGAAAACCAGGCTACAGAAAGTTTACAGCTTCATGGAAGGGCTGATAGGAAAAATCCCATCTATTTTATCCTGGATATTTAAGTGCTTAAACTGCACAGCAGAGAGTCACACTGGTTTAATTTTTAAGAGATTATTCACTTTTTAGAAATCTGCACCATCCTGGGCGATGGAAGAGCACTAATTTTGGAAAGGGTGTTTTAAAGGCTAAGACTGTGTTAGAACATCCCAAAATTTACATTTCATGCTTGCAGGTGGAGCACCAGTTCCCAGTCCAGACCATGCACTTCTAACACAGACCAGGCTACAAAGGTCATGCTAAAATCTGACCTTTGGCAGGTTAGTGCCACCAGCTCCCTCCTCCTCACTCCCTGCAGAACACAAGCAGTAGGAGGAGACTTGTTAAAAGTGTTGTTTTGGTTGATAAAAGTCATGCACACTGAAAATCTCCCCTGGTTTATTCTGCCTGTCCCTCAGTCCCCCCAAGGAACACACACCCAGGGCAAAACAGACCCTTTCCAAAAAAGCATGAAGTTATTCCTACATAAATCCCACTAACAAACCCCCAAGATCTCAAAGCAACATGACAACAATGCTATGGCAAGAAGGCTCCTCACAGTGCTAAAATGAAAACTCCCTACATTTTTACCCAGATGTGTGAAGAGCTGGGCACACCACAGTTCTGCTGAGATGAAGCTTTAATTCCATGGTTTTTTCACACCTTCACACAGCTCTTTGGTGTGTGCTGTTCCAGTGACATACATCTTTCCAGATGTTAACGTTTTACCAGCCCCTTTTTTTTTTTCCTTTTTTATCAGGCCCATTTACACAGAATGTACCATAAATCCTCCCTCACTTCATCTAGTATATCATATAAGACACCCTGATAAACATGCAGACCCAGATATATGAAGGCCAGTAAATGTAATAGGAGATTTAGCATGCTACTTGTACAGATACACTGTTATTCTAATCTTGTGATTAATATGGGCTGGCACTACTGTACAGATTTATTTTTGACCATATGCTCTTTAATTGTCACTGCTTCCCCCAGTTTGCACATCTGCAGCATGTGTGGGCTGAACACTCTTCTCTTTTTGCCTCAGCAAGATGGGAGAACAATTTCTCAGCTGGACACGGCGATGAAGAGAGAATTCTGGCAACCTTGTCTCCGAGGAGCAATTAAAGTAAAATAAAGGGTTTTTTTAAAAAACTGAACAAACAGAGGGTGGGAGGGAGGAAACTCACTGTCACTGATGTTCTTCATCTGCCCGAGCTCAAATTAGCTGGAATATTGTTTAATTGTGAGCTGCTAATGTGCTGCCTCAGCCAGCCAGCTGTTGCTGGAGCAAATGGACCCGGGGAAAGACTTTCAAGTCCAAGAGCAGATGAGCTTGCAGAGAATGTGAAAACCCTGCCACAGCTCTCACAGTGACAGGTCTTTACTGATTTAAGAGCCTTTTGACTGTAAAACTTGGCTAAGATATAATTCAGCAGAGACTTTGATTCATTTTGAAAAGATTTACACTACGGTTTTAAATGAAGCCCAAGTTAATTAAGTGTCTTCCTACATTACCACAGAACAGTTCCTCTAAGCTGTTTTTTCCCCTTTGTGAACTTTAAAACTTAAGTTCAGGAATCTTTTTTCTCTGTCCTGAATTAAATATAACAAGACCAAATATGTATTTGTGAAGCAATTTTCAAACAAGCTCCAGATTCTTGCAATAGGGGCCTTTTTAAAATATTTTTTTCATCTAAAGAAAAAAAGTTTTAAAAGGTAAAAAATTAAATACATTTAGGTATTTTCTTCTATTTCTAATTAGTTACAGCTTTATAAAACCTTTCCTAAATGAGACTTCTAGTGATGAGTGCCATAATTTTCTATGCAAATCAGATTAATAAATTAAAGAAATTTTCCTGCATATAAATGAGGAAGCAGTCAATTTATGTGCCTAATAATAACTTTAAGCCTCCTCTGTGTTAACTTTGCTGGGAATGTTTTTCATGTAGACAGATTTACCAAAAAAAAAAAAAAAGGGGCCAGCTGAAAAAAAAAAAAAAAAGGTAAAAGCTTTTTATATCTGCCATTAAATTATTTATAAACTTGCTTTACAAAAGATCTTTTTAATATGGTCCCTGGTAGGAAGGGGAGGGAAGTGAGGCACAAGTCTCAGCCTTGCACATGGCTAAACTCTGTTTCTTCAGGGGTGAAGTGAAACCTTTCCCTCATGGTCTGACCTGGATCAGGCAAGCACAGAGCATGGATCAGGTTCTAACCTGACAGTTCCATTTCTTTCAACCCAGCTCATATCAAGGAATTTATTATTGAGAGGACAGCGTGCAACCTCCACAGGTGTTCTTCCACCCATGAGGGTGACTTTGTGAAAGTTGCTACTCAGTCTCAGTTTGGAGGTTCAGCTGGTCACCAGCTGTCTCTGCACAAATACAGATTGCAGTTTAGTACCAGGTAAAGCCCATGAATTCTGCCTGGGGAAACACAACCTGTGCTCCCTGCCTTCACCCTAATCTTTCCCCTGCTTTACCTGCTTGTTCTGAGAGAAACACATGACAAGCACGTTATTGCACTGCTTAGATACTCATTTTCCTGTTTTTAGTGCCAACAATAAGACACAAATACCAGAAGCACCTCTGATGTTTTGATAGCACCTGGTTGCTTGGTCAGAGCTGCTGACTTCACTGTTTTATAGGTTAATAAAGATGAGCTGATGGAGACACTCATCACATGCAGCACCAGACCACGAAACAGGAGCACAGATAAATGTTCCTCAGTCATGCAGGAATGAATGATGGAAGGGCACAGACAGTTAAAACAGATAGGGGACAGTGACAGAAAACTTACTTGATTATTTTAATTTCCTAAACACTGTGATGTCTGTCTGAATGGGTCTTTAAACTTCATATGCTCCAGCATTTGTCTGAAGCCATTATCTCACCCAGAGCTCTCACCTCTGATACAAAAATAGTGAGATCTAATCAGAGTTTATTGCTTCTGGTATAAGCACTGTCATAGGGGTTTTTGTCTTTTTTATTAAATTTACAGACTTGAGCATCCATACTTGGGATCAAAAGGTGATTCCTGCACCCTGTGCAGAGTGCTAGGCTGGACTTCTCATACAATAAAAAACCTTTTCTTGTAATTTGTTGGAAAAATAGATGACTTTTCATTACTGAAGCAGGACAAGTTAACTTTTCCTCAGATTATATTCAGAATTGCTAATCTCTTTATACAGGAGGGGGCAAGTCCCTACACCTGGAGCTTTAACTACAGCTCCACTGCAATTGCACAGAGTAATCTTATCACTCTCCTAGGGGCAGCACTGGGATTGCCTACAGAGGAGAAAACTGAAATTTAGGGGAATTAATTTGGCAGCACTAAACCACAAATGCCCCATATTGCTTAATAAGCACTGCTGTGTGTGACTCAGTTACTCCTCAGAGCATTTCCATGTTCAAACAGTTCAGACTTCAGAACACCTTTTAATTTACACCTGCATAGAAAAGCATCAGATTTTCTGACTAGATTGTCTCAAAGTGCCAGGTCCAGCCCAGGAGCCACGTGTTGGTTATTTTAATGGTATATTTTGTACTAGTGTTGAGAAAAATAAAAATTTTTCTCTTTTTCTCTTTTAGATTGAAAAGCATGACAATATCCCAGCTTCATCATAATAGTTAAGGAACCTAGAAGTCTTTTTGCTGAGATTTTTTAGATGTTACCTGAGCTCCCCAATTTTAATTTTACTAAATCGCTCATAATTCACGCTAAGTCAGAAGTAAACAAGTCAGAAAAATAACAATAAGTTTTCCTAATTTCTAGGTGTTTAGTCTGACTTGTATCACCAATCTTCAGCCTTTTCTGTTTACTGAAAAAAGTCTGTATTGCTGCCCAACTCCTTAATTTTACAATCACAAAACACTTAAGAAAAAAATTTCATATATTAATGTTAATAGTAGTAACAGCCATGACAATAAATCACAAGGTTTTCTATTTGACCTGGGAGATTTGGACCTGTAAAGGAGATATTTGCAGCAAATTTCTCAATTCCTGCACTCTCCTAAATGAATAAAGTTATTCTTTTAAATGAAGAAGTTCGCAACAAAATAAAATGGAACAAACTGTTGGTTTGTTGGGTCTTTTTAAACTTAAAATGTCACTGTTTTATTGAGGACTTACAGAGAAACACCAAGTAGCACAAGTTGGCAGTGACACACCAAGATAAAATAATGGCAAAATATCATTACATTGCCATCTGGTGACAGCAAAATAGTTTATTGAAATAGCCTGATGATATCAGCTCTATTTAAACAGGACTGTATTCACAGCTGAGCATGTCTGCAGGGATAATTTCTTTACAGAAATCTTCTCTTTGGTCACTGCACATCACTTCTTTGAGTGCTCACACAGTGCTCTTCAAGTGGTAGCATTTGGGGCAAAAAAAAAAACTTTACAGGCCCCTAAAGAAATTCAAACCTGCCCCCCAAACCCAGACAAATCAAAGACTCAAACTTCAGTGATAACACAATTAAGGTTTCTCCAAAGTGGCTGCCATCCCCTAATGTGTATTTAGACAAGTAGCAAAAGCTCAGATGCATTATGGGGTGATAAAACCCACCTTGGAGGGACTTAATGCTTAATTAAAAGGAGGAACACTGTGATAAATGCACTAATGAGATAAAATCACACTAATTCCTAAATCTTATGGAGCCAAAGTGTCAGTCTGAGTTTTAATTAATAGAGTCCTATATGGGTTTCTCAGAAATAATAATAAAATATTGAAGTAGTAAATCACACCTGAAATTTGTCACAAACTTCTTTCAAATCCTACAGATTTTTTGTTTAGGCTTCCACAGTTTCCACAATTCCAACTAACCCTTTTTTAATGCTACTGCAATACATTTAAATTATAACATTGTTTTATTGCTAGTTTAGCCCAACATTTTACATGACTGTTTACCAACACTCCTTTTTCTCCCCTTCCTGTTTTCCCACCTCAATGCCTGACAAACCCTGAGCCAGTCCAGAGCACTCAAACATTTGGCTACACACAGAGCTCACAATCTCTCTGCTGGAAATGTGTTATTTTTATCTCCATGAACCTAAACCCCACAAAACCAAGAAATTATGTTTGTTTGATGTTTGTTTGATGATGTTTGTTTTCCAGCCCAAGGTGAGCTCTGGTGGAACACCCCACAATGTTCCTTTCTGCTGTGGTGGTGACTGAAACCCAGCCAAGCCAACAGATCCCCTTCCCTGAAACTCCAGCAGGTTTGGAATAAACCAGTTGGCCATTGGCTCACAAAATAATTTTGTGGCCATCTCCATGCAGCTTTTTGCCTTATTTTCTGGTAAAACTGACCCTGCAATGCATTATTTTTACCTTGTGTACAGTACTGGAGATCAGCTCAGCTGCCCTGCATCTGCTCTGTTATTTTTTTTGATAATTTTCCTGTTGTCTCCTCCATTTCATGATGCTTTGAGGAGATTCCTGAGATGGCTGCTAGCCATGAACTGAAGGCTCAGCTCATCTTTCTCAGGCAGGGCTTGGTTGTGCCATTAAACGGGGACATTAAGCCTGGTGGGTGGGTCAAGGTGTGCAGCCAAGGGGGATGCCAAGGCTCTGGAGCCCCAGTGTCACCTCGGTGTCCCTAACACTGGGCTCTGTCACCCTCTAGTGGGCTAGGGACAGAGCTTTGCCATCCCGCCGGTACCCTGGGATGGGTACCACGGATACCAACCCTGCCCCAGCACCTCTGAGGAGCCTCAATTTTGGGAGCCAGAGCTCTCAGTGTCACAGCCCACAGGTGACTCAGCCACCTCTTGGCACTTGCAAGTCTCCTCCTTTATATTTTCTTTTCTCAAAGCAAAAAAACCCCACCCACATACACAAAACCCCCACCCACATACACAAAAACCCCCAAATAAAATAAAGGAACCAACCAA
>VWZP01007044.1:912607-939813 GCA_013396995.1 Dicaeum eximium
CAAAAAACCAGAGCCTGCAAACTGCCCATGTAGCAGCAATGAAGAAACACTAAAATTAAGTCTCTGTACATTGGCTGAAGGTACAGGAGTACATCCACATTAAGCTTTTATGTATGCATTTATGCATTATACATGCACTACTCAGCAAATCTATATTAATTTGTAAAAGAGAGAAATTAATATTAATACACACATTGCACATATTAAGCAGATTTTGACCTGCTTTTTGCCTATTGGCACACAAAAAGTGCAGCCCTGCTCATTACTTGATGCCCTGAAATGCATTAAAGGGGCTAGGACACTACCAACACCTTGAAGGAGAATACAAACAAGGTTTTTGTTGCCTAAAATAAATGCATCTGCAGCATTCCCCAAATAATTTTCTCATTTTTAAAGTATTTTTTTAATTCTTGTTTGCTGGCACATTAAGACTGTACATTTTAAAATAGAGCTTTGGGTCCAAACCCTCTCTTTGAGTATTCAAGCATGATGAGAAACCTTTTCCTTTTTGTCTTTTGTGTGTGTAGGTGGAAAGACCTGATATTTTAGGGGCAACTTCTTCAGGTAAGAATACCTTGCTGAAACACCTCCAGCTATTACAAAGGCAACATTTTCTGACTGCCTTACTTCTTTTCCACAGCCAGTGAGCAGTGAACACAGAGTTTAGAGTTATCAGGTTTTACAGCTCTTTGCAGCACGCCAGGATTGTTTTTTTCACCCCTATTTCCCCAGGCCAATATTAACATGCACTGCCAAGAAAATCAGCAGTAAAAACACTCAGCCTTTTATCTTGGAGGTGCAAAATTTAAAAAAAAAAATGAAGAAGTTGATTAGTGGGATCTATCAACATTATTTCAAGATTAGCAAATGAACCAAAGCCAGCAAGGTTTCTATTTAAAATCTGCCTTCTGGACTCACAAAATTAGGCTTTTTTCTGGTCTTGTTTCCCATTGTTATATACTTGCAATAAAACAGCAACTGGAAGCTCCATTTATGGATTGCATCCACAAGCTGCCAACACAAAATAATCATCCATGCCCTGAAGGTGAAGAACTTGTGACCTAACAAAACTGGATGAGATTTCCTAACTTCCCTCTCTCATGATGGCAGAGATCCCATGAATTAGAGGAAATCTCCCATTTCCACTGCACACCTTCCAGACCCTTTCCCAGGCTCACAGTCAGCACAGAGAGTTTCCCACCTCTAAATCTTGGCTTAGAGATGTGTAGGACCAGAAATGTGTGGCCACCACCAACTCAGCTACTAACCACTGCCCTAAGTTAGGTAAGTGCACCCCAGGCTGCCCAGCCAGGCACAGAATGAGCCAGAAAGGAGCAGCAGTGTGGCAGGATGCCCCTGTCCCCTCCTGCCACCTCCCTGTGACATGGCAGCCCTTGTCCCCGGCTGTCAAAGCAAGGCAGACACAATGTTTGACTTTATAATGCCACAGCCAAATCAAATGCACAGCCACTGCTTCCTCAGATGTCTATATTTCATTTAAACTGGGATAAAGCAAAGAAACTGGAATATTGTCTCATCGTGCATTCTAAATCAGGCAGGGTAGAAAATAATGGGGAGTTAATCAGATCACTGGAACTCTAATTCACTTGGTATTGATCAGGCAGATTCCTAATGGGAAGGCAGACCAATTTCAAATTACAGTAAGCTGGTTTATCCTGGAATACCAATGACCAGCCAGGACAGACCCTGGGCTCTCCTCTCCTTGTGGCACATGCCTGACTGAATGCATCAATGCATAATATGATGTGGCATTTGGCTAATTAATGGGAGACTGATGAAAGGTGCAGTTTTGAAAGCAGAAGTCTCACTTGAATAAATGTGGGATGAAAGTCCCAGCAGGGATGAAGTACACAGAGCCTTAGAAACAATTACAAAAAAAAAAGGAAGATGAGAGCTAATGGAAGGTAATGCAATTAAACTAGACTTTTCATTATAATAATCAGAGGCTTCATCACTGAAATCCAATATATGGTGCATTTAACTCTTCACTGGCTTTATTTATAATTTATTTAGAAAATGTTTTGAATTATGACCATGGTGCCACAGACACTCTGTCCTGAAGGGAGCCAGGGAAGAGTTACCATCATTTACATTGAGCTTTCAGGTCAAAGATCCTTCCTCAACAAACTGCTCTTGATCAAATGCAGTGACAGAATTAAAGGATTAAAGGGCTTGTGGTGGTTTCTTCTGCTTGCTGGAGCTACTGGGGAAAAATGGTGCTTCAGTTGCTCTTCAGAGCAAAGGATGCCCAGCTAAGTAACCACACAGTGATTTCCTGAACGCATCCATGCCAAAGTTCATTAATCTGGGTGGTGGCTCCTTGCAGCCTCCCAGCTTTTACCATGTGAGAGCCTACCTCTGCTCATGTGCTGCACAAGGTCTGTGCCACCCCTTATCTCACTGGCAGAGCTTCCAGAGATGGGTTTGGCCTTCCCATCCTCACAGAAAAAACAAAAAGCAAACAAAAAAAACCCCAAACAAACAAAAAAACCAAAACCAGGACAAAAGTAATCCAAGCTGGAACTGTGCCAGGCTTCTAACAGAGAGGATGATCTACAGACAGTGTGTGTTCCCTTCTGGAATGGAATTCGACTTCCTGATCTGCTCTGGGTGCAAAGCTGGAAGTGTAGCTGTGGAAAACACGTGTTCACATACATATTTATATATATATACACAATATACACACAGATCACTTGAGATGTAGCAGCACAACGTACTGTACTTCTTTGTGATAAACTTGATGGTTACAATTAATTGTTTTTAAATTTTAATCCTACATTTTTTTCTTGTTTACAGTCACCTCTAAACTGATAGAGCTTAAATATTTTATGGCTTGCCCTAAAACTGGTAGAATCAAAGGAAAGCAATCTGAGGCTTCTCTAGAACTGAAGTCTGCTTTTAACTGAAGGAAACCAAAACAAACACCCTCTGGAGGGGCTGCTGCACCCCTCCCTCTAGAAGTTGTGGGGTAACCCCAGACCTGGCTGATGAGGCAGAACAAGTCTGCCTGCTTGTCCCTGACCCAGCTGTGTGAGGTGTTTCCAGCTCTCATTCCAGAACAGTCCAAAATACCCATGCAAGCACCAGGCAAGGCAGAACAGCTGCATCACAAATGTGCTTTTTTCTGGAGCACCAGAAGCCAGAGAGGGCCGGGAGCTGGCCACAGTGGTGGGTGCAGTGACAGAGCTGGAGGAGCGCTGAGAGAACATCAGAGCTTCTCCACAAAGAAAATCAGACCTTCCTCTTCCATCTGCTGCTTTGGCCAATTCCTCTTTCCAACACCTCCTAATCCCCTACCAACCTCCCCTAACGAGGTGCTAATGAATCGCTAAAATCTGGTCCTTAAAGACACCAAAGTCTAGGGTTATCTGGGATCCAATTGCCTGCGGTTTAGCCCTAAAAACCTGCTGGAGAGAGGAAGGCTGCTGTCCCAGCACAGAGGTCCAGATGTGCTGCAGCTGGATTTCCTGGAGGCACAAGAGACCTGCCTGCCCAGAACAGCCCCGATTGCTTTTGGCATCGTGTTTGCTGCCAGGTTTCCCCAGGCAGAGGGACTGTGAAGCAAAGCTAACGGGGCAGTTGTCCTCAGAGTAGTAAATCCATTTGTGGAATCACGAGGCTGGCAAGTCATTAACAAACAGCAGCTTCCACTTAACCTAACACACAGCAAGACCTCATACCGAATTACCATCAACACACTCGCTGTTTGCAGAAATCCCTTCCTTTCCCTTCATTTTCCGGGTCTTTTTAAGCTACACAGATAAAATCCTCCCTACAGTCCGACACCAGCATTGGCAGCTGCCGACTCCAAGGGCACAGCCTCAAAAAAAAGCCAAGATGGAAATGTCCACTTGATCCAACTTGACCTTCTTTTTGGTTATGCTGCTACCTGACAACTCCAGGTATGGGAAAGTGAATTGTCATAGTCCCAGAAGGTATTTTACAGGACAAAACCCTTCAGTTCACGGGGGAAAAAATAGAAGGAACATCACTTCTGCACTCACACCCAGCCTTACATGAAGGATTCATATGGTTTTTCCCTGGGGTGAGATTTGACTCTGGCAAAAAGGCTTTCACTCAGAATTCAGGGTTAGAAATTGCCATTTTAAAGAGAGTGATAAAGTTCTTTGCTTTGAATTACTCACATTTTTTTTAAAAGTTGCTTACTCATTTCCACTGTACTTCTCAAGATTTTTACTTTGTATTTCCTCCTCTCCTTCCATCCCCTCTGTTTGCTGAACTTCTCAAGTAACTTATGAATATACACGAAGGCATACACATTTGGTGACAGTTTTTCCATAAAATATTGGAGAGCTGCATTCAGAACTGCTCAGCTACAGACAAATACTTTCCACTGCAGCCAGAGCCCCAGGGTGAATGGAACTCTGCTAATGCTGACAATTTTTAAAATAACTGACCACGAATTAAACAAATTTCCAAAACCTTTGCTCCAAGGAGGTTGGGACACCTCTTTGGTGAGGTAATGGAGGTAAAGTAGGAAAAAGAAGAGAGGTAATGTTGCTGAAGCCTCTTGCCTAGCTAAGTTTGGGGTAGAGAAACATCCAGCCACAGACACCAGGACTGTTTCTTTGCCTGCATTCAGAAAACCAAATAATGTGAGAAGCTTTGCATACATACCCAAAGAGGAAGGACAACCTTAAGGCATGTACAAGACAGGCATTCCCTTTGTAGTTGTTTTCTAACCTCATGGAGCTCTTCATGGAAAACTGGAATTATTTTAGAAGGAATGACAGCAAAGCAGGAAATTGTTAAGAACGTAATGTGGCACTTTTGGAGTTCCATTTATTCCCTGCCAGCTCAGCACAGATTGTGCATCACCACTGGCTGTTTCACTGCTTGGAGCAGACAGTCACAAGCCTCAAAAAAATATCTCTGATTTACCAGAGAGGAGTCAGAAATAAAAACAGCAAGACATGCACAGAGAAGGGCTGTCCTCTGGCTCTTTTGGCAAGCTTTGCTATAAAGGAACAGATCCTGCCAAAACAAACATTTCCACCCACCCCCTAGCAGGAAAAGTAAGAAAAAAAATCTTTACTGAAGGTGGACTTCTCCTACAGTAAGACTGACCTTTTAGTCTGCAATTGATGGGCTACAAGAAAGGTTGAAGAGAATGCCACTGCATTTAGAGGGTTTCACAGCATCCTCATAAACTTAACTGAGGATATTGATTTCTCTGCTCAGGAAGCCCTGGTGGAGATGCAGTGTTAGACTTCAGCTGATGCTGACTCTTTCATAAAGCTACATACATCAGCTAGAAATTGTTATTGAGAGATGCTGTAGCAAGGTAGAGGTGTTTTCAAAACTGCATAACCACAGATAACATCCAGAATCTGACCTAGCACTGGTCAGTGCTGAAGAGGAAAACCACCAGAAACTTTAATAAGCCATTGTAGAAATGAGACATCAGGAATCAAAAAGGAGTAGCATCAAGCTTCCAAAGCACATGTGCTGGAATTAGGGCAAGGACAAAATTCAGCCAAGTGCCACCTATCAGATAAAAAGAAATAAAAGCCATTTCCATTTTCAAGCAATCTGTAACTTTGCTTGAAATTTCTGAGCACTTGGCATCCCCCACCATCCCTTGCCTCATTTTAAGTCAGCCTGTGCTCATGCTTTCCATCATCTGTCTTCACCTCTCATCTTGATTCAACAAATATGTACACTTGCAACTAAATGCTTCAGTGGGACAGATTTCCAAGCTTGAACGTAACTACCCAAATTTATCTATGCCTCCTGGATCATTTTATGTAAACAGATGATGGAAGAAATATGACTTTTCTCCCCACTTAGACTGAGCACACTGTGCTGTGACAACAGAGTCCTGAGTGTGCCAGATGCACTCAGCTCAGAAACACAGACACATCAATTGCCTCCCACTACCTACATCCAGCCACACTCACATCCAAGTATTGATTTCCAGAATTTCTCCAAGGAACGCCAAAAATAATAAACAAAAAATAAATCAAAAGCAAAAGCCTCTTTCCATTATGTATTAAATATCCTTCCATGAAGTTAGAACAAATAGGAGATGTATATAGAGTGCAATGGAGACATAAATCTAGTGTCGTAGTAATCGATTTCTGCCTTGTTCTTTTATTTCCAGTAAATAATGATCTTCAGATCTTTCATGGTGGCACTACTGTAAAGTCTGCTAAGGGAACACAGGCACTGTTTCATCTTTGATATAACCAACAATAATGCCACTCTAAAATCATTACACTCACTTATTTCCTGTAGCACACTGGTAACAACATTTAGCAGGATCAAAGGAAAATTTACAGAGGGTATCCCCTCCACTAACCTCCATCTAATCACATATGTGATCAATAACACATTTTGTATTGTTCAGCAGCGTGCAGAAGGTACAGATTTCTGCACAAAATGATGTGGCTGTGCATTTCTCCTCACTCTTCAGTATTCTAAAGAGCACTACAAGCAGCAGTCATGCCTGGTTGGGTCAATTATATTAGAGATACTTCTTGTATGTAAATTAAAAGCAGAAGGAACTTCCCCAATCAGTCTTATTTTCACAAAAAGATGCACAATTGTTTGTTGCTACTGCTGTGCAAAACCTTCGTGTCCTTTTCTGCATTCAGTCTGAATTAGGATTTTTGATTTGGTGTGTGATCAAATGAGGCTATCAAGTTATAAACCACAAATGAATTAATTAAACAGCAACCATGGGCTACTATTTACATCCTTCAGAAAACCCCTAAAACTCCAACACAAAAAGAAGGAATCTCACAGTACCAAAAAAGAAAAATTAAATTTACTTTGAAGTCAGTATTGTAACCACTACACTTTCTAATGGCTGATTAAACACACACATTTCTTGACTTTGCACCAAATGAGAGAAAAACGTCAACCTTAGACAACAACAAGTTAATACAGTCAAGTTAAAGGAAAAATCCTAAACTGTGTGCCTGTGATCTCATCAAATACCAGCCAGGACAGCTGCTCATCATTGTAGCCACTATAAAGACGAGGTGCATCCATCTCATTTAGCTGTTGGAGTCTTCATACAGAATGACAGTCTATTTTTCTTTTTATCTACACCAAAAGTGCTTTGGGACCCCAAAGTAAAATGCTGAAAACTCAAGGTTTAAAGGCTTGTAAAAAACCTGAAGATTAAGAGAATAAGTACCTGATATCACTCATCTGTTTGAGAATATCTAGTTAATTTTTCAGGTTCCATCACATAGATTATGACAATCAAAACAGTAAATTGCCAAGGCTCCAATTCAGCAAAGCACTTAGGCAGGTGTGGAACTTAAAATACACTTTTAAAAGCATTCCCATCCATCAAAACACTTAACTTGTACTTAATACAGGAAAATGAATAAGTCCTATTGACTTCCATAACATCAGTAAAGGATAATTAAATCAAAGTGAGCTGCTGCAGCAAGGTCACACTGCAGAGTCTCTGACCTTTCAGGATGTTTTCAGCACATTTCACAGTGAAAATGCTAACAGAAGGAAAATGTAGGTGGCACTTTAGACCTGTTTAGCAGCTGCCCAGTGAAGGGCTTTGGAAACTTATTTGAATGCATGACTGCCAATGTTGCAGCAGGAGAAAATCACACATATTGCACAATTAATATTATTGTACTAACATGGAAAAAGTAAGGCAAAAAGCTTCAAGTCATCTGGAAATTCTCTCTTTTAGTGTACAGTCTAAAAAGCCTGTTTTCATTTCACAATTCTAAGTATGTGCCATACTCTGGGTCTTATTTTCATATATTCAACTGTTAATGTCTTAGGCTTAGCAAGTTATTTTTATGCTTCTTTAAATAATAATAATACATTTTAAAATATAAATCATATTAGTAATTCAGTGCCAAGTTTTAATGCAGTGGTATGTTTTTGTCCAATGGAGTTGATACACAAGTGCTGTGGAAAGACTTCCTTGATCAGCTAGAAACTCATCACCTCAACAAACTTCAGGCTCACAAAGCAACCAAAATTTCAGCAGAGTTTGTGATGAGTGATGTTTACAACTCACTGCACTAAAGCAACAACCACGAAGAATTTAAGAACAGACATCTGTAATGAGTACATGGCAGTGCAGTACCCAACAACTCCAGGAGAAAGCCCTGCAGGGGGATTTGTAGGACACAAATGCATTTCTATGTTCAAGCAGAATGCATTTGCTGCCTTCTAGTCCCTGAAGTTTGTTGATCTGCTCCAGGCTCTGAATACCCACAAGGAAAGCAGCCTCTTTTCAAAAAGGGTACAAACCTACCTAATCTTTTTCTTTCTGTTTGTATTTTTATTCCGTGATCATCTTTGCTTTGCCTTGTTTCATTACTCCTCTATCCTGCTGATCTGAGAGAAAGCAAAAACCCTCCACAATTCCATCTCAACTCCTCACAGACAGTGTATAAACAGCACTGGTGTATACTGGTTTGCCCAAACACCAGAAGGTCAGAAAAAACATTTTCTTTTGAGATGAAAAAAAGGAAGCAAAACCAAAGAGTTTTAATAACAGCCCTGACATGAGAGCAACATAATACCAGCCTGAATTACACTTGGAACCAGACTCTCATTGGAAAGCCTAGATTGCTTTGTTCCTGTCCCTGACATAATATTCAAGTCTGGGTTTATATTTGCACAGAATGGGGCTGTTCACTAGAGTCCATGCAAATCAAACACTTGATTTATGCATCATTCCACCGGAGGGTGTAACATTAAATTTAATTTTGTAAGAAAAGCCTGAAGTGCCTCTACGCCTGGGGCTGACATTGTGAACTAGGGAGAAAGGTGCACAAGAATTCATTACTGTTTCCAATATGCGAAATGCAGCATTTGAATGAAACATTTGTCTCTTGTCAAAAGGGAGTAATGTCTGTTCTTTGTAAAAAAATATTTCTCCCCCCACGTTGATTTTATCGCCAATTCAGCATATTGGAAGCCGAGGTTACAGGAGCAGCCCAGACTGGTGATGATGGTGGGATGAATTACACCATGAAATGAAGAGGCTTTGGTTGAGTTGCAGTGCAGCTACAGAGTGTATTTGTTGGCCAGTCTGAGTGCTGCCATGCAGCAGCATTTCATTAGAACAATTAAGAACAGTGCTGGTTTTTTCTGATTTTATTCACTACTATCACAAAAAAGTCTTAGGCTGCCTCAAAAGATCGTGTTCACTTACCCACACCTCCTCCTCCTCCTCCTATTTACTTCAGGAAAAAGTTTGCAAATTTAATGTCAAGGCACACTCAAGCCAAATTTCTCAACCATTAATGGGTTTCCACTCTGTCTCTCAGCCTAGCTGAGGCAGCTTCAGGTGAGCTCCAGTAATAACAAGGCTTTCCTGACAAGCAGCCCTTTTTAGCTACAGATCATTAAGATCTGGCTCTTCCTTCCTCCAAACCTTCCCACATTTCAGATCTGGATATAACAATACAGATATGAAGAGACCAAAGTTGAAAGCAGGGCGAGAAGTTTGGTCAGCGCAGTTTTTGCCAGGCTATGGCACTCCCTTGGTGCCACTCCCATACACAAGAGCAATAATAATCCTTTCAACCCCATTTTTTCCCTCCTTTTCCTCCTCTAGCAAGCTTCCACAACCCAACCATGAAAGCAGGAATTATGCTGCTACCAGAAAACCTCAATTCTAGCACCCAGTGGGCATCATGACTTGCTAAGTGGTTCAAAAAGTGCACACAGTTTTGACATGTTTTCTCTCCTTGAAAAACAATTAAAGAAAAGGCTTTTGAATAATTTCCTTTGTGTGCTGAAACAATGTTTTGTTTCAAAAATCATTAATACTTAAAGAAGCTAACCAAAACTAAATATTCCAGGGTCACAGGCAATACTGAACATTTCCCTCAGTTGATTTTGGTTTAGTTCTGTTTCTCTAAGGGTATTTGTACTCTGAGGTCGGCCCCAGGGAATTTTCTGATTTCACAGCTCAGCTAACAAACTCAAGCTCCTACACCCACCCACACAGCCCTACAGCCATGACACTGCTGCCCATTCTGTCCTGCAAAATCTCACTTTCAAGGTCACTCCAGAGCATTCATGTCCCACGAGGCCAAGCTCCTGCATAAGTTGTTCAGCCTGCCAAACCTTGATAGACTCTTGATCTGAAATCTTGAAGCTATTTTCTTTGTTCAGCTAATGAACAGTATGGTGATGAATACACATAAGGCAAAATTGATCCACTTAATTCATCATTTGTACATATGTATGGATTTAAGCCCTTTTAAATGGATTCTGGGATTAAACACCTATACCTATATTCACAAGCTGTTCAAAAATACCTAAGGGCATTGTGGTAAGTTTTGTGCTTTAATTTCTGAAATTAAAAGACTGACCCCACGTTTAGCATCTGCAACTTTTTAAAAACAAGTTGAATTTTGCTTGTTTATTAATTGCTGCCCATGCAGAGCTTCACTGCAGCTCTATGGCTTTGTTTCCTGGACAGCTGTGGGAGACAGGTCCCTGCAAGCTGCACCCAAACCTTGATGTAAGGAGAACAAAAAATAAAAGGTAAAAAAATCAAACCCACAACTCTGAACCTTAGAAGTCAGGCAAGAACATGTTATCTATAAACATAAGTCAAAATGCTGATAAAGGAAGAGAGAAATGGCAACCCATGGGGTGCAAATTCAGTCTCTAGCTCTGTGCACCATTAATCCTGGTTGTCTTTACAACACTCTTCAATGTCATGTGTTCAAGTGGCCTTTCCTCTATCAGTGACCTTGCTCAAAACCAGCACTTTAAGTCAACTTTAGGCAAAAGAAATCCTTATGCTATAGGAAATGGAATTCCAGAAGAAAGGCCATACCAAGTGTATCAATTATCTGCCTTCTATTGAGAAAATACCACTTTTTACCAAACCACTACTCCCTGGTGATTTTGGACTTTTCAGTTTGCCAAACTTGGATTGTTTTTCCCCTGCTTAAATTGAAGAATTGAGATGTACCAAACTCAGCTTTTGGACTTGTATTCTGATTCCAACAGCTCTGCAGAAACTGGCTGAAAACCAAGGAGCTCACTCAGGTTTCAGACTGAGATGCATTATCCCAGTTGCCTTCTATGACAGCAAAACATGATTTGATACTGTTAAATAGGGCCAGGTCAGACATGGAAAAAAACTCATTTTCAGCATTTGCTGCTGATAAAGTGACATTAACAGATCAGAAGTTGCCTTGTCTTTGTCACTTCAGTAAACTGTTTCTCCCCGCTAACTTGACCCATACTGAAAGAATTTTATAGCCATTTTCCCTTATAACCTTTGGCATTAATAGTCATGCAAGGCAAAAGCTTGGACCCCTGCCCCCTGCCCTAAGAATCCAAATCAAACATCAAACCTCACAGTTTGCTTCTCAACCTACACAGGGTATTCCAGCATCTGGAGGAGATGCACATGACAGAGAAGCTGAACCCACATCAGATGATTACAGAGATATTATTTATATGTCCTACAAAGGCAACAGGCATGACTGCTGTCTGAAGCATGCTTAATAGAGGAAAACGTTTTGATTTTAAACAGCATGAGTGAAAAAATCCAACACAATTTTGGTGAATTGCTACTGGAGCTGTTTTCTCCCATGGTACTATTTTTTTCAGTTCCACACAGCAAGTTTCTCCCCTGTGATCCAGGTCTGTGTTTCTGTTCCCTGCTGAAAATGTTACCTGCTATGGTTTGTTCTTTCTGCCAGGTCACTAAGAGTGTAAATGTCTCAGAGCCAAGAACCAGCCCCAACAGATCCTGCTGACAGCTCATTCCCTACTCAGGAAAGAGCAGCTGCTCAGAAACAGCTTCTGAGACTTAATAATTCCAGTGTTTCAAGCAATACCAAGTGCTGCCCTAACCTTGCATCATCCTGCTTTCTCCATAGTCTCAACATAATCTAAGCACAAGTTTCAAGATTATTATCAAAGAAGTCCTCAGTCAATTCTTGGGCAGTTATTGAAAAAGAAATGAGCAGAGCTTTGGGACCCCCTGCCCCAGAAGAATCCACCTCGGTGTTGCTGTTAGACCATGATGACCATCTGACCTTTAATGCAAATACAGAACAGAGGCTTTACCTGATAAGGTCTGCTTTCTTATCTCCAGTTTTATTTCTCTCCAGCAACAGCCCAATGCTATTCCTGAGATATCTTTAATTCCTTAATGCAGTTAGAAATTATGTGTTTACTAACCTCAGGAGTGCCAGTCACATGCTTCTCCTTGTACCTTTTTGCTTCCATGCCAAATTTCTATTACCCTTACCTTCTGATTTGTAGTAATTCCTACCAGCTTGCCACTTTCTTCCACGTGGTGTCCATGTTTTTCTAACTGCTTTCAAGGTCCTTTTCTAAGCCAGACTGCTTTCCCAATTAGGACAGTGCTCTTCCTCACACAGATTTCTGGGGAGGAGAGAGGTGACTACACAGTAAAAGGCCATTAAGCTGTCTAATACTATAGGGTATTTTCCTCTCATGCCTTTCAAGTTTTCCACTTGGCCATGGAGTTTAGACCCAGTGGGTTCAGGTACCCCTGACATTTCTTTACACACCAGTCAAGCTTTGTGCTGCCCTTTGTAGCTGAAATCAGTTCACAGTTTATATCCACGGCTTTGTGCTGACAGCAAGCTCTCTTGCAGAAATTTACTCTCCTGATAGATTTATAGGAAACAATGATATCACCTCTGAATACTGCTAGGCTAAGCAAGCCATGCTCCTTCAGCTCTGGAATGACAGTCAGAGCAGTCCTTGAATTATTTCCAGGTGCCTCTTTTGCATTTGAATAATTTCTGCACTCTCTCTGAACAGACCTGTGCATCAGTGTGAGGTGTCCTCAATGCCTGCTACAACAGCAGCACCTCACCCCTCTGCAGATTGACATCTACCTTGGCTAAAGCAATATTTATTTTTCCTACAGCCATCTCACCTTGGTGAGCCCAGAGCTACCCTATCATTAATTCCTCTCTTTCTCATTAGCCAAAGTATCAACATTCACACTGCGTTCAGGATGATGAGCTAAATCACTGCCTGGTTTCACATCTGCAAGAGATGGGTGGGAAAACTCTGTCCAAATCATATTTACCTCAAGTTTGTCCAGAAGCTGAGTAAGGAAGTGACATGCCTCAATGCTTTGCAGGGCCTGATATTTTTGAACACAAGCAACATTTTTTTTTTAAAGTGTACAAATCACTCCTGGTTCAGGGGGACTTGGCAGCAGAAAAAACTTTTGCCCAGATCTTGAGACTGCATGACAAGAAAAATTAATTAATCCCAATGGAAACCCTGTCACTCACCAGGCTGCATTTTTCCTGAGTTCAAGCTGTTCCATCTATATTGTGGATGTGGCTTCATTGACTAGAGCATATCTATAAATGAGACCATCAATTTTCCTAACCCCAAATCATCTGAAGCCTTATGCCCCACCCTGACTTTCTGTGCAAAGGCTGAGCTTCCTCACTACCATAAAATTGCTGGAAATTAAGGTGCCCTACAAAAAGGGTTTGAACCTTGTCCAGCAATGGAATTCAACACAATATTAACAATCTCACTGGTCCTTTCCACTGGAACATGGCTGTATAACCAGTAATTTTGTCTACTGAACCCTTACCCTTGAACCAAATTATAATGAGCACAGGCATTACACCCACAGACCCAGCCTGCAAACAATAGGAGCATTAAG
Organism: Dicaeum eximium; assembly: GCA_013396995.1. NCBI lineage: Eukaryota > Metazoa > Chordata > Aves > Passeriformes > Dicaeidae > Dicaeum > Dicaeum eximium. Next base: position 926,283 of record VWZP01007044.1, read on the forward strand.
CTAACACTTTGAGATTTATGACAGACCTATCTGCCTCCTACATGCATTTTATAGGCATTTGAAATAAATTAGCTGGTGAGGCCAGCTCAGTGGCACAGAGGCAGTATCATGCATAGCCAAGTAGCAGAACTGGGTATGCTGCAGAACCGGCCACGGCTCAGTGAAATGAGAAAGGCTGGAGCTCCAACCAGCCAGGAGAGGGGTGACCACACACCACAGGGCAGCAACATCTGCTAGGTGTTCACTGACTACACTGATCATGCCAGGAGAGAGATTTCCTTCCTTATCAGCCTCCGGAAACAAGAGTGAGGAGCAGCACCAAAATCCTACGTCAAGTACGGCGGCATCACTCCTCCAAAGATCACTTTGTCTGGGTGAGGTTAAACAATTCAATTTAGGATGTGAGGGTATTGTTCTTCCAGTTTTGGTCATCCCAAGGTTGGGACACAAAGCAGTAACAACTAGGGAGAATAAATAGTTGGCTTGCAGGAAGGAGAGATTATTGACCTGGGTCAATATTGACTGGGCTACAGCCTAAAGTTTTCTCCTTTTGAGCCCAAAAACAGAGCTCCTAGGACAAATCTTGAATTGTTCAGACATGAAAATCCCAGCAAACAAAAGCTTTCCCCAGTTATCTAGAGCTACAGGAATTAACCCAAGTATGCCTATATGACTCTTTCCTCTGTAATCTTGGCAGTTGAATGCAATGGATGTCACTTCAGTTTTACAGCCATAGCCAAAGATTGCTGCTCTTACAGGAAAAACACGTAGCTTCATCCTGATCTCCAAGGCCAACAGGATGGCAAACTTGGAGGGAGAAAGGATGACCAGAATGAGATTCATGTGAAGTAATTTAGTGAAGTAAGACAGTTTTCTTCTCTGTCTTTACAATGCTCTGCCACACATTACACAAACCTTCTATTTTTAGCCTTTCCGCCTTCCCTTATTCCTCCAGATTTTTTTTTTAATCCCCTCTCATTGGCCTCCAGAGCCTGTTTGGAGCAATATTGTGAAGCAAATGACCAGACATAATGACTTTCCAAGGTCCTTGTGATTCCTTATTAACATTCAGTTAGCATAAGTCCTGACTTTATTATTGACTACATTGAATACACAATACACTGACCTCTGCCATCTGCAACTAAATCTCTTCCTGCAGATCTATCAAAGTGATTTCATACACAGAGGAAGTAGAAGAAAACAAAGCAGTGGCTACTTATCTTTTTTTTTGTCCTGAGAAACTTTAACACTCTGTGGGAAAGGCTGCTTCCCCTCGTGGTGTTTTCTACCATTAGTATTCCATGCTTTTATTGCTATGCCTACACACTGAAGCATTACCTCAAAAATCCAGGGAAAAGGGGATGTACTAAGCAAAATCCCTCATTTTTATTTTAATCTTGGTAGGAGCAAAGTGATGACAGAGAACCTCAGCAAAACTTTGTTTTAAATACATGCCTTTAAGCTGCTTGTGGAAAAAAATGCTTAAATTACTAAAATACTGTGATACCTTCAGGTACCAAGCAAGGCAGTACATGGGCCACAAGAAAGTGCATGAAAACAAATAATATCTCTTCCACAAAATATCTGGGAGAATTTTTTTCCTATTTCTAATGTTCATAAAGGATGTTTTTTTATTCCTAAAGGAAGGCTGTTGCAGACAGAACTGCACTTTAAGGAGTAAGGTCATTCCTGTGCTAAATTCAGGTGCAAACCATGCTGAAGTTATGTCAAAGAACTTATGAGCCACAGGTGAACATTTCACAAAACTAAAGAATCCAAGAAAAACCTTCAGCTTAAGCAACTGAGAACTCACACAAGATAACAGAGAGCCACAAGTGCATGCTCCAAAAGCTTTTCAGGGCACAAAGGTACTTTGTGACAGGTTTCACTTCATGAAGACACAGAATTAGGCAACATTTTTGCCAGAAAAGCTGGGAAAAGTCTCACAGCGCACTAACCTGAGGGGTTAAGCTTTTTTTTTTTGAGCACAGGAGACCAGAAATCAACCCCACAAGCAATCCCTTCTGAGCCCTACAAAATCAGATACAGTGGATGCACAGCTCATGTTCAAATACAGCAACACCTTTGCTTCCAGGTGACACATGGAGCTCAGGAACGAGGTCCCATTCTCCCCAGCCTTCTTGGAAACACAGAAAAAGGAAAATAAAAAATCCTTTACAAATCTCCATTAACTATCCTAGAGGGAAAACTTGTATTTTATTGACTGTAGTTTATGCAAATAGGATCAGAGGAATTAACATATTGGAAGGAGCTGACATTTGTCCTGATATATTGAATCGTTAGCATGACAGAATCACTTAAGCTGGATCCACTAACATCAGGTTTCCTCTCATTATTGACCCCTGCAGAGTAGGCCTGACAAGTGGAACTGCTGCAAAGTTCATTAATAATGTGAAATAAATCAATTGTTCGGGAAATACTGAAAATGGATGACACTGAACTCAGACTTTTTGCAAATTCAGCACATACCAGTTTCCATCAAGGACACAAGTTATAAGAACGTCCTTTCCTGACCCATTTTCAGGAGCTGTGCTTCACTCCTGGGCAGGCTCACAGACACACTGGGAACGGTGCCATTCCCAGAATAACACCCTTCACTAGGAAATGAAAAGCAATATTACCCTGTGGACACTGGCACAGATACCTGTGGACATTTCAGCTGCTGATTGACACCTCCAGCATGAATTATGGGCAGGACACACACTGCAGCTGCCAGGCTTTGCTCTCACCTGGAGGCACAGGGAAATTCATGGGCACTGTGCGAGCCAACAAACAAATTTCTGCCTTATAGCCCTCAGAGGGAGAAAATCCTATTCTCAAACCAAAGTTATAAAGAATAGACAAAGTTATAAAGAACAGACACACTGCAGAGAAAGCTCAAAATCAAGTTCCCTTGCCTGTGTTACCACCAGAACTTAGAGGGCCAAATGCTCTGACATTTCCTACCATCAAGTGAAAAACACAAATTGGGTAATTTGCTTGATTAATGCTGCTTTTTGTAGCTCACAAAATGCCCAGGAACAGATTGAGATTTTCATTAATATATTCATGGTTCAAGTTTAGCTTAGTTTTGGATATTTTTTTAACTGCTTTATGGAGATGTTTAAATTTTTTCTGCAAGAGCACAAGCTGGTTGGAAATACGTGATGCATGGTAATTAAAGCAGAATGCATCTGAAAAGAGCTGTTGGTGCACATCACATGGTGTTTTTCAGCCTTGAATAAGGTGAGTGGAACTCAGGCAAAATAGAAGAGTACAGAAAGACCTAAGTTATATGAGATCCTGATGAGGTGCATTGCAGTATAGAGTCAGAAAACAGTAAGAATTAAGAACTCAGGCTTGATTCTTTCATGGCAAATGCAGATTTGCTAACAAAAACTGCTTGGTACAAGTTAAGGTATTTTTTGGTAATTATAATCAATTTTCCTACTTTAAAAATGTTTTTTTTCTTTTTATGCATGATAACAAATAAAGGCCACAGCCAAAACCTGCCTATCAACTGAAGTTTTAGGTTTAGGATTAAATAGGATTCCTTTCCATCCTCACAGCACTACAGACTTGCATGCACTAAGGAGCCACACACCAGTGATCACATTTCCAAAATCACACAGGGCTCTTGAGAATCTCTGCTGGCTCATAATTATTTTAAGAGCTGATCTTCTGCAGAGATGAGTCCCTGAGAACTGCTGAATCAGGAAAGGAGTTGCCAGCAAGCCAAGAGAGAACTCCCCCTGACTCAGCCCCTGTGAGAGGAGCTCATCCTGTTTCTAGAGACCTGCCAGCCTCAATTCTGATTTTATCTTAAATATGGCTCCTCAAGACATCTAGCAAAGTTTTACATATCCTTTCCCATTTTCTCTTTATATGTCTCTTCCACCTCCAGTATTTCACTTCCTTTCCTCCTTTAGAAAGGTTTAGGTCCAGTTTAGGTCTTTTCTGTCCCTTTTTTTTTTTTTTTTTCAGCTTTTGACTTTCTTACAAAGGGATCAAAGGGATCTTTCAACTGATGAAATTAAAACTCAGGTTCTATGCACAGAAGTGTTGTCACAGATTTAAAACCAGCTTATTTTCTTTTCCATCATACACTGTCATGCATGGTTCCACAAGCCTTGCAAACCTTCAGTTGTATTCTTGCCCCAAACCCCAAGTATGGCAAATACTAACAGAAAGAGTTTGTGAATCAAGATCTGAAGCCACATTTTTACTACAGCTCACACTAACTGACATCACTGCAATGCAAAGCTGAAAATTGCATATGAACTTTTGCAGCTCATCTCACTTACTAGAGAAAGTGCAGTTTGCTCCCATTTTCCCCTCAGTGTATTTTTCTGAACTATTAACTAGTGTTTTTAAGCCTCTTCACAGCAGATCCAGCCTTTGTGCCACAAACTGTGTTCACAATGATAACCAGCATTTCAGAAGCAGCAAGAGAAGAGGGATCACCCTGAGTTGTTCCTGGGTAAAGCCACAAATGCAACACTGTGCAGAGAGCAGCATTGCACAGCACTGACCAAAAAAAAAGTCATAGCCCAAGAGCTGCAATGAGGATGCTCAGCTTTTTAAAAGCCAGGACAACCTGAATTAGCATGGAAATAAATCTACCAGACTGAATTGTCTCCTGTGCTTCATTACCCCACTGTTGCTGTGAGAACCTCCACCTATCTCCCCCCAGGCACTCCCTCATCCTGTGCCTTTACCTTGCTTTATGCTTCTCTTTACAACCACATCTTCTTTTAACCTTCTATCAGCAAAGTTTGCTTTTCACACGCAGGTGGATCTCTGCCTATCTTTATCCAGCAGCCTTTATTATCAGTAAAACCCAAAAAGACAAATTCATCCTTTGTGCTGATGCAATTGGCTTGTCATCTACTTTTACAGCTAATTAGCTCTTCAGTAGATGGCGGTGGGTGTCAGAGGTCATCTGATAGCTGATCCTGCTAAACTGACCGTAAATATTTCTTTCCAATTGTACATGATTGCCTCTTACTGCTACATTCTCTCTCAAATTAACATGGCACATTTAACCTACTCATTCAGAAGGAAGAGTATTAAGCCTGGCTTAAAAAAAATTACAGTTTCATAAGGTACTAGCACTCAGAACCAAATCTTTCACTGAAGGCCTGACCTAGCAGGTGAGGGTGGCAGACATCTCTAATTAGAGCCTGGTAACAGCAGTCCTGAGCCATGTTTTCTCTTGACATTTACAGCTCTCAGTATCAATATCTATGGGCTAGGTACTGTGCATTACAGGTGTGTTGTTAATCAGTGTCTATGCTAAGGGATAGCAACAGGACAGGGTACAAAATCAGAAGTCTCCACCTCAAAAGTTTGGCAAAATAATTAATTGGTAGAACGTTCCTGTGACCAACTGACCAGGAGCAGTGAGAACCCTTCTCACTGCAGGACAGCTTGGGAAAAAAGATTTTGTGGTTGGCACAGCAGGAAAAGACCAAATCACTCAATACCTAGAGTTACCAGTAAAACAAAGGACAGAGTTTTATTGCCATTTTTTAAAAAAGGTCCCTTTTCAGTTCATCAGAAGTTTCATAAAGCTGAAGTTATTGAATCTAAAGAACCCAAACAAGAGTTCTAAGCAAAGAGTTCTAAGAGTTCTAAGCAAAACTCCCCAAATGTACAAAAATAAAATACTTGTAAAACAGACCACAGTAGTATCACTATTTTTCACCTAAGAAGTTCCCATGTGGTTTTTCTTACTGGATTTAGGGCACTTGGCATCTAGAGCAGGTTTTTGCTGCCTCTATTCCCTGAGACCAGGCTCATCCAGCCCCCTTCATTTCACTTGTATGCGTTTTTCCAGAATTAAACACAACGGCTGTATGTGCTCTACAGCAAAAATATGTCCTTGGTTGAAGGGGAAGGAGCTGTCCATGAGCTCCCAGCATGATGAGGCTCCAGAATTCTGATAGCTGGGAGCTTCCAAAGCAGCCTTGTTAGCAGCAATAGCTGTGTTTTGTGAGAAACTTCCCTCCACAGGATTTTACCTGCAGCACCCCAGGGTGCCTACACTAAACAAGCATTTCCAGGGAGCTGCTGGAAGTGTGAGCACCCTCAGGGTACCCCTGGACAGCACAGGGGGACAAGGCAGGACCTGAGAGCCCCTGGGTGCTGCTCAGGGCTTGGTCCCACACAGGTTAACAAACCCCAGCTGCATCCTCAGCCCAGCCCAGGAGAGCTGCGAGCACAAAGAGCAGGGGATGCTGCTCTGGTTCCACAGGCTGTGCTGAGCAGCAGCTTTCCTTTAATGAAATGTTATCTCCAGAAGCCACAGCTGCAGCTGGGGCCTCTCAGAAACGCTGCTCCTCCCGGGAGCCCTTCCCCATGCTTCAGTGAGAACATCAGAATATCTGCCTGGGTGATGTGCCAGCAGTTTGGGTTTGTACCTGGCGTGCCAGCAAGCAGAAAGCTGAGTTCTGCAGGGTGAGGGAGGAGGATCTGCACCCTGCAATCCATACCCAGCTCCCCATGATCCTCCAGAGCTTCCTCCTGGAAACCCTCCTGCTTACACTGCTTGGAGAGTTTTAGTCTAATAAAAAAAAAAAAAAAGTTCAAAGGAACACAGTGAGTAAATAAATGCCAAATTAGAGTCATACATGCAGGAGTCAGAAGAGGGAAGGCATGCAAGACACTGCATGAGCTGTTTCCAGCAGTTTGAGAATCAAGTTCTTGACACAAAACCCCCTCCAGACCCTGGTTTGTGCCATTGCATGATACATACACAACAAACCCAAACCATAACACATTTGGGCTTTTTGGGCCTTACCTAAATGGAGAAACTAGAAATTGCTTACATTTTCTATTACAATCAATTATCAATCTTGTTTTATGGTACTTAATAAAAGTATTTAAGTTTTCCATCAACACATAATTAGAAGTTTTTCATTTAGTTTTGTCTTGTCCAGAGCTTCAGCAAATACCTACTGCTCCATCATTGACCAAAAGAATTGCAAGGATTCCAACCCTGAAGTTTAGGAAAACAAGAAAAAAAATCTTTACTATATCAATAGGCAACAGCTTTTTTCCCTAACCTTGTGATCAAAACATCTTATCTTTGAGCAAAGGGAGCACTTCCCACCACCCTCAGCCTGAGCAGCCTGAAACAAGCCCTGCAATTACTCTGTGGCACAGCACACCCTCAGAAGTTTGAATGCTCACCTTCCTTTCCTGTCATTCAGCTTTATCTAAGCTGCCTTAGTTCAGGGACCTTCTCTTCCAGCTGGCCTGGCCAAGAGGGTTTTACTGCTACCATCTAATTTTAAGGTACATTTCATATTTAACTCAGGAAACTATAATTTTTTTTTCTGTTGTTATTGTGCAGAGGAAGAGGGAGAGTTATAGATTATCTTGAGCAATGCTCTCTGTTTTTTCAGATGCAAATACTGGGCAAAATTCTGAACAGTTATTGATAATTTTTCCCTCAGCTTGATGATCCAGCTGCAGGGGAACATACAGATGTGAATGGGAAAAGAAAAGCCAAAATTTCAAGAACATTTTGGAAACAACCTCACAATATCACATTAGCAATGTACTGCTGGTTCCCAGTTAAACATCTTTGGAAAACCTGTTATCAAGGATAAATTACCAAAATTTAAATATTTTGAAAGTATAGGACAGTTATTTCTGTCACTTACTAGAAGAAGAAGCTTAAGCATAAATCTTTATCTTCAAGCACCATGCAGCCAGAACAGCCACTGTTTTATACAAGTACTTCTTTAATATTAGATATTTCTGGCATTCACAGCTGTCTTCAGTGGCAGTTGCTTGAAAATCATTTTGCTATTCTCTCTGTATTAAGAAATCAATGCCCCTTTTTTATCATTTATCTATCCAAAGATCCTCCTAATTTATTATCAGTTCATTAATGTACTGCCTACTACCTTTCAAGATCATTAAAGAAGTTAAATAATATCTTAAACCTTCTTCCTCAGCATTTTGTGCCTCAGGGCTGTATTGTATGTACGTGATTAAATTCACCTTACTGTTTCAAGCCTGGTCACCCCTCACCTCTCCTCATTTTTTTTTAAGGGGAAAAGATTTGAATCTCCAACCTTATAATTTTAAGTGTTACTAATAATTTCTTCTAGAGATCAGTCATCCTCTATTCATCAAACCCCTTCCTTTCAAGCAGAAATATCTTGGATATTTCTAAGACTCTACCAGGATGGATGCCAGAGCTTTTCCACATTAAGTTTCCCTGGTTACTTTTGTGTTCTGCTCCAGTAGCCATCTGGGCCAAACAAAACCCTGCCTGTCCATAGAATCATCTCTCTACAAAGGGGACCCAGCTGTCTGCCCTGTCTGCACAGGACCCTGTGTCCACCACTCACCTGCCCCTCCTGTCCCCAGCCAGGGGGAGGAATTCTGCCCTGGAACAGGTACCCCAGAGATGCTCTCTCTGTGTTGGTTCCCTGTGCCAGCTGAGCCATGGATCTATTTCTCCATTTCAGCACGAGGTGCACTGGCTGCTCACACATCTTCCAATAATAGATACTTACTGTTTCTACTGTTAGGGTTTTTGTTTTGTTGGGGTTTTTTTGGGTTTGGTTTTTTTTTTTTTTTGGTGATGTGGAATGCCAGTTTTGAGCTGTGTTGATGCCCAAGACATTCCTGCTTTTCCCACATTCCTGAGGCTGCCTTTTCAAGCTGAGTTTGTCACAAACAGGACTATTTCTGTGTGCAATCCTGAACCAAAGAAAACCTATCACTTTGTGTCAGTAACACTTCCACTCACCCAAGGGATGGAGGCCTCTGCCCTAAATTAGGAATGGCTTCATGGAGGAATGATAAGCCAAATCCAACAGCTATGGACAGCCTATATTGGTTGATCATTAATAAACTACAGCAGTATGACTGTCACATCTGACTAAGAAGATGTTTCATCTAACTTAATTTACACACCACAGATCTAAATTCTTCTCAAATTTCCTTTGCAGTCATTCCATGCCCTGGGAACTCCCTGCACACAGTCCATCCCTGCTCCCCAGTAGAGTCCATCATAACAAATCAGGCTGTTCTCTGACGTGCCTCAGAATAAAGCTACAACTTAATGCCAAGCAGGAGATTAAATGCTCTGCTCAAAGAATCGGACTCAGTCAGTGTTCAAAGGAGAGTGCTTTAGTGAATGAGATGCAGCACAGCCAAAAACACCTTCCCAAGAGCTGGCTTCTGCCAGGACAGCGTGCCAGGCTGCTGAACAGCACAAATGCCCTGCTCTCATTTCCACCCTGTAACACACCATCTGTTTTTTTACTGTTTCTCACTATCTGGCAGGCCAGGTGGCAGGAAAACTCACAAAGTCATGTTGTGACAAACAAACCCCAGCAATGCTCACTTCTACCTTGCCAGCTGTCTAGGAAAGAGCAGGAGAACAGTTGTGAAGCGTGTCAGATCGAGGGGAAGGCTAGGAGAAATCATTGTCCTGACTGGAAGGGACTTGGTTTCAGATTAAGTGAGACAAACCCCATTGATACAAACAGCAGCAGAGCTGTGTTAGCTCCTCCAGAGATAACTGTCCCAGTCCATCTTCTCCATCATGGGGAGAGGACTTAGGCTTGTCCTACCTCTCCTAACAGCAGGGCAGAGTAACATCTACAGAGAGCACCTCCTGTGCTAGGGACTAATACTCCTTTCTTGAGACAAATTCCAAGGCATGGACTGCAGTAACACAGGGTAGGGCAGAGGCCAAGGCTGACTGAGAACTAAAAGCAAGCCCTAAACAGCCTCGGCAGAGCCCTGGCTCTACGAGCAGGTATTGCAAACATCACTCTGAGCTGAAAGAAACACTGGATTTAAGAGCAGTTACTACTTCAATTAAATGAGGTCAAGGATCACACAGTATCAGTCAAGATGCCAAACTATATCACTTCCTCTAGTGCTCTCCAGCTTTTTCTTTTTTTTAACAATACTTGGCCAGACAAAAGTACATCATTAACTAATTGGTATGATGTATTCCTTTAACTCTCCAGCTTCTGTGCTTGGCAGAGGATTCACAGTATTACAGACACTTACAACATCACCAACCTGGATCTAAATATAATTTAGAGATTTATAACTGAATTAGAAACCTTATCAGTAGTGGATTTGGAAATTGTGATGCGATTTTTTTTTAAGCTAGGCAAACCTTATTTTCACATTTCAGTTACATCATTCACACTGAAGTTACAGTACCTTATACAAACTGAGGGCTCATGGGAGGCAGAGCCACTCTGAAGATTGGCAAGCAGATATTTCTGCATGGGAGTTGTCCAGGGAAGGTGTTGGAACACAATTTCTGCACACATTTCAATGTTGTTCCAAGAGTCAGCTGTTACTCAGCCACCCCAGTGCACCCAAACCAATTAATGTCCCCTCACAGTGGGTAAGGACTGGCTCCAGCAGCCTGCATGCCCTGAGTGCCACTCCTAGGGTTTACCTTTTCCCTTCAAGGACTTCAGTTTGCTCTTGAAGGAAAGGACATCACCCTTCTGTGTGTGTCTTGGTGCAGATATCTGAGGTTTTCAGCTGTTTCCAGCATCACAGGATATCTTTCATGTCAGCTGCCTATGAATTCCCCAGCAACAGATCATGTATTGATGAGGCATGTGTGACATGCCCAAGTTTCATACACAGCAGTTACAGTAAAAACAGACAAAGGCTGCTAAAGACAGACTTTCCATCCTCTCCTTTCCATCAGCTTGCTGATGCCCAGTGTCAAACTCGCAGCTCTGGCCTGCTTGCTCCACATCTGCTGTGCATCTATTTTGGAAGCCAGAGATGGCACAGGCAAAATCAACAGAGGTTATGATGGGAGGAGAGCAGCTATGAACATTAGATTGTTTTTACTACTCTGTAACCAAATACATGGGGGCTAAAATCAATGTGATTTGACTGAAAATATGGGCAGCTCCTAGAAATAGCAGGCAAGATGTTCCCAGACACACTGATAGGTACAAGGGAAACAGTGGAGCAAACACTTTGTCTGTTTAGGATTAATTGAGTTCCTTCATTGCTTCTTAATACAACTTCTTTTGTCAGCTATCAAGCCCTCATAACACAAGCCCCTGCTCTGAGCTGCAGTGCTGCCTAGGTGTTGCTAGCAAGCCTCTTATTTATTTTGGGTTTTACTGGGGGTTTTTTTTAAGCACCACAGTAGAACGAATTATGCTTTCTTCATGTCACAGGCCCCCTGGGCTGATTCTGTACACACAGAAAAAGAAGCTTCTGGCATTTTTCACATTTCAGCCAGCAGTGGCTTGGCTGCATTATCAAAGCAGGGCTGGCAGATCCACAGAGCTCAGCATCCAGGACCCACCGCAGCCGCTGCCTGCGCGGATGAACTCACAGCACAGACACTGCTGGGCCACAGCAAGGAGGCCAGGGGAAAAATAAAAACCAATGGAGACAGGGCTGAGCCATGGCTGTAAACAATCTGCTTTTCTTAGCAGGTGCTTGAAGCCCCAACATCTGCTGGCCATATAAATCAAAGAAGCTCCCACAATTATTTACGCAGATGAATGACGTGAACGTATAAATACACCCCGAGGTTTTTCCCTATTACTGTTCTTGGCATTGAACCCATAAAGAAGGTTCAGAAACTTTTTGCCAGCCAGAAAGGTTGTGACAAGAAAAATACCTAATCAACTGGTGTGTGGCTTGTGGAGGAATTCTCAGAGACTTTTCTGAATAAAAGATTCAGTAACAGTACCTCAGGTATTTTAGAATAGGGCTCCTCCCTACTTTTAGCTCTGTTGTATATTCAGCTCCCAGAACTGATTTTATATTACCAACATCATTTAAAAGAGGATTTTGCTTCTATTTATCATGGAATTCATTAAAAAGGAAGCAAAGCTTTCAAAACACTCAGATGATCTCAAGCTGAACTTCATCAGCTGTCAGGTCACATGGTTGTGTTATTTGTCACCTCATTATAAAATGCAAGCAAGTCCTCATAAAACTGATTTCCTATTCTACACTTACTCACTTATTCCCCTCTATTACAGCAACGAGCACCTCACACCTTGAGGATCTACCCGTTTTTGCACACCTCTGCAGAATACCTTTTTCTGGTATTCAGGAAACAAAAACAAACAAACAAAAAAAAAACCACACACAAAAAAACAACAAACGAAACAAAACACACACAAAAAACTTACCTGTCTGTTGATGTACATGTGTCTCTAATAAAAAAAATAAAAAAAAAAAAAGAAAAATAGGTATTTTATTAATGGGAACTTAATTATGTGAAAGCCATAACTAAGCTAAGCTAAAGAAGTGTTACTTAATAAAGTTGAATAATTTACACAATTTACACAATTTAATTAATAAATTAATTTGCAGTATTCTCCTTTTCCCCCTGCCCTGGTACACATCTCGTGTGCACCATGCAGCCTTTCTGCTGCCATGGCTTGAGACAAAGTCATTTCCAGTCATCTCTGGCACAAAAAGCTGCAGTGTCTGCTTGGTTGGTGTCTGGCACAGAATGCATCTTGCCCCATCTGATATTCACAAGGCCAGAACACAATCCCTGTTTTCTGCTGGGCTTGTTTCTCTGGGACATAAGGCTGAGTGAGCCCTTCACCCACGCCTCACACTCGGTCCAGGAAGCTCCTCCAAACTCACAGCCTGCCTGCTGTCCCCTCACAGTCACTGCCAGTCCCACCCAGCAGCACTTCTGGGCTGACACTGAGCCCAGCCCAGCCCAGGAGCTGGCTGGAATGAGCCTGGAGGAGAGGAGCTCATCCCCTGTGCCACACACCTGAGCCTCCTCCCACTGGTGCCCACACTGCAGCATTTCAGGCAAGGGGAACCTGTGTCACAGTGCATTCTGGAAATTCCCCTCCACCCCCCTGTAGCAGAGGGACAGTGGAGCCACAACCAACACCCAAGAAAGCTTCAGACATCTGCTCTTACACAGTAACATCAGCTCACTTCAGAAGGCTTCAGGCATCTGCTCTTTGCTCTCCCTCAGTACAACCTTTTACACTCCTGATCTCAATGCCCTGCACCTGTGAGCTCTCTGCTCCCTTCTGTGGTTGGGCAGTGCCCTCAGCACCCCCTGTCCCATCACCTTCAGTCCCTGTCACCTGTCCCACACACCTGTAGCCCATCGGGGATGATGAGGCTCAGCCACAATTACCTGTCCCACACACCTGTAGCCCATTGGGGATGATGAGCCTCAGCCACAGCCCCACTCCCAATTACCACAAACTGTGTGCCTACAGCACCCCCCAGCACCAAAAATTAATCAAAAAATCAGTCTTCCAAAATAAAATATGAGCTCCAGAAGGGCTTTGAGTTTCACTGAATGCTTGTTTTAGATGCATACACAAGTGACATCCTAGAGGCCTTTCCATTGCAGACAGTGCCAGCTATCCCCTCTCCAGTCTCCGAGGACATACAGGTGACAAGCAGCCCCACTTGGCTGCCAGTGACTCCATCACGAGGAGCAGTTCCTATCAGCTGGTCAGCTCTGTGATTTAGCCTTGTATTTGGTAGGCAATTTAATTTTTCTAGT
>VWZP01007045.1:936-123161 GCA_013396995.1 Dicaeum eximium
ACCCCTGGGGCAGTCAGTTCCAGGTGTACTGCACGCCCTTTTAGGTGAAACCAAACTGAGGCCTGCATTCTGCTGCCAGAGGAATGGAGAAAAATGCATTGGCGATGTCAATAGTGGAACCACTTTGCTGCCTTGGACTCCAGCTCGTACTGCAGTTCCAGCATGTCTGGCACAGCAGCGCTCAGCGGTGGAGTCACTTCATTCAGGCCACGATAGTCCACAGTCAATCTCCATTCTCTGTCAGACTTGCGCACAGGCCAGATGGGGCTGTTGAAGGGTGAGTGGGTTTTGCTGACCACCCCTTGGCTCTCCAGCTCACGAATCATTCTGTGGATGGGGATCATAGCATCTCGATTCGTCCAATACTGCCGGTGGTGCACCGTCGAGGTGGCAACTGGCACGCGTTGTTCTTCCACCTGAACAGGTGAAAACAAAGCAAAAAACCAAATCCACAGAAAACAGCTTTCCTTCTCCTGACAAGGACATCAGTGATCACCAAATGACACCTCTGCCTCAGCCCTCAGGTCCCTTGGGCTCCAGATTTTATTCCCTAGCTTGGTCAGGAGGCTGTACTGATGGGTTTCGGGAGCAAATGACAGGGGAAGGCTGCTCTGGCCCTGTCCCCTGCCCAGCACACTGCCTGCCTGGCTTTAGGTCCCATGCCAGGGGAGTGACACACAGCCATGCTGTGCTTCCCCTATGCGTTTCCAAGGCATCCTCATAAAATCTGACCTTCATGCTGTAAACCTGTGACTGATTGCTGAGTAAGTAATTCCTCCTGGGTGATTTAGCAGGGACTGTCCACAGAGCTGCAGTTTGTCTGGATTAGAAGAAGAATTCATCAGGCAGCAGCATGGCCCATCTGCCTATCTGCTCTCATTCCCATCTCCACAGCCATTCCCTGCTCGCTGCCCCAGGCAGTCCCACCCTCTTTCCCCCCACACAGCCCTGAGCTCTGAGGAGAGGGAGAAGTCAAGAAGGGAAAGAGGTGCTGGGGCTGCCTCTGCTCTTTCCCTGTCATAAAGCTCTCAGGGCCAGCTCTGCAGTCAGGGGAATATTATCTCTCCATGCTGCTGTTAATCTCTTTATGGCATCATTTGACCCTTTCTAACATCCATTGATTTTTGAACTACCCTTTATGGCAACGCTTTAGATCCCTTTGGTCTAAATTACTAAACATCAGTGCCCAGGGCAAAATGTGGGAACAAATAAAGTAACAGGGAAGAGTCCATTCAGTAACTGTGACTTCCTTGGTGCTTTTGGGGCCCCTTCTCCCTCCTTCACTGTCCCTCAGCCTCCTCTCTGTGGGCACCCTAGGGATCATCCTTCCCTCCCAGCACCCAGAGGCACGTTACCCTGCCCCAGCTCTACTCTGGGAACAGGCAGGGTGGTGCCTCCTATGGCACCCCTGGCAGGCAGTGCTGAGCCCACCTGGCTCCATCTCAGATTCTCCAGCTCTGCACTTTTCCCAGGCACTATAACTCTCAGGTTCTGCCTTTTGCCACCTGTCTCCAAACTCACACTGCCTGAAGTCACACAGAGGAAGCTCCTGGCCAAGCCTTGCTAAGGCAGCCTAATAGGGCAACTCAACAAGAGGTTTCTGCTTTTAATTTACTGGATAAATAACCTTTTATTCCAGATTAATATATTTTAATTTATTTCTGTTTTCTTGTGCTCAGCCCTGGTCCAGCAGTGACTGTCTCCTTGCCTCATACTTGCTGCTTGTCCAAATGAAATACTGAGGTATATTGTCTACTATTATGGTAAAATACACAATATATCACACTGATGCATTCTGTGAGTATGACATAAAAATGACAAATGTGCTCTGGTCAAACACTAAAATGTATTCATCCTGCATTAGTGCAAAATTAATATTAATATGCTAGAAAATGGCTTGGATGATGAGGGTTTTGTGTCATATTAGAGAGGACACTTCATTCCTTCCTCATTTTTTAGACAGCATCAGCCCTTCGTGCTCACAGGAGCCTCAGGATATCTACCACAGGCATATTTTCACAGAACTCCAGCCATGACCACAGAGGATGAAATGCTTGGACACAACACAGACCTGAGTCCCACAGAACAGGTTTAGAAGGTAAAAGTGATACCAAAATTAAAATGGTCCCCACCTTCTCTCTGCTGCAGTTACTTCATGATTTATCCCTTGTATATTATCATCCCCTCCCTCAATGTCTTCAGTCACTGACTGTGTCTAAAACCACCATAAGGGAGGAGTAGGATCCATCCCCACGGATGGTGGGATCAGTTCATCAAATTTGGATTTGGCTGGATTCACCTGCTGAGTGCAAGTCTGTGTCAGATTTTCATAATTACTGCCCTCCTCTATGAGGTGTGGTAGAATAGCTGGTGAGTGCAATGCTGAAGATAATATACTTTACAATTAGGCCATCTAATTATTTCATTGTGTGATTTCCATAACCACAGGCACATCTCTGCAAATTTATTGACCATGTACAGCAAAATATACCAAGTGAAGAGGAAAAGCAGCAGTTTTAATGGGAGGGAGAGCCCCGAAGAGCAGCAGTGGCAGTTTTAATGTACCAACTCTCATCTGAAAGTCTCAAGTCCTGAAAGTGGCTCCAGCTAAGGTCTGCACACCATGATTAATTGCCCTGCCAGTACCATATACATACATACTATATACATATTATGTAAGTAAGACAAAGTGAGGAGAGGTGAGGGATGTTTTCACCTTATCTAACCATATCTTAGGTAATGTTTTCTTACACAATAGCTTAGTTGCTCCATCTTTGCCAGATTTCCTGGAATCAACACCCCCCCACAAGCCAGGCTTTCCCAATGTCAGCAGCTGAGCACAGCTCACCATGGCTTCATTTGCTGCCAGAGGAAGGATGAGTAATTCCAGGCCAGGTCTACCACATCCATTTCTCTCCCTCTGGCCAGGGCTTCAAGGGAAGATGAAATAAGTGCTTTATCAGTATGGGTACAAAATTGCAAAGCCAGAACAGCTCCAGAAACACAGACTTTCAACTCCACGGGCCCCCAGTGCAGTCCCCTGTGCCCCCTTGCCAACAAACCCTCCCTCACAGCCACGAGTTACTGAGCAAAAAAGACTCCAGAGCAGCCCCAAAGGAACAGTTTGTACCCTGCCTTTCATCTCCAGTGCACAGGCCTTTCTACAGCGCCATCAATACAGGATGGAGGAGGAATCGTTAGATGCGGCACTTCCATCAATATCTCTGAGAGGAACAGGTGGCATAAAAAAAGGTGAACCTGAGACCTCTTCAGACTGGAGACAAAGAAATTACAAGGTTCTTTTCTTTCCAATGGGTTAACTTTTCGGTTTATATCTATATCTATACCTAATTTATACACCTAGAAATGGAGCGTCCATTTTTCCTTTGTAAATGGGAAGGGGAGGCTGAAAGCTACAACCTTTGTCTGGAAGACTAAATGGCCTTTGGAACAGGCTGATAAGTGATAAAAACAACCTGCAAAAGCATGTATCCTTGCATCATTTAAGATGACCTTTTAGAAGGGAGATACAGGAAAAGGGGAAGAAAATGAACAGAGAAAAGGAAAAAATGCTGGGGGAAACGAAATTTTAAAACCAAACATCCGCTGTTGGCATTTGAAGCAGCTGCTACTAGAACAAGAAAATAAAAATAAAAATAAAATGAGATTCGACATTTTATTTCCCCCATCAAACAATATATCCCAGCTAATGGCAGTAGAATAAAAATTTACCAAATGCAGCCCGCGAGAGAGGCAAGAGAGGAAGAGGAGAGAACAAGGTAGAGGGAGGGGAGAAAGGTTATTATAAATGTGTCAAGCTTGTTTATGGCCCTTTATCAGCAAGTGCAGTGGAAAGAGAGAGGCACCGTTAGTGC
The DNA here is from genome assembly GCA_013396995.1 of Dicaeum eximium. Lineage (NCBI taxonomy): Eukaryota > Metazoa > Chordata > Aves > Passeriformes > Dicaeidae > Dicaeum > Dicaeum eximium. The sequence continues at coordinate 4,812 of VWZP01007045.1, forward strand.
ATTTTAAAAGTGTTTGGCAGCTTTGTTTGGCAATGTAAATAATCTTTATTGTTAGGAGCATTTATGTTTCACGGGACAGGCAGGCACGTGCCGCCTGTGCCAACAGATTTTTGGAGGACCTTCTGACAGCCCTGCTGAGCTCTGCCTCCTGGGTCTGCAACATGGGTGCTTCATCTGAAGGTCTGAAACCACATATGAAGGAAAAGGCTGCATTGGGATATCAAAGGATTGAGAGGAGGACTTGAAAATCATGGAAGACGCATCTGTCAGGGTCAGATGCTGGGCTGGTTCACCTCGTCCCTGAGCCAGGGAAGTTAGGTTCCACTTTTAGTGATGTTGCTGCAGACCTGCAGGACAGCAGCTCTGATGCTCCATGCAGAAGATCACAGCTCTGCCCAAATTGCAGCCCCCTGGGAGCAGGGTGCAGCAGTGGGGAGTCAGTCCAGCAGAGGATCTGGTCACCCCTTCTCCCAGTTTCTACTACAATTAATGTAAGTGATAGGCAAATCGCTGCCGTTTATTTACATGAAAAATATATTATCAGGAATACCCATGCCCTGAAGGGAGCCGACATCTCATTTTTCATGGGCAGGACGGGGAGGGAGAGCCCCGAAGAGCAGCAGTGGCAGAGATAAACCAGGAGACTGCCATGAACACGGAGACAAAGGAGGACACCGTGGTGCCTCTCCCTGCTGCTGCAAGGGAGATTCACGCTCTGCAGATTAATTCTGAAGCAGTGTTTAACACATCTCCCTTTGGGGATGAAGGATTTGCCCTGCGTTTCAATGAGACATTCAAAATCACACTCATCACTCTCGGAAATGGCTCTTAGTTAAATTGTCACCTCTCAAGCGGGAAGGCATGGCTGGGAGCTGCTCAGCCTGGGAGGAGAATGGGGCTGCGGGGCCATGGCAGGGCTGGGCTGGGCTGGCAGCAGCTGGGAGCAGCAGCACAGGGCCTTGACTCACAAGGTTGAGCAGCTTGAGTCAAGGACTTGAAGTACAGGCAGCTCATGGGATGGCCACAGGGCTAGCAGGGAGCTGGGGGATGAAGTGGGTATGTGGCAGCCAGTGTATGCAACAGAGGAAAAGAGAAACATCTGGAAAGGGGTAATGGCCAGAGGGCAATGTTTTCTTTCTTGTGTGGGAAATGCAGAGTGGTCAAGCTAAGCCTTCTCCTTCTTTGATCTCATCTTTTATGCCTTCACCTTTTCTGTTTCTTTCCTGCCCTTCCTGGTAGACAAAAAGAAGTCAAAACTCAGAGGGAACATGCAGCTTTGCTGCTCTTGTGCATCCTGGACTCTCACAGCCAGCAGAGGAAAAGTGGAACAGACCAGAAGAATCAGCAGATGAGTGATGCCCAAAGACCCAAATCTACCATGTACCTTGGTGGCCTGCTCCAGTGTCCAGCAGACATAAAAAGGGTGTAATGAACAGCCTCAGGAATGTCTCCATCAGCACAGAAGGGCAGAGCAGATGCAGTGACAGCACTGGCTGTGCTCTGCTCTTGCTGTAAATCCACTTGGAGCTGCAGGAGTGGATCCAAGCCACAAGGCTGGAGTTCTCCATTCCAGTACAACTGGCTGTGGGACAGTAATCAGAGCAATTCCCCCTCCATAAGTCTCCAGAACTGCCAAATGATGAGTGACAACTTCAATTTCTACTGACCTCAGGACATCTGAACAAAAGCCCAAAAGCCTTTTTTTACCCTCTTATTGATCTTGAGAGTATTCACATCTCCTTTATTAAAAGGTGTAACTGCATTAAATCTAAGATTTTGGAGGTGTGAATCCACTATAGGAGTAAAAGGTGAATTTTTATGAACTCAGCACACCAGCACTTTCCAGGAGGCCCTGGAATACTGTGAAACCTGTGTTCCCCTTTCTGATAAGGAGCCAGCAAATTTACTTTCCCATGTGCAGCCAGGTACCTGGAAATCGTCATATAAAGGAATTTAAATGTAGATGTGTGATATTTACTGCAAAGCACGACCTGTACGCAGACAGGGGAAGGAATGCTTGAGCAGGAGGAGTAAATGACTATCGCAGGTAGAAAACCCACTGCAATTCATGCATCACACAAATGGTTGTGTATATTAAAGGAATGAGGACAAAGGGTATTGATTTAGCACAAGTATCAAGAGTCCCAGGTGCTAAAACCTGAAGAAATACAAACTGTGCTGGGCAGAATAACAACAAAACGAAATGATAAAAGGATATGAGTGTTTGAAAAGACGCCTTGGACGGGCTATAAATTCTAATAATCCATATTTCTCGAAAGCAGCAGCTATTGACTCAAAAACAAAAGAGCAGGCATTGTAATGTAACAAATGTCACACGGGATAGCAGCAGGAATTCAATTTGCTCTGGCGATATATCAACTTGAAACTTAATGTAATGGCACATAGTTAAAGCTGCACCCTCACTTAATGGCTATTACCAGTCCTGGGTGGGTTTTCCAGCAAGCATAAAGCAGTGAGTAATTGGCCCCACTCTGCCTGCATCACTGCTAATGAAAAAAACCATGCTCAAACCCAGCAGCAGCGGGATAAGGGGAAAGCAGGGAACCCTGGCAGAAGCAGGCAACACGAGAGCTGCCAAGAGCCTGCCCTGCCAGCATCCCTTGAAAGAGTTTCACGAGAGATCTCCTGGACTTCAGCTGACCAGCACCTCTTTTGTAGAAGGGTCAGATCCTCCAGGCAGGTCTGACATCCTTGTGAGCTTCCTAAATGAACAGCATTTGGCCTGCTGGAGGAAGAGCAGCAGAGACCCTGGCAGTGATCCCTCCCCTGGCCCTAAGATGGAGTGTTTGGGTCTGCTCGGGAGGGGCTCTGCAGTTGGGCAATTAGAGCCACTGTAATTGCTTCTCTTCGTGACTGACTGCAAACGGTGTAGTTTAAGGACAGATTTCTAGTCCCACAGTTACTGTGGCTGCTGGAGTGAAGAAGCAGAAGTGTCAGCATCACTGAGAATATGCTCTGACCATATGTTAGAGGCAAGAGACACTGAATGGAGGGGGAAGCAGTGGGGAAGAGGGAGGCGGGATGGATGTGGGACGCAAACCTTTGTAGCAAGGAATTGCAGAATTACAGAATGGTTTGGGCTGGAAGGGACCTTAAAGATCATTCAATTCCAACCCCCTGCCACGGTCAGGGACACTTTTCACTAGATCAGGTTGCTCAGAGATCCATCCAGCCTAGCCTTGAATGCTTCAAGGGATGGGGCATCCACTTCTCTGGGGAGCCTGTTCCAGTACCTCACCACTCTCACAGGGAAGAATTTTTTTTCTAATATATAATCTAAACCTACTCTCTTTTAGTTTTAATCCATTACCCCTTGTCCTGTCACTCCAGGCTCTTGTCACCAAGTCCCTCTGTGAGTTTCTTGGAGCTCCTTCAGGTACTGGAAGGCTGCAGTTAGGTCACTCCTGAGCCTTCTGTTCTCCAAGCTGAACAATCCAAATTCTCTCAGCTTTTTCACATAGGAGAGGCGCTCCATCCCTCTGATCTTTTGGAGGTCTCCTCTGGAGTCACTCCAACAAGTCGATGTCCTTTTTGTGCTGGGAACCCAATGTGAAGCTGCCAAAGCAATTGGGGAAGGCAAAGATGTAAAATTGTTCTAATCACTTCATTGCAGATAGGCAGGGCTGTTCCCAATAGGCACATTAGACTTCTAACCAAGAGTAAAGCTTGCAAAATGTTAACTTTCCAGGGATATGCCACTCCAGGTTTCAGGACACAGTTTTGGAACAATCAAAAATAAATCAGCCCCTGAGAGAAACTCTCAGGTTTGTCATTGAGCCTCACACATGGCAGAAAGGAACTCTGGCAGGTCAGTGCTGTGTGAACCTCCCTGCAGCATAAACACAACCAATTTTATTCTGTATCATTAAATATGGAATTGCGGCCTTTGACTTAGCCCTTTCAATGCTTCTCAGGAGGCTATTTAAATACCTTCCACAGCCGTTTATTGCAGCAGTAAAGATACTCAGAGCTTGTGACTCAGCTCTGCCTCCTCACTTACCACGAACCATACCTAGAACTTGCCAAGATGCCCAAGGGTGGCACGGATTACCCCAGGTAAAGGTTGGCAAGCAGTGCTTTGGGTGGCACAACTGGTTTTCCTCGTGCCGCAATACCATGAGGTATTGGTGGGGTTTCAGCACAGAAGAGCTACTGAGCTGTGGGAAGCCCAGCACAGGCTACCTGGGAGCCCAGCTGCTCTCCCTGGGAACAGGAGGAGCCTATTTTGCTGAGAAGCTCCCAGCTTCTATCCCTGGGTGAGGACACAGCCCAAACACCACACCCCAACAAAGAACAAGGTCAAGAAAGAGCCCAGCTCTCAGTTTACGCTTGCCCTTGGTGTTCCATGCACATGGGAGGACAGGAGCAGGTTTTGGTGTTGACCAGACAGGTGATGAGTGCAAATGGAGCACTGGAAGCTGAGTGTGCTTATGGAAACCAGACCGTCTGAGTGAGAAGCTGGAAGGGGGGAGGGATGTTGTATAAATGCACAGTCCGGATTAAATCTCATTTTTAAACCCTGAGTTCCAGTAACAGTATCTGCTTTAATGCCCACAGGCCTTGCTTTCCTCAGTAATCTCAGCCATCAGTCTCCCTGACTGACACCACCAGGAATGAATCTCTTCTGGAGCTGACAAAACTCGCTCTGAACTGATTTGCTCTTGAGCTCTGTTTATCCGAGACCGAGACTGAAGAAAGCAGCTCTGAAGCAATCACAGCCTATATTTACCCCCCAGATCTTCACTGATACAGCAACAGCCACCAAGTGTGGACAAGGCCAGTCTTGGCAAGGCAACACCCGCCAGAAGCAGTCCTGTTCATTTTCTGTCCCCCAGGCCCCTTCCCCTCTGGAAGCCAAGGCTGTGTTGACACATCTTGGCTGATTCCCAAGGGACCTGGGGCAGGCTGCCTGGCAGAGAGGGGACCCCAGCCTGACTCACAACAAAACAGTTGAAAATATTCTGGGCGTCTGTTTACAGCCCCATGAAGATTTTATGCACTGCATTTAGCCTCATGTCTCCGCATTCATCGCGTTAAATGCTGAACGTTTTGCTTTAATACCACACTGGCTACAAGCAGGAATACTTAATGTCAGTAAATAAGAAGTAATCACATTTTCCCAGTGAATGGATCAAAAATGGCCAGTGGGAAAGTTAACCTTCTGAAGTCAAAAGCCAGGAGATCTTGATGGAGTTTACAGCAAACTGTAGACCCCGTGGGGCATCTCCAGGCAAACAAAATAATTTAAAAAATAATGGTATAAATAATAAAGCTTATGCATCTTTTAATTGAGGAACTGGTCTGTAAATTGGGCACAGCACACTCATGCCCAAAAGCCAATATTATAGATTCAAATGCAGGCAATGGAGGGAAAGAGGGACAGAAGCAGACAGACTAAGACTCTCTGCATTTGTGAGTAAAATCTACCAGAAAAGCACATTTGAGCTCCTTGGAAACTAGAGCATTTCATGGAGAAACACACACACGCAGAAGAGGGGCTTCTCAAGTGAGCCCAGATTATCACAGCAGACTCTCAGGCACGGTTCCTGCAGGTCTCTAACCAGCCCTGTCTGGGCTTTGGGCACAGTTCTATCTACCTGGAAACACCAGGCACCAGCACCTGGATGCAATCAGTCCTTCCTTGAGGTGGGCACATGGCCAGCTCGCAGCACCACGCTGCAGCCTTGGGCCTCTGTGTCCACTGTGAGGGAGGGCTCAATGTCTCATGAGGTAACAGCTGCAGTGTGGCAGTAGATTAGCAATATATTAATTATGTTTGAACTATCTCAATTGAAATGATGCTTAACGAGTCGTCCCGCTGAAGAAGGTCAAAAATCTAACTGAATGTCTCATGGTTTTACCCTAACTCACCTTGCCACGTTGACAGGCCGCCCAGAGAAGCTGTGGCTGTCCCATCCCTGGAAATGTCCAAGGCCAAGTTGGACAAGGCTTGGAGTAACCTGGGCTAAAGGAAGGGGGTTGGACTGGATGATCTTTAAAGTTCCTCTCATCCAAACCATTCTATGATAGGTTCACATTAGGTGTCTATATTATATGATTTTCTAACACACCTCTCCTCTACTCCCTGCCTCTGAGCTTCTCTCTATTTCAATCTTCTCATGTAAAATTGCCCCTCCCTTGTTTCTCTCCAACATTTTGTCATTATTCTACCAACCAGAAGACCAGTTTAACTCATTTGCATCTCAATTTAACCCCATTCTCAATCTGTCACTGAACTGTCAGCAGTAATGTTAGGAAACAACACTTCAACACCTTTCACACCACATCACTCCTAAATAAACTCTCCTAAGTCTGAGCTGTTGGCTTCTCTTGGTACCTGGTTGCATCACTCTGGTCTAAATCTATTCCTTGGCTACTGAAAAGACCCCTTTAAAGGGGTCTGATCTCCAGGTTGCTCTTTCAAGGGCACAGGTGGTGCTGATACCAGTAAGCCTGAAGCACATTACAACAGAACTTCTTGTCCAGCAGATGGGAAAGGTGGGGTAGGCAGAGACGATGCCTAGTAGAAGATAGTACATGTCCCTACCCAAAACATCCTTCCCAGCTTGTTAGATCCTAAAAACACAAAGATACTTATATAAAGCTTCTTCAAGGCTCAAGCTATCAGCTCCACTGAATTGTTCCTGAAAACTTCACTGTGCAGCTCTGGAAGCACTGACTGAGATGGTTGATTCACAGCTGTGTTCTACAGCTTTCCCAGTCACAGAAGGGCTGGGAATGAAATTATGGGGATAGAAGGTGGGAAGCTCACTTGTTTTCTCCACCTCAGTTTTTTTTTTTTTTCTCTTGATAAGCCGTCTACAGGAAAACAGCCACTTTGAAGTTGACAGCCAGACCCCAGTGCTGTCCCACAACTGGTGGGCCACCACAGAACACAAGATTTTCGATTTCCTTCAGCAATCGCAGAACTTCCAGAAGACCCTTGATGAGAACAATTCAAGTCTACATGATGATCCAAGAGGTCTCTAACTGCTGCTTGCACAACATCCCCCAGAATACCTTGCTGTCTCCCTTTGAAGTTGTGACCTGATTACAATAAGCAACGCGCTGCAGATGTACCTCTGCAAGCCCAGAAGCACCAGGGGAAATGAATATATTAGTATTTATCATATTAATGCAGATCAAGCTGGGTATTTGTTCTGACATTTCAATAATAGCTTTTTCTATTTTTTTTTTAAGCAGCAGCTTGTATTTTCTTCTCCTTTAAATAATTCATTGTTACATTAAATTTATTTTAAATTGGGGTCCTTTTTTGATCAAACTAAAACCTTATTTGGATAGCCAAAGGGGAAAAAGGTATAAATGAAAACTCCCTCTTTTCTGTCCTCCATTATTTCACTCCTCCTTTTTTCTCTCTTGTTAAAATCTCTTAATCAAAGTGACAATCTGTCTTTCCCGGGAAGGAGGCTGGTGCCTTTGAACAGTGCTGCTCCGAGAGCTCTGTGCTTTGATGTGGGATTTAACTTCTGCCTTTAGCAATCTCCAGAGTCTTGTGCATCATGCAGTGTGCCAGCATGTGCCCATGGTGTGTTTCCATGTGTCCTTGTGCCCAGACACAGCCTGACCCACCCGTGTGGGCAACAAAAATAAATAAAATGGCAAGGGGAAACATGGCAAATGCCCCAACCACGCAGAAGAGTAATGTGACCCATGTGGAGTTACTGCTGAGCACAGCTCCGAGGGGACCGTGTTCTTTGCCTTCCCCCACAGTGACATTGTCAAGCACTTCATCTGTTAACATCAGTGCACACAGAACAGCCTGTGACAGGGCTGACACCCTGCACAAGCTCAGGTGAGTCCTGGGAGCCCTGTTCCTGCAGGTCATAGTCCCTGGGCCATGGCTACACCCTTCTGGGTGATGGGACACAGTCTGGGGCTATCATGCTACTTGCTGTCCTTTCCCTTCCTTCCCTCGACTGTGCTGCCCCTGTTCTCATCACAGTCTCTCTTCTGCTTTGGAAATTGTTTCCCTTGTTCTTTCTGAGCCCAGCTGACCTCAGTAGTGGCTCTGGGGGACAGTGAGGTTTCACCTTGTGTCTTCTTTGAGGACACAGCACAGTCAGCAGATTTGACCTCAGGAAACACAAACCCAGGCTTGGGCAAATGGGCCACCTCAAGAGCCTGGGCCCACCTTGCTTCCATGGGTCACTGCTGTCCTGGTGCCTTGGTCACACATTCTGTTGTGGGATGAATGTCACAGAAAGCAAAACCAGAGCAGAACTGCTGACATCTTCCCATTCCACAGGAGAAAAGGTCCCTCTCTATCACATGGGGAAGCACCATCCCTTGCTGCTATGATTTTACAGAAGCTACACATCACATAATTCCTAAAGACCTCCGCTCTACTCCTGGCAAGTGCCTCCTGGCATTTCACCCAATTATTCAGGGATCACCTTTCCCATCAGGGTTGGTACCTTTGTCATCCTTGATAGAAGTTCTTTGGCTGAGTCAGTCAGAGCTCTTGGTTGTGTACATTGAAGATTTTATAGGTGCTTCTACCTGTCATCCCCAGTGGTCTTCTCTAGCAGCAGGCCAAGTGCACAAACGCTTTACAAAATACTGAACAACACAAACCTCAGAACTACAAATGTCCAAAGCAGCTTCTAGTCAGAGAAAACAAAACCTTGACGACAACAGAATCCAGTACCACCTCAAGTTTTTTGTACCAAAAGATAGTCTTTAGTGAAAAACTGGTATCAGTTCATAATGCCATCTATCAAGAGTCTGAGGGATTTTTGGAAGTTTAATATTTCAAGTTTTCCCCACTTTTCTCCTCCTTTAAAAGCTTATACACAAACACATACACACTGAGAACTTTCTCCTGCTTTAAGAACAAACACACATAAAAACACATACACAGGAACATATTTTTTTTTTCAGGATTTTTTCTTTCTTTTATGTGTGTCCCATTCCTCAGCTCTTCTAAATAATAGTAGCGTTTTTGTTGGAATTCAATCTCACATTTCTATAAGCTGTGGGGATAGCATGGCAGGAAATAAAACTGATCTTCTCCCTACTTGGCTCCTCTGGAAACCTTTGCTGAGATACTGCAAATTCCTGCACTGCTGGGAAGAGCTCACACCTTGCCCATGGTGACCAAAGAGGGAGATGCCAGAAGAGATCTATCCAATTTCCAGCATCTGCATTGCAAACAATGGATTATAATCAAGACAGAAAATAATGATAGTTACAGAGTAGAAAGACACAGTTCCCCGGACTCCATCTAAGCAATTGCTGCCCCTCTTTGGTTTTTGACTGAGACTCTGACTCTCTGACTGAGACTCAATCTGATCTCTGCTGCAGGCCTGCTTTTCTTTTCTCCATGGTACTCTCTCATGGCACTTCATCTCCCTCTGTTTTGAGGATCTGTGTTCTTCTTGGCTTGGATACTTCCAGCACCTTCCCAAGGGCATTATATCCCATTGAGCATATATTGCTTGCAGAATATTTTGTTCCTCCACTCCAGATCCCCTTCACTGAATATCTGTTTCTCTTTCTATATCTATTTGTACATCTTGATCAGCCAAAACCAAGGGTTATATGCTTTCCATGGAGGAGTGAGGGAACACAGCAGCTGACACATAAAAACCAAGGGAATCTGGAGAGGCCAGTGATGGGCTGCCTACATCCAGGGACTGTGGTAAAAGACACAAGATAGGCTTGAGCTGGAGGCCAAGGTCAGGCTGCTTGGGGAGGGAAACATAAAAGAGGAATAGAAGAGAAAAAAAGTGAGAAGATAGTAAGAGGGAATGAGAAGATGTTTTACAGTGGACAGGAAGCATTTGTTTCATGCAGACCAGGAAGCAGGGAGATCTCCAGGGAGATTTCCCAGGCATTTGTTGTGACTAGAACACACAGAGGAAATTTCCACCCCCAACTTGTGTAATGTTTGACGTGTGAGGTGAAGTCTGACAGAGGTGCAGCTCTGAACTAACACATTACCACTTCCCTGTCTGTCCTGACCACTATTAGATGGACAGCTCAGTCCATCCCAATACACTTCCCCGACAAGCCCCTGCCTTCAGAGGTACGGAGCATCCACAGCCGCCCTGAGAACCAGCATGCCTGCTCAGAGGCTCAGAGCCGGATCTCTGCCCAGCTTCGGGACACGGGGCACCACATGAGGCTGTGCCAAGCCCTGCTGCCGGTGCCAAGGCACTCCCAGCTGCTGTCTCGGGTATCGATGATGCAGCTCTGCAATACACAGTGCACATGTGCTGCCCGAGAAAAGAGCCAGGAATAGCACCTCTCTGCAGAACCCCTGTGCCATTTCCAGCAGGGAAGCAAAGCAAAAGGGCAGGAGGAGCATTTCCAGGCAAGAACACCTGTGCAGAGAGCCCTGGCAGTCCAAGGGCACCTTTGCTCCTGCTCATGCAGCTCCCTAAAGCCGGGCCTGCTGGCTGCGCTCACTGTGCTGCACTCGCCTGCGTTTCACACGCCGCGTGTCCCTCCTGAGATTTGCCACCAGCTTAATTGAGTGCACGTTGGAGAAGGTCCCCCCGCTCCTACCCTCATGCATACCCAATCAGGCCTCCTGATTATGCAAATTAAATACAGCAATATCATCACCACCAATACACACACCACCACCACCACCACCTCCCACCTGCCACCGCGCTGCTATCCCGCCCCATTCCAGCACAAAAAGGGAGGGGGAGTGAAGAAGAGTAACAAACCCTTCATTCATAACCAGAAGCATTAATTATATGTAATGATGGGCAGTCAACTCCCTGAAGCATTTGCATAATTACTAATGCTAATGGATTCAGAGTGCCTCTCTCCTTCTCGTGGAAGAAATTTAATTGGAAAATACATAAAAGCATGAGGAAGGAGGAGAGTCTGAGCGGTCTGAAGTGGCACACACAAAGCACAGGAGCTCTCTGGAAATGGAGGAGGAAACCTGGTCACTCCCTCCCAGCTCCTGTGGCCAATCTGCCTTTTCTTCCCTTGCCTACTCCAGAATCACCCCCATTTGTGGGGAGCAGGCACAGGAGAGATCAAGGGGTAGGATTAGAGAGCATCCAGGTCAGTCTGGACCCCAAGGGGATTATAAATATAAGATTTAATGACATGAGGGAATTCTCACCTAGGTGCCCCAAAGACAGCGTGTAAAATTCCTTGCCACTTGCCTGGCAGGAGGATTCCTTGGGCCCTCTGGCTCCACAAACCTCCAGTAGCTGTGTCTTTCTCTATTCCCCTACACCTGCTGGCAGCTGCTGAGCTTCCCTGGGGCAGAACTTGCTGCTTTCTCCTCACTTCCTCCAGTTATGCTGCCACAGCCTCGGCTCCCTTCCCAAGCAAAAGCAACATCACAGAAAGTGCAGCACAACATCCAGAGCCAGAACCTCTCCATGCCCTCAGGGAATGTCTTTTCCTCCTTCCTGGCTACCTAATAATGCCTAAGGGAGTGTCAAATCTGGGGCTGGGCCACCTCCTGTGGTCTTCCCAGTCCCCAGACTCACTCCCACAGTTCTCCAGGCCGAAGCATCTCTACGGCCAGGATTTGGGAGGGGGGGAACAAGAGTTCATTCAGCTATATGTTTGTTTTTCCACCTTTTCCTTGCATTTATTCCCTGTCTCTCTGGAGTCTGGCACTGGGTCTGGGTCTGTCCTGCAGATAGTGCACAGGAGGTCAGCTGTGCACCCACTGCCCTTGCTCTCCTCAAGGGGCTGAGTTCCTGAATGGAGAAAAGTTTTGCATTGCACTGTGAGCAGCTGGTGAGGCAGCAGATGTCTGGGAATCTGTAAAAGTTAAAACAAATTTTAAAAGTGCCACTGTCACAGCCCGCAGGTATTGTTCACTCATTCCCAGTGCCACCATACTCCAAGTGCATATCAAACAGGGAACGTGCCCTTGGAGTGGTCATCACAGGCAACTGTGCAAAACAGTGACAGAGCCAGCCAATGGCCCCTGCCAGGCAGCCAAAGAGGCCACGTCGTGACAGTAATAAAGCTCTGCATCATCTCAGAGGGACAATCAACCCTTCATCTCGCCCCTCTGCCATCCTTCAGCAGTGGCACAGCACCCTGAGGGACTGGACAGCAGTCATTGCTTTACTGCACTATAAAGCACGGTGCACACCTTTGGCAGTGCATAAATAACAGCAATAATGTGATCCCTTGAGCAAAGCTGCATTTAATCAACAAGAAAATTGTTCTCTCTCTCCCTCTTAACGTTCCAGTGGGTACTGCTGGCAGTGCCTTGCTCTAGGAGGGGTTTGCACATCTGCTTTCCTTTGCAACTGCCTGTAATTCAGGGGAGGGCTCGGCTGGTTTTCATCTTCCTCTTGTCAAAAAATTTTGGTTAACTTTTAATACTTGTGAGGACCAGAGCCAGGCAAAAGGCAACTTCAGCAATGAATCTCTCTTCTTCCGACTCCTGACTTGCCTCAGCAGCTACTCCAAGCCTGGGTCCCCATTTTAACACAGCCAGTAAAACAAAAATCCAACTGGCACCTCCACACTCCAGAACCAGGGCCTTAGCCAAGCCTGAGATGGAAAAATGCTTCAGCTATCCTTGTCCTCTTTTATCAGCTCACCAGGGACCTCACTGGAGACCTGCTGAATTCAGTAGAAGCTGCAGGTTTCCAGCACCTCCACAAAACAAATAAACAAAACCTCTCAAGGAGTCCAGCTTATGACATGGACAGCTGAAGGATTGGTGCTCACAGGGACAATATTTGCTACTCAGGCATGTTTGAGTGAGCGATTCTGTCTGAAAATATGGTTTTAGCTTTAAGTGATTCAATGATAACAAATTCTGAATTATATTGGTATACTTTGTTCACTCTAGACACCCTAAACCTGGGGCGGGAAACTATTTTCCTTAGGAGAAATCCGAAGTCTAAGCTCTCAGCCTACATTTCCCTTTACTTTGTGGGTTTTTTTGCTCAGGGGTTTTGTTTGGTTTTTTTTTTTTAACAATGGCACGTTTGGATATATAGATATTTTGCCTGAATTAGAGAACACTTTGAAATCTGGTGCATATTTGATCCATTTTCCCAGTACAGTAGAAATGGACAGAAACCACAGGATATATTTTCACTCCCTCCAGCTAATCTCAATGCAAAGAGTAGCCCAGCATCACTTCTTTTAGAAAATATCCCTTTTTTATTAATTTATCAGTAGAGAAAGAGAAGATTGAAACAAAGAAAAAACTGCAAAAAACCCCACTAAGCAGTGTAACTGCTGATTAAACCTTATCTCAGTTGAGAGTTCAACCTGAACATATCTAAAATTTTAGCAAAGTTAATCTATGCATTTCCATGGAGAGAAAAACAAAGCTTTTTAATCATTGTGTGAAGCCTGCACCAGAGACCAGAAATGAGAACCATGAAGGTGGCTCGATGCTACCTGAGAGCTCTGCTCTTGGCTTTGTAACCCCGCTACAGGCGAGGAAGAACAATTCTGCAGGAGTGCACTAAGACAATATGAAAAGCAAACAACTGCCACAGCAAGTATTATTTCATTTTCTTGCACAGATTTAACACTGCCATGTGCAAGATGGGTTTGAGGGCCCTCAAACTTTTTAAATGAAGGCTGCCCCAGAGTCCTGTGACAATATTTGCCCAGTCTCAGCTGCCTGTGCGTGGAGGGAAGCTCCATCCCTGTGCTGGGAATTCCTGCCTGTTCCCAGAATTCCTGCCTGTTCCTGATGCAGCAGGAGAGCTGCCAGCAGCACAGCAGAAATAATGAGCTCTCTCATAGCTCAGGATGAGAAATGGACAGGAGTTTCTGGGGACAAAAGGGAGGAAGATTTCCTCAAAAGCCAGCACAAGCTCTCCCTCCAATCCTGCAGCGAGGTTAGAGCTGACAAATGGAGAAAATCAATGAGTACAAGTTGAAGGACTGGAACTGACTGAGAAAGGCACTTCAAATGCTCACTCCCCCAGAGACTGTGTGCAGTGACTCAGGCTGTCTTGCAAAGCCTGCTTCATTTCCCCAGACTTCCTTCTTGTTTGAGATCAAAGGTTGGGTAAGTGATCTCAAACAGCAGTAGTTCATATTTGTACAATATCCTCAAGACTAATGGACCTTAAAAGTCTTCACAGATTTCATACAGAAATCACCTCAACTATCACAGCAAGATTTTTAAAAGCTAAACTCTCCCAGATTATCACATTTTCTGAGCCTGTTGATCTCTAAATATTATTTTTCCCCCTATATTTACCATGGCCTGAATCCAAAGTCCCACTGTCAGGAGGGTTTCTGGCCCATGAACCAGAATGACTTGGAACAAAAAAATAGAGATTTATAATAAAAAAATTAATCTGAGAATTATTTACTTCCCTTTGTCTTGCTCAAGTAACAACCTCAATGGCACTGCCAGCAGCAGTACAGGAATAACTCAAGACAGATCTCCTGAAAAGGTGTTTTCTAACCTGAGTAGAGAAATTATTTTGCGTGAATCATTGAAGGTACCTATAATTGTCACAAGACTGATGATAGGTTTTGCAGAAGTTTCTTTGTTGCTCGTGGTGGACTCAGATGAAAGACAGTGCACAAACAAAACCCTGTAAAGGTCAGTGCAGAACATTTCTGAAATGGATTATTGCCTGCAAATACAGAGTAACAAAGTGGTTTCTGTGAAACCACAAAGGCACACAACACCGCTATTTAGTTGTTTGCAGAGATCTCTTGAATCGGTAGCAAATTAAATAATGTTGTTTCTACAAGATTAACTCGTAGCTAAAATGCTGCATCTTCATAAGGCAAAATCTTTGTTTATTGACAAAAATATATTAACTTCTTTTTCAGTACCGGAAATAAAGACATCCTAGAAAAGGACAATTTTATTTGCTGTCTCTACACTACAACCTTTGGAAATATAAAAATATTTTCAATAATCATTTATAACTCCAAAGCTGAATAGGAAGCAACCCATTGTCTTCATGATGACTTTGAAAGCACTGAAACTCCATTTGGAATATTTTTAAAAGTTAAAGATTTACTGTAATGTAATTATTTCAATTTTGGCAAAGTGTCTCCACTTGTAACTGGTAACATTCATTTGTACACAGAGTTGTAATTCCCAAGGCCAAAGGAATACAGGAATATATCATATACCAAGTTTCCCATGGATATATCATCCTTTGATCAAGGGGGCTGCATTGCAAAGTTTTAATGCTTTTTAAACATCTCCCAAAGAGATTCAGCTTTCCCACAGGGCCCTTGCATATACTACATTTGAAAAGGTATTTTTAAAAAAATGTTCTTAAGCTGCTGGAAGTGACTTTGGTGCAGGGGAAGAGGATCAGATTGCTCAGCAGCAATTTTTAAGCTCTTTCAGGCTGTCCAACAAAGGAAGGCACTTCCAGTACTCCATCTAAGGGTCCTTTCACAGCGTGCTAAAAGCTTTTTAATGACAGTTTTTAAAATTAAAACAATGGCAAAACACATTAAAGCTAAGTTACAAAACGGAGTTGAAGAGAAATTATTTGACCAGAACAGCAACTTTAATCCCAGAAAACATAGCATCTAAAAGAAAGGAAAGGAATTGCATTCAGCATTTTGCATTAGCTCTCGAATAGCTGCCTTCACATTTCAATTAATTCTAGTGCCTTAATCCAATTCAGCCACTGATAAAAACTGTTTATTTCTCAGGAAACCATGAGCATTACTACTCCGAGGCCAAAATTTCACAAAAGGCTCTGTGGAGCCGTATCCTGACCACAGCACAGGCTGAGAGCGAGCTGAAAACATGAGCACAGGCTTCAGAAATCATACACTCACACCTGGCCAGAGTCCTGAAACCCTGGATCTCCAGCTCTAGCAGTGTACCTCATGTCCTTCCCTTTGCAGCAAGAGAAATAACATTTTCCTTAAGAAACGAGCTAGGGCAGATTGCAGAAATAGTGACTCTGTTAAGGCAGAGTTTCAAATTAAAGTCAATGTCAATTATATATGTAAAGAGTTTTGTGAAATCATTTCAAAAAACAAAGTTACATTGAAATGCATTGGGACTGCTAATAAGTATTTTATTTTAGATAAAAACTGACACTTAAGAAAATTGAATTTTGTACTTGCAGACAATGGAAAAGCAAACAAGAAACGTTAAGGAAAATAGTTCTTTAAAATCTCATTTAAAACAATTAGGTAAGCAAGCTAGTTGTGCTAATTCTGTGATATTAAGGCCCCAACTGTGTCTAGTTTCCAATCAATGACAGACAAAAGCATTTCCTCAGCCAGACAGAGCAGAGGACCTGTACACTGCACAGGCTTTCAGCTCTAGAGCAGCTATTTCCACACCCAGATACAGCAGATACACAGCCCAGGGAGCTTTCCTGACCTGACTAAAGGGAATTAGTGAGAAGATCATCTTTCCTCCAGACCATTCTGGCAGGAGGAAGCTCTGCAGAACAGTTATTTTTCTAGGTGGACTCTACTTTCAGCACTCATCATGGGTGGTTCCCATCACACATGAACCTGTGCATCTCAGAGTGTCTTTTGTCATAACATTTCAACATGTTGCAATAACACTTCAAACATTAGCTTTGATGGAAAATTTGAGGTTTTTAGCTGCTTCTGAACATCAAGGCCCACACAACAAAGCACACCAGGTACAAGACTGTGCTCTTCATCAACCTAAAATCAGAGCAATCACCATCCTTTCTACTTTGGAAGCGCTGTTCAGGTTTGTGTAACTCTCAAAAGCAGTGAGAGCTGAGGTACTCTGGCACCTTGTTGAAGGCTCTGTCCTTGAGCTGCTCAGAGCTCTGCAATCCAGGTGAGCTGCACCTTGGAGCTGCTGTTTGCTCACTGTGCCTTTATTCCAGCACCCAGAGCTCCTTGCAGACGTGCTCAGACCAGGAGGTCACCTGCAAATCTAGTCCACAGCCCAGAACTGCACTGAGGCTGACACACACAGGCAGTGTTCTCACAAGTGCCTTCCTTAACAAAGAGCCTGGGTTAGGTACTTAAATAAACCCTGGGAAATCTGTATGCCAGGCGTGATTCCACCACAGGCTCCCTGTGTGACCTTCAGCAGGTCATTTAAGCTCTCAGAAAAAATAAGACTGATAACACTTCTATCTGTCTTGCCGTTTTGGACCTTAAGCTCCTCAGACAGAGCCTGTCTCTTACATGCACTGAGCCTGGAACAGCTGGGGCCTCCCAGGATAATTATCTGCCTTGCAGTAGTTAACAGCAGCAATGCACACAGCAGTACCTTGGACAGGGATGTGCTACCCCAGAAACCCTGCAAAGAGAAACAAGTACAAAGCAGGAAGTTGTGGGTGAGCAGAACAGGAATTGTATTGAATGCAAACACATTTTTGAGCTCTGTGGTCGAACTGGAAGGCAGGTTTTGGGCTGTAACGAAAGAAATCATGTTATTACGCACTTGCACAGCCTGACAGCACAGTCACATGCAGAATGCATGAAAGGTTTCCCTTTCTATTATGCTTAGGGGCTGTGATGGAAACTCATTTTTTCTTCTTTTCATAAATAAAACCATAAATGACTAGCAGTCTGGAAAGGCAAAATCTTGCAGGGGGGGAGCTGCTCTCATGTTTTATCAATGAGGAAGCAGAGCACTGGGCATCATGATTTGTCTGTTTGCCTGTTTTCATTACCTTTTTAATGTTAACATTAAAGCTTTCTGGAGACTATATTTAAAAATCTGGTGTCGAATGACTATTTGAATAGAGATTAAATGCACCTTTGAGAATAGCAGGTAATAGCAAGGCTTTGCTTCTGCCTGTGAGCTGAGAAATATGTTGTAATGTCAATGCTGGGTGTTGCTGAAAAATTCTTTCCTGTTCCAGGTATTCTGGGTTGTTTTGTCTCCTTTGGCCTTTGCTCAACAGCAGCCAGAGGAGAGCTGGCCACGGGATCCCTGTGCCAGGATCCCCTGTCCCAAACTGCAGCACTTTCTGGTAAGAATGACCAAAGATGCAGCTGCTCTGACTCACTTCAAGCTGTGAGTGCTGCCCCAGGCATTCACAAGCTGCTTCCAGGTTACAATCCCAGTCCATCCACTGGGAGCTCAAGTGCTCAGGGATGCTCCAAATAAAAGGGAGGTGCAGAGGTAAAAACAGCTCTACTTTTACACCCTCTTCTTATAGACAAAGTAGAGCCTGAAACCCTTAGGCCAGCTTTTGTTTTGTTGATTTTTTAACTTTAGTTGGTTGTTTTCATTCCTGCTCAGGGTTTTTTTATTAGACATTCAGGTCTTGTCAATTCTGTTTCTCTGGAAGATTTTGTGGATGGGTAGAGAACTAATAGGTTTAGGATATCAGAGAAACCAATAAATTGCAAGAGTCCTAAAAAATCACAAGCAGATTTTTATCTGAAATGAGACAGTTGCTTAAAGGCTACCACAAAGATGCATTTTACTAACATAACAACTGTTCAGGACAGCTTTTGCTTAGCAGGAGGTGCAGACTGCTTAGGAAATTTGCTTCACAGCCCACCCAAAAATGCTGAGGCAAGTGCAAAACCCATACACATGCTTATGTGCACATACAGGGATTTTCAACAAGGAATAAGCGACTTTCCTGTGAATTCCTCTGCTCCTCTTACTGGTTTCTGAAAGACTATCCCTGATTTCACCAGTGCATTCTGTGCAAGAGCAGCTGATAATTATCCTCTGTTGGGCATCAAAGCCAGAAATGATGGGTGAGATAATTTATGCCACATTCCCATTTTTCATACACACATATATGTTGCTTATGGCACAATTCAGTCCTTCTGTCACTGCTACAGAAATACTGGCAATGGGGAACATTTATCTGCTCGTGCCCTTCTGTCCCTCCTGATGGAGATGGAAAAAAACACGGAAAAGAGTGGAAAAGAATTACCAAACTCTCTGAAGCTAACCTGCCACCTTTGAACCACCTGGAGCAGTTATTTCCACATGTGCAGTGTACAGATGAAGGAAACTGTTTGATTCCAAACTCCTAAACCTGATAAACTCTAAGAAAAAGTGAAAACATAAGCACCCACTAAGTGGACCATTAGCTAAGTGGAGTGACAAGATGATTTCATTCCTGTGTTTCTTCCTTGCCTTCTTTACCAAGGCCCATCTACAGACCCAGTTCCTATCCAGGAGCAAGGGTGCAGGCTGGACTCCCACCTGACTCCACAGAGGAGCCAGTTGGTTATGGAGGAGCCAGATTCCTTATGGATTCTGTGATTAAAGATGCTGTTCCCCAGCTGCACTCAGGCAGGTGTTTATCTGCCCAGAGAACTCATTAAGTTGATACTAAAACTGAAAAGGAAATCATTGGGATCTAAAGTGCAGGCCTAAAGATGAGCACAGTCCCCAGTGTGCTCCTGAATCAGGGCCAGGGTAAGCAAAGAGCAGAGAAAAGGGAATTATTTCAGCTTTTTTCCCTTCTGGATGCTCCATATGCTCCAGCCAGCTGTTCTGGGTTTATTCATACTCATTACAGTGGGTATGTGTGACAGACTCTACCTCCCTTCAGAGTGACTCAGTCAAACAGGGTCTCAAATGGTTTGCTTGAGGCTTTAATGCAGTTTGTGTCCTCCCAGAGCTCCACACCCCCCATCTCTCCTCCTGTCTAAACCCAATGGCTCTAACGAGTCCCACCTTGTTAGGTGTGGTTAGAGGAAGGTTTGGTGAATGTTTGTTCAGCCAGTTTCCTCCTTCACCCACTGCACACCTGCCATCTTATACACATTTTGGCTACCAGAGGGAACGTGCTTCACTCAAACAACAAGCAAACTTGTTTTGGGCAAGTCTAAATTTATCTAAGAAGCTATTTGGAGGAACAAATTCACAGGCTTGGAGCTTTCATGGCCCCAGAGCCTGACCTGCTCACCAGTGTCACAGAAGCATTCCCAGGTAGCTCTGCCTCCATCACTGCAGCCATGTCACTGTCCCCTGTGAGTCCCCAGCTCCTCAGAGAGAGCACAGCCCCGACCAATAACCCAGCACAAGTTTTGCACAGCCCAGGGCCAAACCCTGAGCTCTGGGCTGAGGAGGATGTTACACATCCAACACTGGTTGTCACATCAGACCCCTCATTTATTCCCCATGTCTCCTCAAGGAGAGAGGCCCTCTGCTAGGAAAAGTCTTTGGGGTTTAATATTCTGTCATTTCTTCCAAAAACTGCTGTGCCACTCGCCCACAGTGGGTCTGAAACATGATGACAGGAGAATTTGGCTGTTTTCCTGCTACTGTCCCAAACAATCATATTTCCAAAACACTTGCAGCCTTCTCTGAGCCTTTCTTTTCTTATTATTTCACCCATTCAAACACCAGAAATTCTTCCCCAGCATTTTTTTCAGTAGATTTCCCTTCCAGTGGCTCAGAGTGGGTCCTCCCACTGTTCCCCCACATGTTGTCTCTCAGCTTTAATCAAAGTCACTTCCTTCTTTCCCATCTGATTACCCAAGTGCTGCCTGGCCCTCAGCCACCCTCAGAGCTGGCATAAGCAGGTGCAGCTCTGACAAAGTGACATCAATCTATGTGCACCCTGAATTGGAGTTGTCTTCCTGATGGAGACCTCTTGATCCCAAGCATTTCTGAAAGCACAGTCACATGGTTTGTACATGTGACTGAAGCAGGGAGAGGAGCCAGTTCTTGCCTTGTTAACCTACCCAAGGATCACCAAATGAAGAATCTGCCTCATTCTGCACACCTTCTCCCTCTCTTTGAAATGTAAATGCACTCTTTTCAGCTTGGGTGTTGGGTCAGAGGGATTGATGAGCCTGCTGAGAGCTCCTGTGGTATCAGCAGAGCCTTCATTTACATTTCTCACAACCAAATCACTCTCTGTCCTCTCCCTTCTTGTCCCATTTGAGTCCCTTCCCAGCCCACAGGCTGTGGTACTCCCTTCAGCTTCCGGCAGAGGTGTCAAGCACACAATGAATATCTGCCTTTTCTGCACCCGCATTGCTGCAGCACTGCACGGGCGGTGCAGACAGTCAGACACAGCCTGTGCCTTGCACCTACAGCTCGTACCTGGCAGAAGGCACCTGAGACTGCACCGCTGCAGTAACTAACCCGAGGAGAGAGGAAATTACCTGGCTCTCCTCTCTAGCCTGGTTCCCAGCTGACTGAAGAAACGCCTCTTTGCAGATTCATCTTCTGGGAAATCCCAGAGTCCCGGAGCCCACACAGATACAAACCAGAGCCTGCTTTGCAGAAGAAATATTTGTGCCAGAAGCCTTGAAAGTATTTCTAAGCTACAAGCAACACTCTGCAACACTCTGACTCACACTTCCACAGAAAGCCATTCAGTTTTCAGAAGTATCAATGATATCTGCCCAGGGGCCTTCAGCTCTTTGAGTTATTAGGTTTGCTTTACTAGAGAAGCCAACACAAAATCTTGTGTTTTGGACACCAACAGGATTTGAGCAGTGGAACTCCTTGTTTCAGAGGGCTGGATGCTATAAATTCTTGTAAGCTTAAAGAGTAACTGAACAAATTCAAGGGAGAAAACCCCACCTAGAGCTACTAATTGAAGGAAATGACATTTGGCTAAGAATGTCAAATCTCTGGAGATGGAGAGGATGTGGAGAGGATGTGTTAAGAGGTGTCACTACATGCTTATCCTGTTCCTACATTCATCCTCAGCCATCCACTATTTACCACTGCAGGAGAAGGAACACATGGATGGATGGATGGATGGATGGATGGATGGATGGATGGATGGATGGATGGATGGATGCTCTTATTTAGGCTAAGGCAAGCAAGGCACACTCGAATACACCTGTACACCTAAACTACCTGCACAAACCTTCACAAGGCTGTCCACCATCACCACATTGCGGGAGGAGCTACAACAAAGAGCCACAGTGTCATGATGAATGATTTGCCTCTTGATACACTTCAGAGGGAGCTCCTGCCTAGGGTCAGAGACCTGCATTTACCTCTCTCACCTTCAACACCCAAGGGAGGACCAGAGAACAGTCATCCCAAGCTCATTTTACAACCAGCAAGCTGGAGAACATGGCCAGAAGGGAAGTGGCCTCAGATGAGCCGATTTCTCTCTCCCTGAGAGCACCAACTGTGATACCAGCACACAGAGCTGCACTCATGGTTTATCTGCATTCTTCAGCTTGGATGGGATGAATTCCAACTTCAGCAATATACACAGAGACCAGAACCTGCACCTCATTGCCCTGTATGACAAAGTAATGCACTGCTGGAGGCTCAATCTTCCATCAAAATTGTTTTTGAGGAATTACAGGACAGCATCTCTGTGAACACCCTGAGAAGGGCTGTTCTCAAACACTCCCATGTCTTGGGCCACTGCAGGCAAGTTCCTGATCAAAATAACCCCTGCTTTTGGCCAAAGGAAAAGCAAACAAGATCAGA
This sequence comes from Dicaeum eximium, assembly GCA_013396995.1. Lineage (NCBI taxonomy): Eukaryota > Metazoa > Chordata > Aves > Passeriformes > Dicaeidae > Dicaeum > Dicaeum eximium. The sequence continues at coordinate 27,142 of VWZP01007045.1, forward strand.
GTCCCTCTGTGATTCTAGGGAGAAGGATGTGCAAAGAAGGCCTCCCAAGGTCATGGCTGAGAAACCACATCCACAGCTGCACCAGCAGCTGTCAGACTCTGCTGAGATGCCTTTGCTCAGGAGGTCCCTGGGACATAAAGGACATCACTGAGCACAGGGACTAGGTATGGACAGCATGTTTCAGGCTCCTGTGAATTGGGTACAGAGAACAAAGCCCACCTGCTCATTCTCTAAATGCAGAGATGTGCACCAGCCCTTCAAATACAATTCAGCCTCATGCTGGAAAAACAAAGGGAGGTGCTAAAGGCCAGGGCTTCTCCTTTTTTCCTTGACAGCTCTGAAACACCAAATATTCTACAGCATCTGGCTAAGCAGCCTGGCGCATGCTGTCGCTCCCTTGCCAGGCAGACTGACTGACAGATTAGATCAGACACACAGATAATGGGCTGGGACATTTTGAAGCCCCATCTCAAGCCGATTTCTGTTTGCAACATTAATCTCCAGTGACAGAGGGCCCCCCAACATGCAGAAACCAGCTGTGCAGCACTGTAAGTAGGACATCGTGTCATACATGCTAAGGGGAGCATGAGGGACTTCTGAGGTGCCTTGGTGCATGCTAGAGCAGAATATCCCAATAAGAAACTCTGCCACTGATATGAGGAAAGGCTGAAATGGCTGCTGTGAACAGTGAAGTAGAACAGAGAAGTCCCAGGATACAGATGGGAGGGCTGAAGTTTTCCTAAAGACAGACTGTATGTAACCCATTGCTAAGCCTCCTATTAGTAGATGTACAAAGCACTTTCCTGTCACTGGGAGATCTCAGATATCTCTAAAATGAATGCCAAAGCAGCCTCAAAATTAAGCCTTGATCAGGGAGGGCTGTCTCCCCCACCACCAGCATTTCACACGCAGTGATCCATCCCCCTGTCACTTACGGGCTGGCTGCAGCCACAGCCCCTCCCTCTCCCCCCACGTTCCAGGTGACCTCTGCATGATCTCCACTTCAAATGCTCCATCTCTAGCCCCTCTGTCTGGTGGCACATCCACCCTCTGCTTCTGCCACAGAGCTATGAATCATGACAGAAGAATAAGCTTGTTTATGAGCTGCACACAAGCCCAAAGGACCAAAGAGCGGGATAAATCACTACAAAGCCCTCTAAGCCGATTTATTCATTCAACAGTTCCTTGCTTTGACTCCAGCCTCCTCTAACCGGTGTCCAAACATTGTGGTAGTACAACAGGAAAAACAGCAACCTTCGTTCAAGAGGTGCATTACTTTTGTCTTTTCAAGATCAAGAGATGAACTGCCTTGTAGAGCATTTGCAGCCCGGCCTGCCAGCTTAGGACATCACTGCTCTGGCTCACTCCCAGGCTTGCAGTGAGGCCTGCAACCCTGGGTAACGTAAATGAACTGCTAACACAGGCTTGCAACACACAGCCTGGCCAGGGAAAGATACTGCCTCTACTCCAGGGCCCTCTTGTCCCCAGGGTAGTGGATAAGGATTTAATTGTGGGCCTGTCTTGGGGCAGAAAGACTTCCAAGGTTGAACACAGCTGTTTGCTGAGTGGTGGTGCAGTATAGTGTCCATAAAGGGGACTTTGCCCTTCTTCCACACCAAGCATCACAACACCCCGCAGACAGCAGTCCTCCCAGGCAGAGCTGCATCCATAGGATAGCTGAGAATCACTCACCATGTATCAAAACAGGAATCAGAGGCAAGGCAGGCTGAACACACCAATCCAAGTTTGTCTGTCTAGGTAGGTACTGAGCTGGGACAGAAATATTCAGATTCCTTCTTCCTGTCCCTCACCATCTTAGCTCTCCTCTCACCTTTCACCCAAACCTTCATGCCAATAGCTCAAGTCAGCTTAGTTTTTTTGCCAGGCCTGTCTGTCCTTCAGGCTTACCCATTCCTGGGCCTTCTCACCCCAGTCTCCCCAGGATGCTGGTAGGAAAGTTGTACTTCTGTAGCTTTTTCAACTTTGTCACAGCTCAGGTGCAGAGAATAAAGAGAACTTGTGGTCACACAGGATTTTCCCTTTGAGCAAGCACTCACAGAAATCCAGGTAAGTATCCAAGCCTAGAGTTGCTCCTTCTCAACCTCACCACAGAGAGTGTGATCTACTATGACACACACGACACAACAACTGGAGATCCCAGACCTGTTTCTCTATCTGGCCTTGAATTACTTGAATGGCTCAGGTAAAAAGGTGCTCTCCCTTTTTTTTTTTAGGAGGTGAGAAAAACTGTGCAATGCCTCAATAATTCAGCCCAGTGGAACATTCATCTGGGATACTGAAAAGGTTCAAGGTCCCATGGCAGACTCCACTGCTGCTCCCTAGGCGTATCTGTGACTGCCAGGTGCTATATGAATGCAGAATATTGCTCTCTTATAGATGATTTGGACAGGAACTATGAAGGGAGAAGCAGCAGGGCACAGCTGTAAGAGAAGTAAGCACAAGATTAGCAAGCATCCAATTTAGTGACCACCCATAAACCACGCAGTATGCATAAGAGACATTAATGGAGCTCTCACAGGCCTTTGCTCTTACTTTTTCACATAAGCATCACAGCAAAAGGGAAGTTATGAATAAGTTGAGTCCCTTGATTCATTCATTACTCCCTCTAAAGTCCTAAAAGCCCCATAGTGAGACAGAAAGCACCAAAACAAAACTGCAAGCAGCTTTTCCCTGATCCAGAGGAGTTCTACCCTTTGGGAGGTAGTTGGCCATTTTTGCTGATGTTCTCCCTGCCAAATCCACAAGATTTTCTGAAATCCCTCAGCAGAACAGTTGGTTTTCCAACTGTGTTGCCTTCATGCTGAGAGTATCCCTAATTTATCTCCATGGGGATGAGAGGAGCCAAGAGAAAGGAATTCAGCCTTGTTCAAATGAATCCCCCTTTGCTTTCAAAAAAGCCCAGGAATCTCTCAGTTGGCATTTTTGTCCATGATTAAACACTGGTGGAAGGTGTAATATGTGGCTTAAAGGAACAGCTCACTATTAATACAAAAAACTGCCAGGCTCACATTGCCTCTGCTTTGCAGGAGGACTCTGGGCTTTGAAAGGATTTTACAACTCCCTCTCCTCTACATAATTAAAAAGTGATTAGTTCTGCAATGCAGGATGGAGTCACGTTCAACATCCTGTGGGCAGTAAGAAGCTAAAGCAGGGGAGAGAGAGACACATTCTGCAACTAGAGGATAAATGGCCTTCAAAAAATTGTGGAGGAGGAATGGAAATTGCAAGGAAAGAAGAGGCTGGAAGTGAGAGGAGGAGCTATTCAAGTCCTGTAGGTGTGCAAATTTTGGCAAAGTACTTGCTTCAAGATCAGAGTTGAGATCCATTTAGCTGAGCAGCAGGGGTAAATGAAAACCAAATTAGTAAAAAAGACAAATTAGTAAAAAAAGACAATGAATTCTTCCCTGTGCACTTGGTGCAGGCTCAACTCAGCACCCACTGCAGCTGTTGGAGATCTTCCAAATGACTCCACTGACCCTCAAACCTGCCAGCAAGGCCTGAGCTAGGAAATCACTGGCAGGAGCTGTCCAGGGCCCAACCAAACAGTCTCTGAAGGTATCCCGCATGCACAGGAATCTCCTCAGCTCTGTGGGGAACAGGCCAAAGCCTCCTGGAGTGCAGGCAAAGCTGCTGATGAAGACAGAAAACTGAAAAAAGCAGGCTGACCTCTGTGACTGCATGACTGGCCACTGGCTTTAGGAAGGAGAATGCCACATCTTTCTTGCAAAGATGGAGAGCAGCTTGCTGGGCAGTTCAGGGAGGGCAGTGGTGGCTGTCATGGCACAACACAAGGCACAGCTCATGTCTGTCCTGTGCTGCCACCCAGCCAGGCACACATTATCCCAGCACAGTGCTAATGTAGGCTCAGCAATGCCTGAGCTGCCCACAGAGCAGGCAAAGCCCACTTGTGCTGCCTGGGAGAGCTCCTGCAGCAGTGCCACTACTTGCATGTCCAACAGCCAATTTAAATTTGGCCTTGCCTGTTTTCAAGAACAGCAGCCTCAGAGCAGTCACACTGTACATACAAAAAGTTTTCTTTCTTTCTTTTTTTTTTTATCTTTAAAGCAGATCTGGCACTGATTTCAAAGGCATGCAGGCAGTGTGGTGCTTTCAAGAATGCCTTGGATTCAAAAATCAAGAACCTGACTGTTTTGGGACAGAGACCATCAGTGCTTTTGAACAAGGTATTTGGCCCCTTGAAGGCATTTTGTTACAGTGGATCCTGCAGCTGGATGGCTTCAAACTGGTTCCAGAACACAGAGATTGATCCAACACCTCATGGTATTCAGTTCAGACATTTTTTCCTCATTTTCACAGGCAAAATAATCACTTAAATTTGACTTTGCATCAATAAATTGCCCAAGATAATAGGATAGATGAAAAGAAGAGCTGACTAGCAGGAAAACATAATAAAAAGGTGCTTGACTGGGTGAGTCAGTTCTGGCCTGTGTGTCAGCGGCACAATTAGTCCTCCCCTTGCAGGCCACATGGTTTCGTGTTGTATTTGACAGACAAATCAATCCACCCCTTCTTCTAAGCAGTGTCTAATGAATAAATCAACAAGGTCACTGGTGCTGCTGCTTTGCCCTTTCCTTGCCAGGCAGCTGGAGCTGGACCTGCTGCCTGTCTCCATCTTCCAACAGGTTCCAAGTGTCCTGGGGAGCAAGAGGAGCCGTTAAAACACACAATTGGGCAGCAAAAGTCCCTGGGTTTACTCCAGACTCACTCCACAGACCTTGTCAGGTGAGCCAGTGCGGGGGAAGTCAAGGAACAAGTACCAGAGGACTTGATGCCACTGGTTGGCATGGGAGCTGCCATGCAGCAGTCGAGGAGGCAGGAGGACACACTGCAACCCAGCCCACCTCAGGCCAGCACAGCCCCTGCCACAGCAGGCTCAGGGCTTTGCTGGAGAGCCCTCAATACGCCACCTGCTAAAAACAAATTGCTGTGATGATCTGGCCTTGTGCGTGCTAAAGGGCCCTGAGCTATTGATGCAATAATAACAACAATGGCAGTCATTTACTCAGCACCAAGTATGTATCAAGCATTTGCAAAACACACTGGCAGATGAGGCTGCTGTCCCAAAGCACTCACTCTAAATGGAGAAAAGGGAGAGACTGGGAAACACACACGAGGGGATGTGTGAGAATGGCAGCACATCTGAGAGCAGCGAGTGAAGCTTCTGGCAGACCTGCTACAAACCCAGCCCTACCCAGCTGTGCTTGCTTCTCTTGTTTTACCCAAGGCTCTTCCCATAACGAATTTGCCTTAGAACTCCATACAAGATCAGCGTCCCCTCCACTGCTCCCCCAAGTAAAGTATTTCCCACATCTCCTCTAGGTCCTTCACTCATAAATCTCACCATTTAGCCCCCCTGAAATGCCAGCAGAACAACGTCCAGGACCAAAATGTTTTTGGGGGCCCACAGAAAGTGCTTCCCTCAGTGTCTGGGTTTGAAAAGACAGGTGTCTGCTAAGGAAGGCGGGAGCCTGTCTTGAAATGGAAAATGTAAAGCCCCTCCCTCTGAATTATTAGAATTTTGAAATTAAGGGGCTCTCAGGCAAAGATATGGGAGTAGGAATAACAGTTCTTTATTAGGAAAAATAAAAATGCAGCAATACAAAACAACACTGACAGAGTCAGAAGATGACCTGAGACCCTGTGGGTCAGGGTGTTGGTACCAGTCCCAGTAAATGGTGGCTGCTCCTCCTGCAGTGACAGATGTGGTTCTGCTGCAGCAGTGATCCTGTGGAAGGGTGGAGTTTTCCTCTGAAGGTCCTTTGGTGGTGTAGATGGACCTGGTCTTCCACTGGGAATCCAGTGGAAAAGGCTGCCTGTGGTGTTCCAAAACTCAGATTATATCAAGGTAGGAATGCTTGGCTCCTCCTCCTGGGTGGAGCATCTCACAATGGGATAATGTGATTTTATCAGTCATGCAGTGACACTCAATAGCCCACGAACAGAAGATATATTCCAGAGCGATGATTGGTTGCGGAAGAGATAAAGAAAACTGCCCCACCTGGTTTTAACAGGTAGCCTAATTAACAGAAGATAACTGCCCCACCTCTAACAGATGGCAATAGAATACACACCCCCAGCCACATCTTGCAGTTGCAACCTAAGACACAGCCTGAGCCAAAGCCCGGGTGTAAGAGCTGAACATGAGTTCTGTGACAGCCACAGGAGTGGTCGGGAAAAGAGATGCAAAGGAAGAGCCAGCAGAGAAGGCAGAGGCAAGTGCTGAAAGGGGAAGGGGTGACCCAAAGCTCACTAGACCTGAAGTCAAGCGAGGAGAGTGTCAGGCTTCTGACCTTGTGGAGAGCATTCCTGGAGAGAAAAGCACGTATCTCCTGCCAAGGCATGGGCAGCAGTCAGTCATATATAGAAGCATGTCTGAGCTGGAAAAGGGCCAAGGGCTTCATGTGACAAGACTCCCACCCTCAAAGGGAAGCATTTTCTCATTCATACCTTCTCCCTTATTGCCCCTGACACTGCCAGTCCGTTCCCCAGCTCCACCCTGCCCAACACTGGCTGTCCTCCTTCCCAACCTGCTTCTACCCTCCCTTTTCCCTGCAAAGCTGACAGGCTGCTTCCAGCACCCAGGGAGCTTTTCCCCTTCCCTAGGCAGTGAAGTCCTTGGAGAAAGGCCCTGCCTTCCCTCTGCTAGCTCTGAGAGCCTGTGATGCCATGGGAGCCAGTGGCTGCTCCATCCCTAGCTCTCACCCACACATCCCTGTGATTCGTGGATGTGCTAGCACACAAACACTTAGGAGAGCTGTAGGAAACTCATGCAGGGATAACCCAGCAGCCTGGCACATCAGGAGAGCCCTGATACAAACAGCTGTGAGGAAGAAACAGAAAGCAGAAAAGAAGGGAGAGCAGAGGCAAGAGGAAGAGACAACTTGGACTTGCAGGAGGAACAGAGAAGTCAAGCAGTGCACCTCAGTGCAGGGCAAGGGATCCAGCAGGAGAAAAGCAAGAGCCTGATGAAGTCCTTGGGGAAATTATCTGTAAATCAGTCCCTTTTCCTTGATATTAAAATAAGAATGAGTTGCCTACCACAAACTCTGCCTCCTGGAACGGGACAGGAAGCCCTGGTCCTGAGAGAACACTATGGCCTGGACAAGTGTCACCATACCAACTGCCCACCAAAGGGATAGGAGATACTCCCAGGAAAAGCACCAGAGCAAACCCCCTGCCTTAGCTGGGCTAGTCAGAGCAGATGTGTAATAATTCTCCCCGAGGCATTCATTGAAAGTTCCATTGAGATACAAAGCAAGAAGAGGAACGCTGCAATGCCTTCTTTGTCATGCAGCACACTCAAACCACTCCTGCTTGAGCCCAAAAGCTCTCTGAACAGCTGGCTGCCCTCACTGGCTGTTAGCCACAACATCAAGGAAAGGCCCTGCCAGCTGCTGAAGAGAGAATGCCCATACAGTAATGAAAGATGACTAACTGTTAGGCCATTGGTACAGATATTAACTACAAATACAGCTTTCTGCCATGCAGGCATTCTAGTAATCATGTAAACAACAAGTTCAACTGCCTCTTTCCATCAAATTGATGGAATAAGAAGACAGTCCTCTGGGGTAGTATGAATCACAAAAATGCAGCCACCCCCAGGGTGGGATGCAACTGTGTGCAGTGACAGCATCTCATCTATAAAGGCAGAAACAAGCATGACTGTACCAGCCACAACAGGAGACAGAAGTGAAACAAGGCAGAGAGCACCAAAATTCCTCCCTGCCACAACTTTCCTAAAACTAGAGGAGAGAAACCAAAAGTAGGGCTCTTGTTATTAACCCTGCCTCTGGCCTTGATGCACAGTGACCCTCGCTGGTGACTCTAAGGGCTAAAGGCACCTCAGAGGCTCACAGTCCATCTTGAAGCCATCCCCATTACCTACCATTTGCACCTTCCTCACTGGTGTAAGTGTGCCAGGGGTTGAGGATGTTGTAAGGACACAGCAAAGCACCAGGAAAATGAAGAGCTTGTCCGACTTGGCACAAGGCATTGCTGCACACACTGCAACTTGTAGCATCCCTCCCCACACACAACCCTCCCACACTCCAGAAAACAAGAGCACTGTGGGAGGAGAGATGTCTGCCTGCTCCTGGCTTGGCCTGGACTCCCTTCACTGCCTCCCTCCTCACCCCAGCATGGAGGAGTCACCTGTACATCAACTTCACGAGAACAAAGTGCACAAAAGTGCTGCCTCCTTTCCTGTGGGTCTCTTTGAGCATGGAACACCTCCCCCTCCCATCTCCCCTTCACTGTCTTTTATAGTAGTCTGGGTGTACAGGTACTCAGCAGATGCTGAGCTGTAAATCCAGTTCCAAGACAATAAACTCAGCTTGCTGAAATCACACATACATTGCCAGTGAGCACAGGAACCCAGGGTTTTGCAGACAGCAAGGCTATTAAATGCTGCTGTCAGAACAAGTTTATTTGACTGCATCAGCTTTTGTAGATATAAGCAAGATGGAATTTAGTCCTGCTTGGGATCACCCCCAGCACTGCAGCCTGGGAGTACAGTGGCCACTGCCTGCCAGTTCACAGTTGCCTGCTCAGGGGCAGAACACACAGCACAGTCATCAAGCCATCAAAAGAGGAATAAAACCAGGCCCCAGGTCCATGAGCAAGACTAAGCTTTACAGCCTTTTTTTGGTCCATATCTAACTAGAGAGACAGAACTACTCAAGTTCAAGCTCTCAAAGGAGTGTAAGGAAACAGCAAGGTCCTGCTCTTCCATAAATACAGACAAGCCTGGAAGCAGATACACTGAAACTGAGGAAAGGGCTGAGGCCTTAAATGGTGCTCCAGGGCTGATGGGTAGAGAGGTGGATGGAGGGCCCAGGTGAGGATGATCAGGGCAATGAAAGCCTGTTAGAGCACACTGCTCTGACAGGGAAACACTGTGTTCTAGGGCACAGCTCTGCTACCCTGTTCCTCAGGAAGAGTTTTCTGAAGGGAACAGGGCTGCTGGAACTTGTTCCTTCCTTCCAGAGCTGCTGTCAAAGAATATTGAGCTGAAGATGATGAGGAAGCTGCAAGAGATGGCAGACTATGAAGGAGGAAGGGAAGATGAGAGAAGGGAAGAAAAGGGAAACTAAGAGAAGGCAGAGGACAAATTATAATCACTAGGCAGAGGCAGGAAATCCTTGCTGTTCACACGGAACGCAGTCACCTGCACACGTCCCTTCCTCCAGGCCCCACTGAGATCCCCAGCCAGCACTGCCATGCCACAGAAGCACCTTTCTTCTCCAGTGCATGCAGGACAGGCAGGCAGCTGGGACACAGCACCTCTGTGACCCACTGATCCCATTTCCCACTTCAGTACTGGGATTAAGAGAAGGGACAACTTTCATCCGGCAGCATAGTGGGAGCATCTATCTTGGGACCACAGAGGCAACGTCCCCTCTGCTGAAAATCCCAAGAAGAAATTCTGCTGCAGGACATTTAGAGAGGTGACCCAGATCCCACAAGGATGGTGAGCAGATGCTCTGTTACAGTGACCAGCCCTTGCTGCAGATAGCTGAAGTTTATTCCTAGCAACTTCCAGGGGAATTTGAAGGAGATTTTCTTGTTTCACACAGCTTACTTCACTAAACTAGAAGTAAATTGGGCCTTGTTTTACTGGAGCATTCAAAACAAAGTCCATTTCCCCAAGTGCCCAATGACCATTGCTTCACCTGCTGATCCCCATGCTTAGAGTGACATTCGGGTTCTCTCTGGAAAAAGGATTTACCTTGCAGAACCAGTCCAGGATCAGTTTCTATCCCAGTGGAAGCCCTACAAAGCCACATCTCTGCGTAGTTACACAGTTATGCAGCCCCATGAGACTCACTGCCAGGTCCTCCCAAGCTATAAAAGCCAAGAAGTTATATCAGATCTGAGCATAAGAGGACAATGTAAGAGAGCAGCTGGAACCACTGGACTGAAATGAGTGACAGGTGAATCAGGCCTTGCATATGGAGTCATCACAATTTTTAGGGTCTCTACAAAGCAACAGAGCTACAGGCAATAGAGCTGGCAATAGGTGGGGGGGCACAAAGAAGAAAACAGGGTCAGAGCAAACACTAAGCAGCATGGACAATCATTTTTACTTCAGCCAGGTGCCCACTAGGTAGCTACCTGGCTAAACAGGGCACATCCAGCAAAATTCCTCATTTCTGCTTTTATGAGATTTCCAAAGTTGCTGGGGGGCATTTCTAAATTCCACTTTAAATTAATGTGAATCAAGTATTGAAACCACTATGGTAACGTGGCAAATCTCTTGGTTTAATATAGAGTCTGACTGTAATTAATATCTGATTGTGGAGCTCTGGGATGTACTGCAAGGAGGTCACTGGAGCGTCTCTGGCATTTTCCTGAAGGCCTCAATTCAGAATGAACAATAAGGAAATCGTGTGGGGCAAGCACATGGGGCAGTTTTGGGGTTTCAAAAGGACACAGCCCCCCTCCATACCAGCTTCACAAGGAGGGTTCAGCCAATGCTCCTCATGCCCCTGGGAGCCCAGGAATTACTTTGGAATCATCTTAGTAGGCCCACTGTCAGAAGTCTGGAACTCATTTAGCAGCATTCAACACCTCACTTAGGAAACCTCACAAGGTGTACTGATCAAAAACTTGAAGGCTGTAGAGGAAGACAGGCTCAGTGCATGCTCCTGCTGCAGCAGCTCTATTATTAGCACAGGCCAAGAGCCCAGCCACTCCCCTCCAGCAGAACTGGCTTCATTTCAGTGTCTCCACACACAGTTATCACAGCATTGCAATGCCCCCACTGACTTGTGAAAGCAGTTCTGCCAGGGCACAGTGACCCTGCTCTCTGCACCCAGGGCTTCTCCCCACAGCACAGCGGTACTTTGAGCTGACCTTGCCAACCAGCAGCACTGCCAGCCCAAGGCTCCTGCAGAGAGCAAGGTCCCCCCAAAACTGCCCTTTGGCCACCCAGTACCAGCCCACCCCACAAGTACCAGGGCACAGAGAGGCAGGGATATTCCCAAGGCATGAGCCCTTCCCATGGGAAATGGCAGAAGCACAGAATGCTAAGCCAAGACACAGTCAGGTGTGTTGTGTAACTGCAGGTTACACTCACCCTAAACAACTGTTGCCTTAAATCAACAGAAAATAAGATGCTGAGAAGCAGACAGCAAAGCAATGAGAAGTGGACGAGGAGAGATCAGGAAGGAGTACTTTGAACTTCTAAATAAATCTGACAGGGAATATTCGTCTTAAATCAGGGTTGCCACAAGCTGGTTGGAAATCTGCCTGGCCAATTTTCCTGTCATCTTGCCAGTTGCTGGGGAGACAGATGAATTTGCCAAGAGTGGGGTTTTTTTTAATATCCAAGACCAGGATTTTCTGCACAAGCCCAGACACACTGTGCATGCCCAACTGTGCTGACAACCTTGGTTCTGCTCATCTTAAACTGCTCTCCCAACAGAACCACACAGGTGTTACATCAATTCCCAAGATAAGCCCAAACTTATTTAAGTCAAGAGAGCTGTGCAACTAAAGCATGGACACAGTGCACACTGCACTCCTCTGACTCAGGATTTAGTATAAAATCACCTGTTGTCACCACAGACAGCTCTCAGCCCCAGTCTGGACACATTTTTGTTGTGGGTGTGAGCAGAGATGAGATGCCATCTATTGCTTCCTCTCCACAGTCCAAATCACTCCCATCTTGGTAGCCTTCCAAAGCTTTTTCATAGTTTCCTTTCAAGAGCCACATTGGCCCACAATTGGCCACAAAGCTCACACAGCATCTCAGCACAGAGAACTATATAAAAACCCTGAATACACAATACAGCAAGAGAGAGCAAATACAAAAGACTCAGGATTGGAGGTGGAATTTCCAGGATGGACACTTTTAGCACAGACAGCTTGACCCAACCTAGGTACCTCCCAGGCCAAGCAGGCCGTGTCTCCCCTCAGAGAATTTTTAACACATGTCAATTAAATTTTGGCAATCGTGCACAACCTTGTGAAACTAAGGCAGTGGGTGATTTAAGCCAAGAGAATGGGGCTACCAGCACTTACAGCTGACCTCAGACAGCTAATCTGGGAAGAAAATTATTTTAACTTGTCAGAAACTGATCTTTTTCAGAAAGAATGAGATTTTTCCAAGGCATTCTGTTCCAGCTTTATTTAGCCACTGGGAAGCCAAGATTACAAACCAGCTTCAGTAGGAGCAAATCCAGATAACCTTAACATATCCAAAAATCCAAGTCCTCCCCAAAAACATGCACAGCTCATGGAAAATAAAGGTTAAAAATAAAACAGCAATTTTCTGCCTGGCATTTGCATAGTTGGATTCTAGCCTGGAAATAAAGGAATATAGAAAAACACTTGTAAAAATACAAACACAATGTGTTCAAATCATGCTTCCATTGACTTTGAACAGTGTTATGCCTGGAGTGAAATGCCTCTATTGGGCTTAAGCTTGTCCTCAGAATGCATTCTGAGTTCTCAGCAATGCCATGGGAACCACATGGGCATCTCCAAGGGAAGAATTTGGCCAACTCCATTTAACTATTTAAAATTCCAGGGTTATTTGCAGAATACAGGCCAGAGTCCCATAAAAGCAAAACAATTTGAAGAGAAAGATATTCCAGAATGACTGTGAAATGGCAAACTGCACCCTCTTCTCTCATCAAAACGCATCCGTTTACAAAGTGATCAGCACGGGTATTGATTCAGGCAAGGGAGAGGCAATATTTACCTAAGCACCTGCATTTATGATGTGTCAACCCACCAAACAGCCTGCAAGCCTAGCAATCATTTACCATGGGAGAGGAGTCTCTATCATTTCAGCCTTAAAAGAGTCATGAAGCAGCAGATAGTGTACTCCAAAGTGTGCATTTTGGCAGCGTGGGAATAAGTCTTTCTGTGCTAGAGCCAGAGCCTTCTGTTTTGGGCCACATGGACTCAAATGAGCTGCTAAAATTCATTCTCATGTGTTCTTCTCCCTCTTGTCACTGTAGTCATCTCTTAAAAATCCCTGTGCCTGGGACTTGAGCAGGAATTTCTCTCCCAACTTTCTCACAAGCAATAAAAAGCAAGCACAGAGCTCAACAGAGAAAGCACTAGAACCATATATGCCTCTTCCCACACTCCTGTCATGTTTCTCCCACAGCCCCCACCTGCTGAAGCCAGCCTGGGTGTTGTGAACAGCAGAGGAGGACAAGCAGGGGTTTAAGCTCATCCGGGAAAGTCCCCAGCCCTCCACTCATGTGCTACTCAGTTCAATCCACCCCTGCAAACTAAATCCTCCTATACCCACATCCCAACCTTACAATCAGTTGTTTAACATCTAACTCCGGGCATAAAAGAATTGAAGATGTAAGGAATGCCACTGGGGCTCTCAGCAGAGAAATCTGCAATATCAGGGATCAGTTTAAAGGGCCTGAACCACCTCCCAAAGCAGATACTGATGTGTCCAGAACACGATTTCCTGGGCTGTCTTTAATAGCATTTTCCAGAATAGCATCACTGCTGTCACGTGTGCTCACCAGCCCCAGCATTCTGCACTCCCTGCAAATGTAAGGAGGTGTGCTGGACTTCAAACACCATTAACCCAGAATAGTGCTCACTTTGGAAATGGGGACCTGTTTTTTTGGAAATACTTTTGTGGTGAATGGCATCTCCTCACCACTGAGAAAGCAAATCTAAACCCCAAGGAGTTCTCACTGCAAGGCAAGCAGATTCCAAAAAGCACACACAGCCCAATGGTGATTATTAGGACATTTTATATGCCACTAGGTAATGTTTGCAGGTTGATACCAGAAAATGTACCCAGGCAATTCACTACCAGCACCTCCAGCCTCTGTGTTGGCAGCGGAGAAAACCCAGGAAAGAAGATAGCAAATGCAGATTTAAAATGTTCTCCAATTAGTTCCTTTTTGTCAATGATTGGAGCAGAAAGGACCTCATCTTGAGAGACAAGCAGCACGTTTCCCTACTCTGCTTACACCGAACCTTTCGGATTCACTTCCACCTCAGTTTTGTCACCATATCAGGACTCACACAGACACATTACAGGACATCCCCAATTTACCACTCTCCTATGACAGGGCTGGCTCCATGACAAAAGCACACCCCAGCAGAGCAAGACAGAACCAGGCCACAGCTTGCACTCCTTGACAGGTAGATAGAGCATTTCAAGGCCCCCCAAAAGAGTCTTAGACTTCATCCCTCTCTCTCAGCACTAGCACAAGCTCTTTCCAGGGAAAAGACTGGTGTTTCTTTCCTGCCAGCCCTCAGCTGAAATGACCAGGCGCCATCAGCCAGTGGGACAGCTGGGTCACATACAGTGACACAGAACTGGCACCATAACAATAAAGACAGCCATCTCTGTGCCATTTGGTAGCAGGATGTCTGGCACCCCAGCACAGCCCTGGCAGAGCAGAGTGCCTGTGGCTCCCAGGCACTGTTTGCAGCAGAGTGCAATCCCCAGCGTGACAGGCTTCGTACAGGTGGGGCTGGCAGCACGCTCAGGAGGGACAGCCACGAGACACTTCTCATTCCCAGGCCATTCCAACACACTCTTGGACAACTGCTTCACAATTTCATGTGTTCCCAGAGCTGCAGAGCTTTGAATCATCTCCGAAAAACCTCTTCAGCTGCTTGTGAGTTACAGGATGATGAAAAGCACAATCTGGGGGGGGAAAAACCCCCAACAAATCTCAAAAGCCTTCCAGCCAGAAAGCGTGGCTGGTGCTTGAGACCTGACACATGGCACCTCAGTGAGGAGCCTCTGCTTTCTTAAATTGGAAAAAGTTGGGCTTTGATTTAACCAAGTTATGAGTGTATGAAAATCGCATACTTAGCATGCAATGCAGTAGAAGCCTTTGTGCAGTCTTAAGTCTACATTAGCATATTCTAAGTCATTTAATTAAGTGTTGCAAATTGTTTTTCTGTTAATTATTTCAGTATTGGACATTATTATTTTCCCTTTTGGAAGACAGAATCTATTTCATGAGGGTTAATAATCCTGCTAACTCTGTTTCCCTTAACTGTTCATTGCTGCTGATAAGGTTCCATGTGCTTTTGTCAGACTGTAGGCTTCTAGCTCATTTATAATTGGATACATCCTGTACTGAGTATCTCTAGAAGTGCTGATATGATATCCCAGATGGTAATATTCCCTCTTTTCTCTGCGTGTAATTTCACAAAAAGGCCCACTGACAGCTAGTGTTTAAAGGAAATTCGTATAGGCAGACATGGTAGGTGATCTGATCTGCCTTATATTAAGGATGGGTAAATCCATTCCGATGGGAAAGAAGTAAAGAAGAGTGAATCAGAAGTAGGGACTGGCATCTGGGAGTCCTGGGCTTTATTCCCAACACTGCCACTGATCTGTTACAGAACCATTAAACTGCTCCACCTCAGACTTCCTCATCTAAAATGGGCTAATTATTGACTGTACCTACCTGGAAGGTGTCTAGCGGGGATTAACTAATATTTGGAAACACTTTGAGAACCTCTGAGGGAAGGTACAATATAAATGCAAAGCAGTTGCACTGCTGCTCTATTAACTGTTGACAGCCTGCTCTGCTCCATTTGAACTGCCTGCCCACAGACCTGAATCAACAATGAATGCAAAGAACTAAGATGAGGAACAGTCCCAACCAAAAAGTCATCCAGAGGGGAGTCCCCACGACTTTTCCAAGCAGTGTGTCTCCCATCTGCCTTGCTATTAGTACACAAAAGCAAACCTCTTCATGCAATAAGGGGCTGCTCAGCAAACCATAAAGAGCTGAAGGCATTATTAGGACTAAACACACATTAAATTTTTCTCCCATAACTTATGCAAACATTTCATATCTGCAAAGCTGAACTAGGAATCTCAGAAGGATCTCACTCTCTGTCCCATGGTACTCTAATCTACATCTTCTCACAAAACTTTATTTGTGACCTTTTAGCTGGTTTCATTCCTGCAACCTGAGACCATTCTAAACCTCTGCAGGAAAAAAAGAACAAAAACTCAATGAGGACAATAGTTCTTAACCTTCAGACAGCAACTGGTCTCTTCCTTCTGCAAAATCATCCACATACTATATACAAGAGCAACAAAGCATAGGACAGTAAAGCAATAATTTTTAAAAAGGCCTATAGGCTGGCCCTGCCCTGAGAAAGAATAACAGACATTGGACTAGAAAAAATAATGTATTTTAACCTCAAAGCATCACATAAACATTAACCTCATCAGCCTGATTTCTAGGATGTGATATCATTCTTCCCATTCTGTAAAACAGTCTAAAAGATTGAGGAGTACTTCGCTCTGAGATCCACTCCAAGCAGCCTGAAATGGTACTGCCCCTCTTCAGCCTGATTTCCTCTCTCTTCACCCAAAGGTGTTTATCTTTCTCTTAAACTCACACACATCCCAAAGTAAATTAGAAGGTCAGGGCGCCAGGCAGGGCCAAAGGCTGGCACATGAATTTACTGTGCTGTCTTCAGTGTCCCTGAAGCCTTTCCTGAGTCCTAATAAAGACATCTGAAACAAGATGCTAATGCTGGATTATCCAGGTAATCTCCCAGAGTTACTTCCCTGGTTTGCCTGGTTATAAATAATGAATTAGGTCTTCACTTATTATTTCTCCTGCCCTTTGGGGTCGCTGTGAGGCTAGGGAAGGAATACAAATTTAAGAATATTAGATCCATTTATTAATATCAATTTCTGCCAATCCTGCATGAGAGATATCCCTCGCCCTGTGTGTGCTACTGATACTCTGAAGGAGCTGGGATGTTAAGGGCATGGATCTAATAGCTATGAACTAGCCCAGCCTTACTCACCATTCCCAGAAATTGAATTTTAAAAAGGCAGATGGGTGCTTCATAAGTGGAAACAGAATCATGTGCCAGTTCTCATTTCTTTTCCATTCCTGAGCACTGGTGAAATGAACACTCCCCACTAGCTGTCTCCACATAAGCCTGCTGTAACAATTTAGTCCCCATCTTAAGAGCCCCTGTTATTCCCACACTGGATTTCTAAAGCACCACCTTAACCCCTTCTCTGCTGTCTACCTCTGCAGCACCCATCCAGCTGAGCACAGCCACAGCAACCACACAGGCTTCCAGGGATCTTTAGGGTGAGAGAACAAGATCTGTCCCACAGCCCTTTCACTTTCTCCCTCTTGCCTTATTCCATCTGCTCTTTGACATGAACGTAATTAATTCCAGTCATAACTATGAGTATGCCTGCAGCACTCACTGTGCTGGAAGTCCCAAGCTGAGCCTTACTCCAGGGACTGGGATTAATTTCAGCTACAGTCTGAATGCTGGTAGATTCCTTAGTGCAGACAGCTTTTACCACCAGGCTCCTCAGCCTGCCCACAGGTCTTCTGGCAGCAGCAGCCATCACCAAGAGCTACAACAATGTGCTCACAGGTGTCAGGATTTTCCCAAGAGCCCAGACAAAATGCTGCCTCTTGCCTTCTATGCACCAATGTGAACATAGGTGGCCACATGAGCACTCCAGGTAGGCTTCAACCATGCAGTTCATTTAATTACCTTAATGAGTCCCATAATAACTTCAAAGGCCCCTCACCAAAGGCATCAGTCACCAGCCATCAGCTGAAGGGAGTAGAAGCTGTGGAAGCAAGAGTGTTAAGTTTCTATAATTTGAATATAGAGATGTTTTTGAGACCCCAGAACTGCTCAGAGCTGGGCTGGGCAGGACATGGTGGGATCACTGCTGACCAGTCTGCATGAGCTCTCAGGCCAGGCAGTAACTCAGACTTCAGCAAGGCCCTCATCAGTCTCCACCTCTTTGGCAATAGGCTCAAAGACCAGGCCAGGAGCCATCCCAGCTGTGCTTAATGCACAGAGATCACTTCTGTGCTGAGAATCTTGGGACAGAATTCGAGTCTTCATTCGAGTCTTCAGGGTTTTTTCCAGTCAACTCTTGAACTCCAGACACATCCTCAATAAAGCCAGGTCCAGTCACTGTCCCTGGATGTACAGGGAGGGCATCCTTGTGAATACCAATTTCCTCTGGAAGCCTCACCTACATCTCCCTCCTGCAACACCCAAGGCTTGCCCAGTGAATGCAGCAGCATGCTCCACCACATTCTCTCTTCAGACTCCAGATTGTGGTCATGTTGCAAAAATAATTGGAAATCTCAGCCAAAATACATGAGGAAAACACATTTCGCAGTGCAGAGTTTCTCTGGGTTTCAAAATACTTCTGAAATCTTTATAGAGTCAAGAAATGTGCTGTTTTCTTCCTTTTCCACTTTGATGTCATTTCATCTACACCTTTGAAACACAGATCTCCTTTCTTAAGTATAAGCACAGCTCTTTAAAGCCCTCTTATGCTTAAAATGCACCTTTTCAATATCAGCCACATATTTGAAACAAAATAGAGAGTGTATGAATCGCTGCACTGAAGATTGTTAGCATAGCTAAAGGGAATAGGCCTGAGTGATAATGCCCAAGCAATGGGCAATTGTTACTGGAGATATTTCTCTGGAGCACATTTCATGGCCCCCAGCATTTGCAGATATTTCCCATTTGTTCATGTACCCTCTGGAAGTCAATGGCAGATATTAGTGCCTTCCTCTCCTACAGAGTGCAAGTGCAGTCTCTTGAGGAAAGACCAGGCTGCCACAGCACTTGAATTAGGACTTGACATTCCCTTTTCTCCCACGAAGCACAGACCATTTGTTCCTCTTCTCTTTCATGGGGCATCCCTGAGTCGCTTGGGGAACGTTGCTAATGGGAAGTGAGACTGTGAGCGAGCAGCAAAGGCAGATGGCTACAACTGAGGGATAAGTCAGATGCAGTTCTAAGTTCTGCTGCCAGCTGAAAGCCCATCCCTTGGAGACTGGGGGATTTCAGTGATGGCTGCAGTGTGAAGGTCATAACTGTGGCTATCCTCTCTTTTCCAGGCCTAGGTGATGACCACAGAGGAGTTCTCTGATCACCACACCTGAGGGATAAGCCCCTAGAACTGTCTGGAGACGTGCTCACCACCCAACCTGAAGGTTTTCTTGTAATGTTGATGTATATGGGATTTCATCTCCTTGAATTTGCTATGAAATTGTTATCTTGCAGCCTTCAGAATCCCACAGTAAGCTTGGGAAGGATCAGAGAGAAGTGTGGGAGACATGGAGGGCAGAACACTGTGCTGTTCATATCTTGTAGCCCAAAAGAAAGGAAAGTCTCCAGACCAGTTCTACATTTCACTGACAGCCAATACAAGCATCCTAAACCTGGTGGTGATCAGCCAGAGCTGGAATAGAGTGAGAACATACACAAATTGCTGCTGCTTCTGGTGAATTTTGTATGAAATGGGGTGATCTCAGAGACCTATGAACGATGTACTCGAAGAGCCAATCCCAGACCCTAGAAATGCAGGAGCGAGCAGCTAGATGCCCATCCACTTGGGAAAACAGGAGCAGGCTGAGCCTCACCATGTTTCTGAGGCAACTAGAAACAAAACAGGCAAAGGGAGAGAGATAATGAGAGAGAGGGGGAAGGAATTTCCTCATTGCACATTAGAAACACTACACAAAGGTTCAATTTTAAACCCACACACCACAGCGTTTGCTGTCATTCTTTGTGGATCACTTGATGTCATCCCACCAGCCACAGCATCCAACATCAGTCACTGTAGAGCAGCCTGTAGCAATACCAGGCTTCCACCTTTCCACAGTCTCAGAGAGAAGTATGTGAAAGATCCCTGTCCAATCCTGGTGGGATGGGCAGGTGGCAGCTGATTATGCCCTTAATATCACTCATCTGGAGACAGTTGTCATGCAGAGGAAAACTCTGACTTCAGCACTTTCACAAAAGACTTTTAACTGCATCTTGTCTGGTCAAACTCTTCCTGGAGTAACTCCACTCAGCTCACAGCCATCCTTGTCACCTCAAACTGGCTGTAATAGCCCTGTGCATGGTCTGGAGAGCAAGGCAGGCCCACAGCACTGCCAGCTCCTACTTCCCTGTGCCAGCTAAAGCTAGTGGGACAAGGGGGAGGATTTTCTCCCTTCTGTGGCCCTTCAGCCACAGCATTCATCTCCTGCCCAGAAGTGGCAGCAGTGGAAATTTTCAGGCATAGCTAGAGTTTATCAGAGGCTGCATATGGCTGATGGAGTGATCTTTGCAGTGTAAGGTCTCTGTTCACTTTCGTAATACTGTGTCACACACTCCTCTCCTGAGCAGAGATCAGGTTTTAAACAAGGACAGGGGAAAACCAAGTTTAGATGCACAGGATAAGACTGAGGCAGTAGAGATTAGAGCAGCCAGAGGAAAGCTGAAAGTCATACTGAGGCATCCCATTTCCTTCTATCTGACAGACCTGGCTTTTAAACACCACTCCCATGTGTCACTTAGTGCAGTGACTGCTCCATGAATTTATTTACCAAGGCAATCCAAGAAGAAAACAAAGGAAAAAAAAAAACAACAGGAAGTTACTCAGATTACAAGTCTGCACAATTAGAACCTTGATATTTCTGGCACTGTAAGACAGAGGCACATTAATAAATAATACTTTGCTCTTTTACAGCACTTTCCCCCAGTGATCTCAAAGCAATTTACAAGTTTTTGCTAGATGAGCTTCACCAAACCCCTGCAAGGCAAGGAATAGATAAATTGAGTCCCTTTGCTCCCAGCCAAAGTTAAGATCTCTAGGAGGGAAATAATGTGATATACCAAAGCAGCTCTGCCAAATGCATACAAGTACAAAAATGAGCCAAGTGCAGCATTTTTAACTGTTCAGCAATATCTAGAATACCAGCTCAAGCTGAGACTTCACCATGCTGGGCACTACCTGACACACAGTAATGATATTCCTTGAGCCAAGGACACGAGACATGCAAAGCATAAAAGAATGTGGGGTCAGGACAGATAGGAAACCACCTAAGCAATGTCTTGCATGACCTGCAGTGCTCTAATCAACACACACAGCATGCCCTGGTTGCTTGGGGCTGGCACTCTATTGCAGGAAGAATATTTTTGGAACACCTGAGCTATCGGGGTCTGGGCTTCCCTCAGGAAGGAGCTACGGCAGCATCTTTGGCATCCAGGGCACAGCCACAACAGAGGCTCAGGGCAGCAGATGGCAGCAGGGCTGGGTGGCAGCCAGCTGGCTGGGTTACATGGAGCTCTTTGTGCAGCTGACCAAGGCCTCCAGATCACAGCACTGTCACCCAGGTGAGGACTGCAGAGCTGAGCAGATTCACATCTAACCAGAGGAGCCTGGAGCAGAAGTGGATGTAGGCTTCAGTCTCTATCACTCTGGAGTCCTTCCTTCCACTCTTTTATCCTTGTGAAGTGTGAGATTATCTCAAGCACTCTGTAAAAGAAAAGTCCTTCCTCCTGACAGCAGAAAAAGCTGCTGGGGTAGGACAGGGGGACCCCAAAGGCTGGAGTGCCTTCAGGCCACAAATGTGTGACTGAACCCTGTGGGCCTCACACTAACACCATTATCTCCCTTAGCTCCTGGGAGCTGAAGAAACCTTCTCTGGCTGTTTTTTGCCCTTAAAGCTAAAAAGATTGACCTTTGCTTATTCTTTCCCAAGCTTGTTAGAGCCAGGTTCTAAGTGTGCTGACCAATGATGGTAAGGTTTAGTGCAGACCAGGCTGTGCTACAGTCAGAACAAAGCCTGATGCTTGTCCCACATGAGGAGGTGTGCAAAAGCGGAGAGATCATGGTGATTTTTGAACAGGTTGACTTCTCCAAGCCCAAAACTGCAGCACAGCAAGCACAGCAGAAGGGCACTGCACAATTGCTGGGTGGGCTTGCTGCTGACTCTCTGGCCTACTGCCAAAGCCAGCTGATTTACCACCCTGTCAAGAAGAGAAATTAGATGCCCTGCTTAGAGGTTTATATTTATTGGAATAGGGAAAAAAACTCAACAAAGAACCTACTTGGTGACTGCTAGAAATATGTGTAAGCCAGTTAAACACACTTTATAAAACCTTACAACAATAATACACTTTTACTGAAACAATCACAGGAGCAATTTCACCTGTACTTACTGTCCAGTCATCTGAGCACAAACAGCCCTGAGATTTATGTGCGAGTGGAAACATAATTTCTATTATCTCCGACATTAAACTTGGCAATGGAAAATCCCATGCCTGGAGTGCAAAATCAATTTCAATAACCAGAATAGCAAGAAGTCAAAGGCAGGACTTGGAAAGGACATGAGTTTTTCAAATAGCCAGCCTGCTTTCTTTATAATGGGAATGCCATTGGGATAGGATGGGGTGGGCAATTGGACATTCTGGCAAGATTTTCTCTCGCAGCATGAAATATTGCTGTAGTTACATGAGGTGGGTTCTGGACCACAGTATGGCTCTCGAACTTTGTTTTTCCTGTCAAACTCCACACTTGGGGCATAAAAGACAGGAGAGCAATGACTGAGCTGCAGGATTTAAGACTGCTTTTCACTGTACCCAGACCTGTGTACCTAGTCCACAATGCTGGCTCTGAGGCAGGACCAGGTGCATCAGAACAAAATGTGCTAATTCCTGAAGAAGCTGATCTGCCCCCCATCCCAATCCTCATTGCAGCAAAGGCCTTCTGTGAGAGGTTTCCTGGCTAACAGGTTAAGGACACAGGTGGAGCCAATCCTGCCCTGGAGAGGGCAGATGAGTTAGGTAACCTGCCAAGATCCATGCCAGGCCAACTTGCTGCAGTTACAAGACATTGCCTCAACCCTAACACACAAACTTGGTATCTGTTCCCACTGTTGAGGTTTGAGGGTGACAGGGGGAGTTGCTGTAAGTATAACAACTCTGCACTTCTTGTGGCAGCCAAGTACCAGCCACCCCACATTGCCATATTCTGCTTTGGAGGCAAAATGCCGACACCTTGCTGAGCCCTGAGGCTACAGACACCTGGATCCAGGGCTTGCACCAGCTCAGATGTGATGGCAGGAGCTCCAGAGGTTTCTGAAGTCATCATGCCATTCCTAGAAGTACCAGCTGCAGATGGGGAAGGCTGCAAGTATGGGCTTAGAAGTGATGCCTTCACACACTTATATTTATGCATTCTCTTTTAGGAACTCTTCACTGGGGCTTCCCAGAAAGCTGGAGTGACAGTGCTGCTGAAGCAAGTACTCAGATCCTCAATGCACCCTTGTGCAAACAGCACTTTCAGCTGCCCTTTCCCTCGCTTCCTGTGCTTTCCAGGGAATCATGGCAGATTTTAATCCATTACTCCACCCTCTGGGAACTAAGACAGGCTTATACTAGGACACCTTTGCCCTGCAAAGGCAAATCTGTTGCACACATATTGCAAACACTCTGGGTTCCCCTCTGCAGTAAATTCAAGATTCAAGCACAGAACCAGCATTTCAAGTTTATCAGAAGATATAGCACATACAGACACAAAAACCTTCTAAAAGAGGCAGTAAAAAATTAAATGCCATCTTCAGTGCAAGAATATTCACAAGTCACAAAGAGCTGAGCCTCTGCCATGAACTACAATCAAGAAATGAACCCAAGGCATGAACCTCTCTCCCAGCTCCCTTCACTCATGTCTTTATGATAACCAACAGCCAGCGCTGCAGAAAAGGAGAGAAGCTCCTGAGTGATCCTCCCTAATAGATTCGTCTTTTATCGTGTTTTCATGACCTTTGTAAAAGGCAATTTAAATTCTAATTGTCCTGTGAGCACCACAGGAATCAATTAGTGACAAGAGATGTTAATTGTGCAGACTGGGAGGAGGCATTGCTGGGCTGCTCAGCTCCAACACGGGGTTAAGAGCCCAGGGGAATGCTGGGATGGTTGGGGCTTTAATCACTCCTTCCTTTCTAATGGTTTCCATGTTGTGCTGCAGTTGTCAAGGTCCATTAGTCTTCTGGAGTACTGAACGAAGCAGTGGCATCTCCTCTGCTCCTGCACTCCCCAAGCACATGCACAAAGGATCAGAAGGAACTGCCACTGAGAAAGCAAATCCTAAAACCTCACTCTCTTTTTGTTCTTGCTTCCCCTCCCTACAGACCTGTATAGAAATCAGGTTTTGGGCACTGGCAATTACAAAGCAAATGCTTAATGTTGGTGGGTTGTAAGGGAGGTGAGCCTGGTCCTGTCACCTAAAGATCCGGCTTGAGCTGTGTGTGAGAAGGAAACCCTCCTGGTTTTGTACTAGGGCACAGTGCTTCTCCATGAAGACCCTGGCACTGATCATCCTGACCCTTGAAATGCCAAACAAAGGGTAGGCTGGATACCCAGTATTTAGACTACACAAGCATGGACAGGGAAAATTTGTCTGAGCCAGAATGAGAACATGCAGCTCAACAGACTGTCCAGCCCATCCTGGCACAGGTACCTCTCAGAAAAGAGGACTTGGCACAAGTAATCAGGTGCACCCTGAGATACAGCATTTGTTACCTACTTCTCCTCAGGGGAAAGCAGCGCTACCCTCACCTGTTACCCCCTGGCTGGCACAGTTACCCAGTGGCTCAGGAGTCCTCAGCATCTCCAAGACATGTAGCATGACTTCATGCCAGGAAAGCTTGTGCTGTGCCAAGTCATGCATCTGGGATGGTTAAATCCCCCAGAAATAATAACCCAACCACTATTTTCTACAAAATACCATCACAGGCCACTATCACCACCTAAATCCTTCTACATTACCCCCTTGGCCAACCAGCAACCTTGGGAACTGCCTTGGGTAGGTGCTGTGCCTTAATTACTTCTGTTCTGCCTGAAACAGGGTAAATGCTCTTTCTTTCTCAGCAAATGCTGTTCTTGGGAATGCTCTCCTCATGGACACAGATTGATTTGGTTTTTAACTCTATTTTATTTTTTAAACACATCACATTCTCTAGCCTCTGGAATAGGTGTTGGGAACCATTTTCTAAAGAGCGCTAAACACAAGGGGAATGTCCCATATGACACTCCATCACATACCCTACTGACATTCTTGTCATTTTTTAAACTGAGCTTTAGGCACCCCACCCAGAAGAAAGGAGAAATGAGAAGACCTCAGAGTCTGTGAAAGTCTCGGTTCTGCTCCTTGGTGGTGGCATCAGAACTGTCCCTTAATTTATGAGCATGAAGCTAATTATAGCTTTAGCTACCTATAATTTGGAAGAAATAGTTAACCTGCTTACCATGGATCTTAAATTTTTATTGCAAATCCCACATGCAGCAAGTTTTCTGAGGGCAACAAGGCTTGAGCACACTGGGAGGATACTAGATGGAGGATGGCCTAGGTCAGAAAGGTTGCTTAGGGACTAAGTAAGGCAGAGGGAGCATGTGGTGTGGCCAGGTTTGATGTCCAAGCCAGAGGGGCAGGAAGGAGCCTGCAATTAGTGTCACACTGAAATTTCTGAGACATATCCTCTGCAGGGGTCCTGAAGCTTCACAGTGGACTCCTGTGGTGCAAACGGGAAGAAAACCTGGCAGGTGTGAAGTGCAATCCCCATATGAGGTTCCTCCCATCCCTTGCCAGAAAGTCCTTTCCAGCTGCCACATCCATTTGCCTGAGCAGTGGAACAAAGCCGATTTCACTTCCAACAGTACAGAATAAGCAATTTCTCTACTCACGCTCTGCCCAGTGCATCTACAGAGCCTTTTCTGAATTTCCATTAAAAGTAATAATGCATTTCGTTCTGCTTCACAAGGCCCATTGGTCACCTGCCTGTATCTCTTTCAGACTCCACTCATTCCTCCTTTCTTTCACCAGCATAATCATTTTATGCTCTCATCTTTGCTTTCCATTATTTGGGTGACTGTGGACACATTTTTATTGCTGAGATATACAAAACAACTCAGTCAACCCTTACACAGCAGAGCTGTCCCCGCTCTAGAAGAGGGAAGCAGTGATTGTGTGAGTTGATCCCCACACCACACACAAGGCTCCTGAGGTGCAGCTGATCAGTGCCACAGCTGGGGTTACCTGAGTCGCACAGGACAGAGCAGGGCTGGCAGGCACAGCACTACACAGGCTCCTGGTGCAGATGGAGGGGGTTTGTTCTGGTGCATTGCTTCCTCTGCAAGGTTTGATGCCCTCACAAAAAATTAGCAAACAGTGAACCCAATCTTTTAAAACCAAACAGGAAACAAGTGCCTTCTGAAGGGCCACAACAGAACTAAGTAAAACAGGCTCATCCATCACAAAATTCCCTGAGGCACCACTTGCCCGTGCCTAGGGATCAGCTGAGCAGTGAAACTCCCTCTGCAGGCTGCTAATGCCTTCCTCTGCTCTCTAAAAAGGATGACAAAGGCAGGCTCACTCCTTCCTTTCCCACTTTATTCATTCCCCAGCATCTGCATTGCGTCCTAACATAGCCTGCACTATCCCTGAGCATTTAGAGAGGGCAGGGGAGCTCCGGCCAAACCCATGGCCTCAGCAAGGGCTGCATGCTCAGCCAGGCACTCAGCACAACAGGGAAGCCTCATGTGTAAGCTGCTCCTGGACAGGAGCTGATGTAAAGAGCTGCCAGAGGAAACCTTTTTCTTGGCACAGCAACTTCTAACACTTCCATAAATCCAAGGAGTTAGTCTGCGAAACATCTAATCTGCTAATAACATGGATATTGTATATTATACGTGCACATGCCATAGATAGTAAATACAGAGGTGTTAACACAAAAAACTATGAAGTGTATCATACACATCTAATTACCAGTCGTTACTCCAGACAGCCAGTTTTGCCTATGCTTTTATCTTCAGCATTCACTGAGTGTGCCTTAGGGGTCCCAATTTTCCTAATCCTAATCATAAATGTAATCTTTAACCTTCCTTTTAACTCTCCAAAATTGCTGCCCTGAATGCCTCCTGTGATGCTGTTACTTATTCACAGTTAAAGGCAGCATTATTTCAGCAGCCCATCTACCTCTTGCTCTCCTGATTCTCTCTATTCACAGGCAGCTTTGTTTCTTTCCTTTTTCTGTTCACCTGGAAGAGCCTGTAATGGCTCCCCCACGGATCCTCACTAGCCAGCTGTCTCAGTCCAGGCAGGACAGCTGGAATCAGGTGCCTTGCTGAGAGCAGGCATTGGTGGTTTTCATGAGCTGAACTGTGCCCAAGGCAGGTGTTAAAACTTCACCTACTTTTGCTTTTTTTCTCTCCTCTGCTCCTGCAAGACTGGTCCTACACAAAAGGAGAGAGGCCCAAGCACAGGTACCTTCAAAACCACACCAGATCCCACAGCTCAGCAATCAAACATTTCTTCAACCAGACACCAAAAGAAAGAAATGGAGTAAAAAACAAGTAGCAGTTATGAGAACTGGGCTACAGAGAGTGGCCATCAAGACAGAAATTTCATTTGCCAAGTAGAAATTTAAACTGATTGGCTTCTAGTAGCATGGAATGAATGTTGACACTAATTTGACTTAAAAGCCACTATTATTTTTCAAAGCCATTTTCCCCAGCTGCCATAAAATACAGCCACATGCAAAAGCTACAAGAAAACATATCAAGTGACACCAACTGAACTGCAGCCAAGTTTCCATGATGGCACCTGGCATTGACCACATCCGAATAAAGTCAAGCCACTGAGTCCAGCAGCAAAAATGCTTCTTGTTTATTTTACTTATTTTATCTTTGTAGCACCAGCCATGCCTGTACCAAGTCCATATATCCCTGAGGCTACATATACAACTCAGCCTCCTGCTGCCAAAAAAAAAAAAAAAAAAAGGAAAATTTGGTTCTCTCAGCACCAATTCAGACCATTTATGTCTGGGCAGGGACTGATGATGGAGCCTGGCACAAAGTCTTTGTCTGGCTCTAACACACTTGTTCCTGTGTCTGGTGATCAGGATGCTTTGGTGGAGCTGAGACTGCCTTGCTGGGAAATATTAACATCTCTTCCAGAGCTCTGCTAGAAACTACTGCCCTTTTCTGTGTTCACTACAGTCCAATGCAGAAGAGAAAGCCATTGTCTTCCCTCTATGCTGGGGTGTCTTAATTTTTCTTAATCATAAAATTGTATAGGTTGGAAAAGACACCTACAATCATCGAGTCCATCCATATTCCCGGCACAACCAAGGCCACCACTAACCCATGTCCCCACGTGCCACATCCACACAGCTTTTAAATCCTTCCAGGGATGGTGACTCCACCACTGCCCTGGGCAGCCTCTGCCGGGGCTTGACAACCTTTCTGATTAAAAAAATTCCCTAATATCCAATGTAAGCCTCCCTTAGTGCATCCTGAAGCTGTTTCCTCTTGTCTTGTTGCTTGTCACCTGGGAAAAGTGACTGACTCCCACCAGGCTACAACCTCCTCTCAGGTTCTATCTGATGCAGGGATATTGTAGTAACTGTTCACTTGCTTTTCCCTGTTTCCTGAAACTGAGTTTTTGCAAGGAAAAACGTGACGTTGTGGCCAGCAAACAGTACCTGTGCATCATGGGACTTGTCTCAACTCTGTGTTACACAAGCTGATAGTCTCTGGACAGTGCCTAAAACAGCTTTTCCAAAGCCGAGACACTCAGCCTTTTTTCTGGAATCCAAACTGCAAGGAAATGAAAGCACTGGGAGTTGACATGACCACAAACAGCAGCTGGCTTTAAAGGTTACTTTCCTTATATTTGCACAAATATAAGAGCAGAGGAGCCTTCTGTGTTGCTGCTGGTGGTACGTCCCTGATAACGTTCCTAAAACTGGCATTCTTTTGTCAGTTTGAGAATCCCACATTTTGCCAGGCACTCCTGAGCTGGCGAAGAGTGCTGGGACACACAAGCCCTGGCTGGAACAGCTCCATGGGGAGGCACAGGGTCTCTGTCCCACGGCAGGGAACAGAGCAGCCTCCTCTGTGAGCGAGCCTGCAGCCCCCAACACTGTGCTGCCAGGGGACAGAAATCTGTACTTGCACTCCTGGCTGCCCTAAAAGTGTCCTTTGTCCGTGTGGGGGGGACAGTGTACTACTGGCAGACCGAGAACATGGAAAAACTGGATTTGAGTTGAAGCTAATGGGAGGAAACAAGACTGTTTTAACAGCGGCAGCCACTGGGTGGTAGAGTCTGCTACCGAGAGAGGTGGCCCAGGAGGTGCTGCTGCCAGGGGCCACAGTGGCCCATGGAGAGTAGGAACTACTAACTCAGGGATGCCCTGAAAATCCTGGGGTCAGCTACACCCCATGGTCCTGCCAGCCCCGCTCTCACAGGTCACATCAAATCAAAGCAGAAGGAGCATGTCCTTGGTCAAAAGGAGGGCACAGGGTTACACTGAACGCCCCAGTTAAACTGAGGCAAGATGGATAACATAAAAATCAGCTCCAAGATCAATATTTCTATTCATTTACAAGCATAACAAGGTTAGAGAGGTGAGCAGAGTAAATAATTAACTCATTTACAGGATTTTGATTTTTTTTTTCCAACAGAGTCACTTTATTCTCCTGGGAGATTAGCTATGCAGTTGACATTAATCACAACTGCAGCAATTATTTGAAGTATTTGATTAATCAATCCAGGGGAAAAAGAGAGCTAGGCCAAGCTACCCTTGCTGCACAGCCCTGCTGGTCAATCAGTCAATACACAGGTGCTGGCTTTCAGAAAGGTGTCATGTTTCCTGCCTAGATACAGCCATAAGATAGATATCACACTTCAGATGGGAAGATGCAGACCATGATGCTTTCCAGCTGAATTAAAGAGTATTTATTAATGCTAAACTTGCTGAATTGGGAATCTCAACTTGGGGCCCTCCAGCTACTGAAACACAAATACAATCGAATGCTTGCCCAGACCTGATGATACATGTGAAAAATACCATTACAGAGCAGTGTGCGTCAGCCAACACTGGCAAGGGGCTGGAACTCCTAACTCTTTCCTTCTCACCTATAATCTGAGAAGTGATTTCAATTAAGGAATAACAAGAAGCATAGAAGGTGGTCTGAGCTTTATTATTATTATTAAAAGATCAGGTTGGAAAAGATCAGGTGAATACGTTCTTTTTCTTGCTATTTTTCCTTCTAATAATTATTCCTGGAATTTCTGTTTAGAACTCCTGCTCCTGGTAGCAGTGATCTTCAAACTGAATTGGAAGAAACTCCAGACTTGGAAAACCACCAAAATCAAGTTTCAGCACCTTTTTGACAACTCTCACACCTACCGACAGACAGCTGGTAATGTGCTATATTATAATATATTCTCAGCTGGTTTTGCTCTGGATTAGGCTGCTGCTTTCAAAAATGCTAATGTTAACTCCCAGAACAAACTTTGCTTGATGATGTTAAGCTTATGTGTAAACTGAAATGCAGTAGAGTTTCATTACAAGAGCTCAACCATTTAAAAAGATGAAAATTACAAGATAGGGCACATTTTAAAAACAAATATTAGAACATTCAACCTGTATTTTATTGATTAGGTTTCCCCATCTAACACTTCTACTGCTGCATATAAATGAAATTAATGTTTCTTTAACACAAAAACAGTAAAGGATCAAAAATCTTTTGGACTGTTACAACTTCTGCAGGGAATTTGCCTCATGATCATGGCAATGCAGAGCTCTGCTGCGTGGCTGCTGTTTGCACTCTCTTCTGGGCACAACCCAGGTGGAAAATAAGCTCTCCTGTGTGCAAACAGGACACCAGACTGCCACACTCCCAAAGCTTTTGCACACAGATCCTTCATGCACAAAGCCAGGAGGCTCCCACTCCAGTAGAGGACACCCTGCAGGAAGAGAGGCAGGGTCTAGAATAAGGCACTACATACATGCTTTTGGTAAGATCAACCACTCCAAGTTTTTTGTCTGTTCCTCAAGCAGCACATTTCTTATGTCTGGCATGCAAAATACTGTAATAGTGAAGAACATTCCATTTTGATTTAAATGAATGCATTTATTTCCAAAAGGGAGACTGTAAGTTAAACAAACACATTTCTCTCTTTGCACATGAAAGCATTGTTTTGTCACAGATGTACAGTATAATACATTTATTTTCTCAATTGTTTTGTATTTGTAAGGCACTGCCAGTTATTTGGATGGGTTTGTAAGGATGAAGCAAATTGCTCTGTGGGGCTCTATTCAGGGAACATAATATTCCCACAAAAGCACCATAATTCTGCATGCAGCAACACAAACTGCCACGACACTGCAGCAGCTGGCAGGGTGGATAGAGTTAGCATTATCAAAACCAGCATGACAACTCCACTCCAAAAGCCCCTTATATGCATAAATTAATGATGAATGTACATTGATTAGCCCCCACCTAGACTCCAAGGAACCCTGCCTTCCTGCAATATAATTTGGAACCTCACCACAGCTGCTTTGTCCATTCAGGAGGCCTGGGGAGCACTTCAGCTTGTCCTTGGATTGCACTGGCCTTGTCCAACGCTCTGGAGCCCTGCTCACAGGTGTGCACTGGGGTAGATCAGGGACTGTGCTACAGCCTCGAGCCACAGGGAGCAGCCAACAACACAGAATGGCATCAGCAACGTGCCAGGAGGGGCATTTTGGGAGGTCTGCCACACAGAAAGCTGAGAGCAAGAACATCCTGCCAGGGATCACGTCTGTGTTCCAGAAGCTGCATATAAATTCAGCTGCACCTATCCTTCTGACTGAGTATCTCCCTTCTCCAGACATGCAGAATGGCAAAACAAGCTGTCACAGAAACACTTTATGAGACTGTGTTTTTCATCACAACTACAACAAGCTGAAGATGTGCACAGGCCCAGTGGACATTGCTGCTCCCAAACTCCCAGGCTTCTCCAGCTATTTGCCAGCTTCCTCCACAGCTCTAACTAGTTCCCACTTGGCACACTTTGGCTTCCTGAAATTTGACCACAGAGGCCTTCCTATCCATCTCTAAGTCCTTCTGGTTACACAAAAATGGGTTTTAAAAACCAAGAAAATATGTGTTCTGAATACAGGCTGAATAATCCACATTATTTAACTCAGGTTAAAGCACGGGTAAGACAAGGCAGGTTGACCTGGAGGCTCAAGTAAAACCATGTGGGAATTCTCCTTTCAAGTCAGCTTGTCTTGCTTGATATTGAATCTGAGTGCAAAGCTTTTATCATGCACAGGTAAATAGGTTTGTACTGAGTATATAAGACAACAATAATGATATATAGTCAGAGTGAATACCTAGATCCAATAGGGAAGCCTGCTGTTCTACTGCTACCTCTCTAAAATATCCCTGCATTTTCCTATGTCAGGTGACTTGACCTTTAACTAAAGGCACTTCTTTCACTTCCTGACTAGTTTCTGTGGGTCATCTGTGGGGCTGCTGAAGCTAGGCTTCTCCTTGCATACTAATGACTCCACTCAGCCCAGGACTGTGCTTTTGGGTGCTGCTTCTGTTACCATACACAAGCTCAGCTTGAGACAACCCAGCACAGCCTACTTTATATGAGCAGGTGCACTGAAACTGAGCAAGAGAGGAAAATCTGTGTCAGCAGGAAAATTAGGAGAGGAGCAGTGCAGGGGAGCTTTAAAGAAACAACCACTCCTTGCTTTATACTCCTTGTCTCCTACAAACATGAGGGCTGGAAGTTTCATGAAGAGGTCCAACAGTGATTGATACATTAACTTCAAGGTCCAGTCTCTACTGGAATCCTTTATCCAGAAATTGTCTGGGATCCCATCGTTCTGCTAAGCCAATCTTTCAATCAGCTCTTTGTATACAGCATCATTAGAAGCT
Source organism: Dicaeum eximium (assembly GCA_013396995.1). NCBI lineage: Eukaryota > Metazoa > Chordata > Aves > Passeriformes > Dicaeidae > Dicaeum > Dicaeum eximium. Next base: position 59,716 of record VWZP01007045.1, read on the forward strand.
TATAACAGCTCATGACCTCAGAAAATTTACTACTTAGAGCACTGACAGATAATAATAACAATGCAGAAGGGAATTTGGGCAGAAAAGAAATCTCAGCTTTCTAAATTTTTTGCAGTATAATGTTAGTTTTGATCAGTCAGCTGTAATGTGAAAGCCAGGAAAGAGCTGACTCAGTGAACACACTAAGTGCTGATTTCACACAGCAACCTAATGATGACAATGATGATGCTGTGGTAACTCGTGTACAGCTACTGAGCATCACTGGGAGAGAAGGAAGACCCCTGCAATATATTGCTGTGATTCCTAATAGACCAGTAGAATTCCTGTTGTCAGAGTCCTAAGGGAGATCTTGAACCATTGCCGGAGCTGGGAGGTGGCAGAAAAAAACAGTATCAGCTGAGTTGTCCAAGCTCTCTGCAAAGGTGAGTCAGACCATTATTCCTGTTTTGCACATCTCCATCTGATTAGCCCAAAGTGATTTATCTCAAAGGAGCACCCCTCAAGATGTCCAGCCCATCTTTTCCAATTCCCAGCCTGTCACTCATCAAGCTACGACTATAGATGCCTGGAAGACTACAGTCCCTGACTTCTGAAGTGGCAGTGACTAAATCCCAAAAAGAGCATGACAGCTGGGATGATTTTTCTGCTGCTGGTTGTTACCTAGGAAAATTCTAGAGAACGCTGTTCTCACAAACAGGACAGGAAGGCAGTGCTGTTGCTGTATCCATTGCATGGGGGGCTTGGTCCCTCTGCCAGCCACAGCAAAGAGAATAATTACACAGAAGTAACTCTGATAGGAGCAAGCAGATTATCTGTGCATTTACTAGCAAGCTGGATAAGAGTGTTGCAGAATCACAGAGAGGTTTGGGTTGGAGGCGACCTCAAACACCAACTCGTTCCACGCCCATGCCATGGGCAAGGACACCTTCCACTAGACCAGGACAGTCCATGGCCTCAACACTGCCAGGGATGGGGCAGCCACAGCTTCACAGGGTCTGTAAGACCCCAATGCCAGAGTCTCACCACTCCCACAGGGAAGAATCAGATCAATTAATGGCATTCACCAAATTCAAATACACTGAGCTGGTGGGGAGCAAGGGAGAAGAGGCAGCCATTGTGGCTGGATGGAAGCAGAAGGACAGGTCAAATAGATTTACAAGGACTTTGAAGTAGGAACTTCTCAGCATAAAGCAGCAGTTGCAACAAAATACACGAATATCACATGGCAATCAATACAGATCAAAAATTGGGTCAGCTTTACAAAGCACCTCCCTATTTCCAAGAGGATCATTAAGAAACAAACAAAAAAAAAGTGCAACTATTCAATGCAGTTAACACAGCTGAAACTGTGTTTTATGTCTGGAGCTGAAGTCATGGCATGACTTCATGTCTGAGATGAGCGAATGGAAAAGAACACATGGAAAGATGGCTGGGCTGGGCTCAGCGCGCTGCTCCAGGGGTGCCCGCCAGGGGTCCCCCGCGCCCAATGCCACCGCCGGGAATTCATTCCCTCCTGCGGGATTTTGTCATCTCAGCCCATCCCTTCCCCGCCCTTGCTGCCCAACCATCCCACAGCTCCCCGGACACCAGACCACTGACACCTCACCGCTCTTCACCAGGCTGAAACCCAGCGGGTAATGACACATCTCTGGGCTTTTGTGCACCTAATCCCACACCAACCATTCCAGGGCCGGCAGAAGAGACGAGCTGCAGCAATAAATCCATGATTTTTCTGCATGGTTATAACATCTGTACATGCCTGAGACATGTCCACATGGGCCAAACACACTTCACGCTAGAGACAAACACATCCTTGCTTCTCAGAGGCTCCAAACACTGGTGTAATATCAGATTTCCTGGGATGGATTTGAGCCTTACAAATCCACATTCGAGAATGCCAGTGGTTACAAAGCATGGACTGTAAGTAACTGGTGGGTAATTATGAAGGGATGTGTCTGTGTGGCTCAGCTCCAACATCAACAGAGGGAAGAGCTCTGCCTATTGAGTCACCAACAGCATTTCCTTCCAGCCCTTGGGTTTCCCAACAGGTTCCCTCTGAGTTACTACCCAGACCCACAGTGGCTAAGCTCATAAAAGCTGCTGAGCTCACAGCCCCAGGGAACAGGGCTCCAGGCCCCCACAGCCAGGAGAGCTTTCCTGGCCACACCATGCTTCAAAGACATGGTGCCTCACCAGCCTCTTTATTACAGCAACTGAACTGAATACCAACAACATCCCAGTCCCAGCCACCACAGAAGCTTCAGAGATGCCCTGCCATCATCAAACAAGGGCTCCAGGAATCACACAAGAGTTTTAGTGCCCCATCCCTTTGGTTATCCATGAGTCCCAAACTGTCCACAGCCCAAGGACCCCCATGCAGGAATGAAGTCAGCATTTCCTCTGCAGGAAAATAATTTGGCTAATGAGAGATTGTTAAATGAGAGGAAGATGTTTCTTAATCAGAGACCAGATCCCATCAAAGATGGCAGGAGTGTGCCAGACTCACATTATCACAAGGGCAATGAATACACAGGCATTTTTATTTTACCTTCATGATGCGCAAAGTTACCTGAATTCTTCTACACTTAGTTATTTTCTGCTATTTGGTATAGACTTTTCATTTGCTTTCTAGTTTGTCCTATTGCTTCCTTCTGGTTTTCTTCTTTTTCTATTACTTTCTCAGTTTCACATTTTAGGTTCTGTTTCTTCTATTGTCACCATCCCTTCCAGTAGAGCTGAGCAGTGAACATGTGTTGATCTGTCTGCTCCATGTCATTCCCCACTGTAATTTTTACTCAACAGATTTGTTAGCCCCATAAAATAGTCACTGAAAAGTTTCCAACAATAAGAAGGACTTAGGACTCTAAAAAACTCATCTCACTGGATCAGGTGCCAGACCACAAGAACAAGCTAAAGCAACTGATTTGATGGAGACCAGAGGGTATCTGCCAGGGTTCTGCAGTAAAGCATCTGCTCCGCTGCCTGTGGGCTTTCCTGTGCTACTGCAGCAGCACCTTCACATCTCTACCAGAGCAGAGGAATTCCCCAGGTCTGCAGGACATCTGAAGACATTTCTGAAGACCAGATAAGAGGAGGCTGAAAAATGCAGCTTCGGAACTGCATGTATCTCTGAAACAATAAATGTTTTGAGTGATCAGCATTTCCAGGCAGTGAAACAAATGAGAGTTTCCATTCCCAGGGGAAGTGGGAAGCAAGCAAGCTCCATTCCTCTGTTCTGTAGTGTACAGGAAATCAGAGTGATTAATGGCAGCAGTAGGGAAATGCACATGCAGCTTATATTTCCAATGTAAATGACTTGCCACCTCACCCCTCTGCTTCCTGTTCCTTCATGTAGCCCCCACGCTCCAGCTGGTAGTTGAAGTATGTGTGAATCAGGGAGGAAAAAGGAAACAGGACTTGTTAGACTGCTTCCCCCCACCCCAATTTAAATGAGAAAGGTAACATGCTAAATAAAGGGCAAACAGCTGTTCAAGCCTGAGCTCTTTTTGCCGACAGACCCAGGGTGGTGACATAGGGATGGACTAAGGAATCCTGCGGCATTGTTGCCAGACCCCATCTGTGCCAGGGGCAGAAGGTCCCTGCTAACAGAACATCTCCTTGCATTACAAAGGTCAAAGCAGAAGGCAAAGGGGCTTTTTAGGATGCTGCACACCATCTGTGGGAACTGCCCAGTTCGCAGGGATGCTGAGACACAGCGAAAGCCAGGCCAGGAGAAGGAATGGCGAGGAACGCGGGAACATCCGCTGCGGGAGGCGTGTCCCTGCTCTTTCCCAGGCAGCTCACTGAGAGGTGCTTATTTTTACAAAGCAGGCTCTGAGATCTTAAAGAACCAATGTTGTCGTGGTGCCCTAAACCAACGAGTATGTGACCTACTCATTCCCACTCTGTCCCTTGACCTTTTCCCATAGCATTCTCCAAAAGCATGACATGAAAAATAGCCCTTCTCAGCTCTCCAGAGGCTTTGGAGACAGCATCAAAGCTCTGCGCTTATAAACAGTTCCAGCTAGGCCAAAATGCCATTCCAGCATCAGGGGTCCCAGGATTTCTAAGCCTGTCACAAGGAACTGGAGGGAGAGGGGGCAGGGGAGAGGCAGCATGTGTTGCCAAGGGAAGGGGGAAGCGAGGGCCAGGCACCTGGAGTGTGAGCAGAGCTCCAGGAAAGCCCCATGGGCTGACACAGGATTTGTACACACACCTGAGGCTACACAGGATCCTTTTGCCTCCTTGCTTATAGCTCTCTTAGCATAGGCTGAAGGATCATTTACCTCATTGATCCTTCAACATAATCTTTTCTCCCTTCTCTCACCTTGCTCATCCTACCCCTTGCTGAGGAAACTTCAACTGTTCCCAGTTTTTGTGTTTCCTGATAGCTCCAGATCTAACTTCCCCTAGCAATAGCTGTACACACTCCTTGAACACCCACTAAAAAGCAAATGCCACAGAAGATGCTCCATAATTGAATGAGGCTTTTTCCACTGCCTGTGGGCTTTCCTGTGGATGATGCTTGTGCATCAACCATCATTCCATTCCTGTAACTTACATTTTACCTGTATTTGTTTCTCCACAGAATCTTAAGAGCTGCAAGGGACCCACAAGGATCCTCATGTCAAACCCTTCTGTGAATGGCCCATACAGAGTACAAACCCAAAACCTTGCTGTTATTAGCACTATGATCTAACCAACTGAGCTGATGATCTCAGAGGTTTTGTCCTCCTGTTCCTGCCACAGACTACAGGCAAGGCCTTCATTGGGCAATCCACAGCAAAGGCTGTTTGAGGACTAATTACAGCCCACTGTCCCTTGTTTCAGTGCACTACTTTTTGCCATGAAAAGGGAGACAAAAAAGGGGTAAGTTTTTACAACCATCTACCAGCACACCACCACCTCAGCCAACTGTGCTTGGAGCTTCACCAGTTGAGTCTGGGTCACACACTCCCCAGTACAACCCAGCAGCCAAGGAAAAACCTTTTTATGTCTGGATATGTGGACTGGTGCTGGTGGCAGCCAAGCAGGTTTGTGTTTGGGTAGGTCTTACGTGGCAACAGGGACACTGCCCTCTTGCAGGGCAATAATTTCAGTCCCAACAAGGAAACTGGATAATTACAGAGAAAAGCAGCAGGCGCTTCAATCATTCCTACTGTGCCAGGTCTTTTAAAATGTCATTGAAAAGAAATGGTGGGATAATGAATGCCTTGACTCACTTTCAAAGCACCTGGCAGGACAAACAGGAGGAAGCAGCAAGGTTAGGAGGGCTCCACCATCCTTCCTGGTTCCTGGGGACTGACCCTAGAGGGTGGGAGATCTGGGACAGTATGGTGTGATCATAGGATGGCACAAAAATAGCAATACAGTCATGTGAGTTCTATTGCTGTAGATGTCTCCAGTTTAAGTGCAAACCACCTGACTTTATTCCAGTTGATCTTGTTCATTCTGTATTTTAGTTGTGGCCCTTCTTCATCATTTTCCCTTTTATATAGCATCAGAAAAGCATTAACTCATGACTTTGTTTCATTCCACTGACATAACTGCTTAAATATCCTTCCTGATGTTTTGACATATATCACTTGGACAGACATTTAGAAATTTAAACCATGGAAGCTGTAGGACATTTTTAAAAAATTAGAAAATATGTGGACAATTCTTCTGTTATTTTAACAACATGAAGACTCAACACTTGTGTAAGCCTGCCAGCAAATACAGGGAAATATGTGCTTACCTGGCACAAATATTAAACGGAGCACGTAGATTTTTAGAGCCACATATTTACTACACATCCTGCACACATACTCTAACCCCCACATTCACAAAAAACACATGTACAGCACGTAAGGCAGGCACAGATTATTTTCAGTGCAAAGCACCTTTTCCTATAGGCAATAGGAGCATGTGTACCAAGGGAGCACACATACACTGAGCATGCAGACAAAACATCCATTCATTCCATGTAACAAAGATTTTTGTCTACCAAATGAAGAATTGCACCTGTATATCCACTTAGAATAAATTTGACATTAGCAAATGCACAATTGCTGTGAAAGGAAATAATACATCTGATGCGCTCAAAAAACCACCCTTAATTATTCAGCCCAGAAAACAGGAAAACAGAACAATCAAATGAAATGCCACACACAGAGGCACTGTATGTGCACAGAATGTACACTGGAGAAAGCACACCACACCATAAACAAACACAGCATTCCCAGAAGGCTTCTCCATACACTTATGTTGTGCTCAAATGCACACAGGCAGATCCTTAACCATACACTCACCTGCATGAATATGTACCAGAAGAACAAAAGCCCATTACACATAATAAGGAGTCAAAAATGCACACTTTAGAAATGAGGAACACACTACACACTACCCAACTCATGCTTGTAAGTTGGGCTCCACAGAAAATAATTCGCAAGTCTCAAATGCAGGCTGCAGTTAATAATCCTCACGTGCTGAGGGCTGCATTTCACCCTGCAGTTCAGAGCACAGCACACAGAGCAGTGGGGCTGAGGTCGCAGCTGGCCCCACACAGGTTCAATGCCTACAGTTCATGTGTAGAATTTAATCTTCTCCCAGAGTAAGCACTTGCACTGCTGCTGTAATTCCCCAGAGCCATCTTAGAACTATACAAGCTACTGTGTCTGGACTGCCCTGTTGCAGCCAAAAGCCATTTGGAGATTCATTGGCAATACTCCCATTTGTCCTCCCTGTCTAGGGGGGCCCAAGAATTCGATTTTATGGAGGGTAAACTAATGCAGCCGTCACATGGGCATCTCAATTACCCTGTGCCCTCTTACCTTACTACCTCTACAGCTGCATTGGAGGGCAGCCACTGTTTCCACTGCAGCACCAGTCACAACCTGAGCAACAAAGCAACTGCTGGAGGTGGAGGATAAAGGCAATTTACTCCCTTTCATTGCCCAGATAAGACCTCTGATAATTTTACAGTCAGACTATCGAGTACCTAAACAGAAACAAATGCATCTAATCCAACGCATCAGTGGGCAGTGCCAGAGCAGCCAGCCAGGCGTGACTCCGGCATAAATCAAAAGCAGGAAGTAGAACAGCCTGCTGCCTGCCCAGGGCCTACAGACAGCCTTCCACTTCAGAGAGGTTTGCACACAGACAGAAACCTCCTGTTCCACAGCTTCTGTCCACTACAGGCTAAATAGGAAATCCCAGTGACCCACTGGGAGACAGATTCCGGCTTGCAGCTTGAACACCAGACTCAGCTTCAGCTGCTCCACATTCCAAACCTACTCCAGCCATGGACACACAAAGAAATCCTGTGGCATGTGATTAATTTAATCTATTGCACATAGTTTAAAAGTACCTGACAAAACCCCATCATAAAGGCTTAGAAACAGCAAGGCACATCCAGGGCATGTTTGCTTCTGCTTCCAGAAATGTACATTTCTTTCTTTCTGTGATGAAATCTAGACTTACTTAGATACAGCTGTTAAGTGTTAAGTGAAACAAAATGCCTTCCACATCTCTCCTTTGGTCCTTTGTAAGGGAAATGGAAATCAGCACTGCTCCCTTAGCTCCGCTAAAAGCTGCAGTCTCTCTAAATGCTATAAACTCGCACAGTACCCCACATGGAGAAGGATCTCATCCTGCTATTGCAGACAAGCCTGATGGCACAGCCACAGAGACACAGACACAACCTGGGGTCTGCCCTGTCCCTCCCAAACAACTCTAACCAAGCAAAGGTTGTGGAAACCCAGAAAAATGGGGAGTATCTTCTCCTCCAGGTGCTCTATGCGGTAAGCAGAACAAAACAAAAGAAAAACAAAACAAATCAGGAGAGACTAATGAATAAAAATAACAGACTCTCCGCTTTTCTCCTTGTAATTTCCCCACCCCAGACAGCTGTAATATGGAAAGTATTGAAATTTAAATCACAACTCAGCCTAACATCAGCTGACAGGCTGCCAATGCAATAATCTCAGCCTGGCTATCTTCTCTCAGGGAGAACAACAAACCAACTACAGCAAAGTGATAAATTTTCAATTTTATTTTAAAATATACCAGATAGGAGATTTTATTGGAGTCATAAATATGTCAAAAGCAATGTTGGCATATGATTGGAGATTGCCCCTTCCAAGGGAGCAGCTCTCCTTGCTTAGAAGTGCCATCAGATTCTTAATAAGAGACTCCAGTTACACTGCAGCAAAATAGTTCCTATATTAAGCCAATTGAATGTCTATTTGCCAGATGTCTTTTTTCTCTTCTCTGCCAGCTCCAGCTTCTTAAAAAGGAGAAATGAGGGTGCTGAGGTCAGACCCAAGCATCACCAGTTTGAGTTTTCATTTTGTTGTTGGAAAATAGCTGAAAAGTATTTGATTTCTCACCAGTATTTGAAAGCAGAATTTCATGTCAGTCAATGAAGCTTCCTTTGATTTCCTAGAATCCTAACCAGCAGGTGTCAACCAAGTTCAGCCTCAGATTTAAAGCAAATCGAAATCAAGCCCTTAATCCTAGCCATGGGTCAACCTCAAATTACGGAAATAGCACTTGGCCTCAGTCCCAAAATTTCATGTGAGCTAAAACCAGTTCTAAATCCCACCAGCCACTTCCAGAAATATAAGCTGCCTTTTGTAGCCTCTGCACCTCTCCTCCTTCTACCACTGGTGCTGTGACAGATCACAGCAGTCTAACAGGAAGAAGTCTGATATTTATGCCTTTTCATAGTTTCAAAGGTTTTACAGACTGGCTCTACCAGCTATGTCTCTGAGCATGATTTCCACCTTCCAGCTTACTCAGGAAACCCTCATATTCTTATACCAATAAATTCAAATCAATCAACTCTACCGCCACTGATTCCCATCACCACAGAATCTGCCTCACTGAAACTCTGACACTGAAAACTGAATGCAAGGCAAATGAAATATAACAATAATCTGTTATTTTATGTTTTTTCATATAAATGCTTTGCAGATTTAATCTTTTAGCCACAAAACTGTAAAAAGGGGATAGAGAATTAGTAAGAGAGCCAATACATAAAATATTACAAAATAATATTCTGTAGTTACAGCCAATCTAACAGTAACAGCACCACAGAGGGCAAGGCGAGAAGGAAACATAAGCAAAAGGTGACATAACCTTGCTTAGGTTAGAGGTCTGTGGTCTTTTTAGACATTACCTACTCCTCACAGTCAAAGGAGTGCTAGATGCTCTTTCAGTATTCTGTCTAACACATTGATCATTTGCTGTAGAAGGCTTTTAAAAAACCTTGTGAACATAAAACACCATCAGGTATATTTATCACAAAATATCATCCTCCTACCCACAGCCTCCAGTCCTGGACATGCCATTCATTGGTCTTGAAGCAGCAGATGCATCAAGACAAGCTGAAGCTTTTAGCAGCTTTTTAATCTGAAGGAGCAGATCGAAATAGAAGAATTACCCATCAGTCTTAGGCTTAAAATATTTTGACTTAATGTACTACACAGTGAGGCTGGCATTCCTCTGGCTTCTGCAGTGTTTTCGATAGGGACCTGTACAATTCATCATTGATTGGCAGAAGGTCAGGGAAATCTGGTGAAGTACAAAACAGCTAGGAAAGAATTCAGCTTGCATTGTAATGCTTTTGACAAAAGAGAAACTCATGCTGGGGACATCAAACTCATGCCGGGGACATCAAAGAGGATGGCCTGGCTCTACTCTTCCACCCTCAGGAGGACTCTCCGAGAAAGCAGAATTGGCCAGTTCCCACCACATTTGAAACTATCATTACCCAAAATTCTGTCTAACAAGCACTGATAATGATGGAAGAGCACAGACAAAGCTGAATTCAGGAGCACAGCTGCCTTCACAGGTTAAAAGGTCTGTGAGGCCATTCCCATTACAGAACCCATGGAACTATTTTGGGCACTAATGCCTTTCAGGGTGCTCTAATGGGCTGATGCACAATAGTACAGCCAAGCTGTAAGTCCTCCAGGACAGAGACTGCAGCTGACTGTACATCTGTGCAATATTTAGCACAATTGAGCTTCAGCTCTAATAGCAGCCTCTAAGTGTAACCATGCTACAACAATGGGCAGTGATAACTTAGATAATAAAAATAACATAATGCATCGGGAGTATCTATGGCATAATTACAAGGTTTATTCAAAGCACCTAATCAAATTGTTCAGCAACTTAGCATAAACACGGACATAGAGGCAGATACTCCTAGATTAAGGAGCAAATTATGATTAGTGCAGGTATAATTGCCTTGGAACTCCCCACACTTTCAGTCAGGCCAAGGACTAACAGCATGTTCAGGCAAGCATGTATTTCTCCTTGTGGAAGATAAGCCCCAAACACTTGTTTAAGAGCAGTCTAAAAATGCAGGGATCCTTGAGTACTGCACCTCTGAGCCCAGGAGGAACTGACCTCAGGCAGCTTGGTTAGCTTCAGACTTACTTAAGATGCCTTTAGGGCATTCTCTAGTTAAGATGGTGCACTAGTAAAGTCTGTTTATTTATATGAATAAACTTTACTATTTAATCACTTAACAAAGGAGTGAACTCATTTAGGTATTGACTGGTTAACCTACCTGGCAAACAAGTAATATCCAGGCAAGTAGGAATGTTACTTCACTAGGTTCCTCAGTTTCTAGTCCTTCCAGTAATGGGCAAACCTGCTGTCTCACTAGAAAGCTGTCCCATTAAATCGTTGCAGCACACAGTAACTACAAAGTTCTCAGAAGATTTTATTGTACTCTCACATTTGGCAGCCACATGATGTCAGTCCATAGAGAAGGCCCTAATAGAATCTCAACAATATAAAATGCTGACACATCCAACAGCACAGGATCCCGTCTAGCACAGGACAGCCTCTGTTCCAACACACCACTGAACACTCTTCCAGTGCTGTCAGATGTCACACAAATTCACTTGTGCTCCTGCTAGGTGTCTATCTACCTTCAGGAAAAATCCAAGCATCAATTCACATGTAGAGCTGGAGGCCTGAAAACACACAGCCACCTTTAAATGAAGCAGCAGCACCAGGAAAACCCACAGGGGTAGGGAATCAGCAAAAAAACCTGTCTGCAACCAGGTCAGCTCCCACAGTCCTGCCAGGACCCCTCCTTTTTGTTTCCCTGATCCTCTTCCCATCCTAGCATCACACCAGGACCTGGACACATGAGCAGATAAAGGCTTCCTTCTGATGCAGCAGCTAGCTTATAAATGATACAACAAATTAAAATTACAACAGTGATAACACCATCGTCTGTAGTATTCACAGGTTAATGCATTGTGCCCATGAATGAATGTGTGCTGACTCACTGCAAACAAGAGCTCTCCTCTGCAGTACCCTGAAAACCAGCGTCCTTCCCCTGCCAGGGAATTAATTTTCTCTGCTTTGGAGAGAGGAGAAGGAGGGAATTACTTCCTCTTGCTGGCTTCCTGCATTAGGAAAGCCCTGGAGGTTATTTAAATGGGAACTTCAAAAGAGGTGTATGATGGCTGTTTACTGCTGGAGGAGGCTCATTTTACACTCAGATTTAACAGCCTCTCTGACTCAGAGGCAAACAGCATCACTTACAGGCTTCGAGCCTCTCAGCTACAGCCAGCTCAGGTGCAGGGGGCCAGCGGGAATGGGACAGACAGAGAAAGGATTTTTTTTTTTTAATGTGGGACAGGAAGGATTTTCAGGCTCGGTAGGGAGTGATAGGGAATGGTCCTCCATGAATAGAGAGCCTAAATGCTCCAAATGGGGAGTAAGAGGCTGCTTAGTCTTTAGGACAGTAAGGGAAGGGAATTATGAAAAGTGGTTCTGAAGCACACAGACAGAGAGAAGAAAATCAGAGATTCTCATGTACTGAGCCTCCTGCACATTTACCAACCATGTCTTCTCATCAGGTCTTGAGGCTACTGTGTATGAGCTGCAATTCGTTCCTTCCATCACTTTCTTCCTGGGGATAAGGCAATGACTTTACCTTGGGAAACCTTATTAAGCAGATTCACTAATACAGAAGGAAGATTTAAAAAACACCCTGCTCCTGGCACTTGGAGTGGAAGCACATTTGTGATGTGTCTTTGTTCCCCTAAGCACTGATCTCTCAGTCTGACATTAGGGTGGATTTGGAAGGGAGATGAGGTTTAGAGATAAGGTAATTCCCCCACCACCAGACTAGATCCAGCCAGCACAATGAGCAGTCCATGTCCTATCAAGGCAGCTTAACTACACCCTTTCACAGTTCCACTTAGCTTTGGCCACTGAGAACCTAACACACACATGAAATTTAACTGGTTAAATTTAATCACATTTGTAAATGTGGAGTTTGGGGTTTTATTCCTCTAAGCAGAGAAAATCTCCTCACCTCCACCTGTTTAAGCAAGCAACCAAGCACATGGAGAAGCAGGCAAGATCAAAGAAACCATCGCCCTGAAGAACCTGTAAGTAGAATTTGTAAATACAGGAGCTTCTGCAGCTGAGCATATGGACTTACCCCAACACTCATGCTGGTCAAACCACAGAACTATGAATTTTGGACTAAATCTCTACTTTTTTTCCCCTGTGGGCATAACTAAAATAGAATCTTCTGAGAAAATACCGTTTTGCCAAATTTTCTGACACATTCTCCCTAATACTGCCTACAGCAGGATGCAACAAGATTAGCATGGTAGAAATATCACCTTGTGGGAGAAATAAGCTCCAGGTAAACCCAGTACTTACATATGGTTGACTATAACTGCTCCAAGCATATTTCAACTTCTGTCTCCATCAGGCTGGGAAATTATTGCATATATATTCATCTGATACAAAGAAAGTGGGCCCTTGGAAGGATATTTTTTTTCTCTTCTGAAAAATGAAAAAGGGTTGCTTTAATTAGAATCTACTAGCTAAAAGCCTGTTTTTGGAGCAATTGCATCAATTTTGTTCCATTAGCCACCATATGAAGCCAGATCAGGAAATAACTTGATATGGAGTTGAAAAAAGAAAGTAAATGAGAACAGAACAACAAAACCCAGAAGCCTAGAAGCAATCAAGCACCCAAGAGTATTGGAGGGGTTGAGGAATTCATCCCCTTATTTCTGTATTTCATGCCTTTTCCCATGATTGCAATGCACAGGAAAGCAGAGGAGTGCCAGCCATAGACAGCTCAGAAAATCGAGCCACAGGTGAATCTCTGCAAGCACTGGTGAACGCCCTCCATCCCAGCTGATCCCTGCAGCTTCCAAGCAGCCACTCCAAACACCCCACAGGTATGTGACAGATGTGTTTGCTCTCTCCCAACTTCACCAAGAGCTTTCTGTACTGAGAGCACTGCCTGGACTGCTTTAGTCTCTTGAGGCAAAACTGTATTATCGGCTCCATCTGCACCTCCACCAATTACAGTCAATGTATTCAAGGGTGCACAGATCAAACTTTTGCTCAAGTTTTGGATTATTCAGGCTTGCATGTGACAATGGCTGTGTCTTCAAAGTGCTCTGAAAGAAACTAGCTGAAGGGCAAGGACATGTTAAACAAGGGACTGTTTTGGCAAAAATTTCCTGTCAGTTTATCCAGACAGATGGGAAGGCTGTCCTCTGTGAAAGGCCCTGTTCTAGGAGCTCAGAGATGAAAAACAAAATGTAAATTCAACAAGTGAATATTCATAAGATGAAAACTTCACAAGACTCTTATATATTTAGAAGCCTTTGCTTGAGAACATACCTCCCAACACCAGACATTTAAACTAATGAACCATCCAGACTGACACTACCTCTGAACCTTCTCATCACACCAGCTCAGCAAATTATGTCTCTTGGGAGATCTGGAGTTGACAGGAACCTTTCCCTCTAGGGCAGCAACCTAGCCAGCTCTAGATCTACCAGTGAAGCCCAAATCTGCTCTGTTCTCTTCTTCAAACGTCAGACTGGGCTAATAAAAAAAGATTTCTTTAGCTGAAGCAGTGCTCAGTGTTCTTCCCTCCCCAGTCAAACCCCTTGGGTCAGCCTGTCATTTGTTCTAAATCTTAAAAAAACCCAGTAGAAACCCATTTCACACTGACTCAAGTGAAGAACAAGACTGAAATTCAGGAGAAATTAAGTAGCACACAAAGAAAAAATATAGATTGTGGAGACAGGTGAATTTAGGAGAGTGAGAAACAAATTTTTTGCAATGGTTATTTACTATGCACAGTCTTGTCTGTAGACATCAAACCCAGACAGGGCTCATTAGTATGCTAAATAAACAGCTTTTAAACTGATGTATGGCCACTGATTTTTATATTGGATCATTTTATTAATGTATCCACACCAAAATTAAGAATTTTCACATAAATGTATGTCTAGGCAGACTACAGTTCTTATGGTTAAAGATGGTGTAAAATCACACTTCCATTATATTGAAAATTTCTGGTGAGGTGAACAAGCCCAGGCAGGAGATTATTTCTGGCTAGTGCACTGTCATGTCATTCATTTTCTCTTATCCACTATTCTTTCCTGATACATTTTCTGACTAGTCTGTCATGCAAACCAAACAGGACTGTTTTCAGAAGGCTACACAAGACCTTTGCCACCTCCTTGTATAGATACCAGTTCCACTTGTGTTCTTAAAGGTCAGAGCTTGAGAAAGAATAATGAAAATAGAATTCAACTGCAAGATTTGCACTATTTCAGGCAGTACAGCTCAAGCAGAAAAAAGATATCACAAGTCTACTTTAAATAATAATTAAAAAGCCAATAATAAATTACTATTTCCAACCCCAAATCCTCCTAATCATATCCAAAACTGTATGTGGAGGTAGATGAATTAACAGAACAAAGCCTATAGATTCCTATTCAGGTGGTAGTTCCTGGACATATAGGCTGAGACACAGCCCCTCTTTCAGGCAGCTCTGCCTAAATGGATGATGTTTACTCTTTTCATTTGCACAATGAAGAACTGAAGCCAACCAGAAACAGCCCACTGCCCAAGAACTCTGTCTCCATCAGTTCTTTTAACATCGTCATCATTGAACTGAGAATGTTTCACTAATCTGTTGACTGGACCACGAAGCAGAAATAGAATCTGTCACACAGAGAGAGACTGGAAAACAAACCCAGATCCTCTGCATCCAGGCTCAGTCCTCTCACCCCACCCTGAGAACACCTCCATTGCATTTGCCCATGGTGATGAAATACTGGATTCAGAGAAATTGCTAGTGGAGAACTTGGGAATCCAACTGAAATTTCCCATCATAAAAGAAAAAGTAGCAGCAGTGACAGAAAGTAACAGAAGTGTTTCTTTAAGTGACAGGACTGACATTTTGGTGATGTGAAGCCCTCCCACTGCCGGGATTTTGAAGTGCTGATATTTTATCATCAAATTGGAACCCAGCTAGTAAGTATCAATAACATGAGAAACCCGGCAGAGAAACAGTGACCCCATTATATGTGAAAGAGCAGTGCTATTTTAGCTGAAGAAACATATGCTTTGTCAGCCTGGTAATACATTGCAGGAGTTCCTCTTGGATTTTCCTTAGGAAGAACCCCCACACAGATTCCTCTGTGAAGCTGCAGGATTACAGATACTGGATGAATCTAGGAAAAGCTGGAGACACAGTTTCAGCTTCCATATGGACTGATAATCCATAACCACATATATAACTGCTGAAGACTGCAGATGAAATCCTGGCTCCAGCAATGTCAGTAATTAAATTTTCATTAATTTCATGGGGACCAAAAACTCACCACTGAAGCTTTGGCTTTAGAAAACAGTTGATCCAATTGTGAAGTGTTTCCTACTAGATAAGTATGTCAAAACCACATGACAACAAACTGAACTGAGACAAACCAAGCTGGTATTTCATA
The DNA here is from genome assembly GCA_013396995.1 of Dicaeum eximium. Classification (NCBI taxonomy): domain Eukaryota; kingdom Metazoa; phylum Chordata; class Aves; order Passeriformes; family Dicaeidae; genus Dicaeum; species Dicaeum eximium. Next base: position 75,501 of record VWZP01007045.1, read on the forward strand.
TTAGTTCAGGCCAAAGTTGTGCTTCAGAAGAGTGATGAAGTTACTGCAGTCTGTTCTCCAATACACCAGACACAAGTAACATCGTGTCACTCATCCACATTAAACACATACTGCCCAGTAATTTAACATCCAAATGCTTTTTAATGTTCATGAAACTATTGTCTGTGCTTTTATTGCATAGGAGTTGTAAGACCACCTATGTAAGAGGACTGAACAATTGAGCTTTGTGTCCTAAGGCACCAGTGCTGATCTACACCATCCTCCCTCACAAAACAGCCGCATCTGACGGAAGTCTTTATAAAAGTCTGTCATCCTGCACAGTTTGTCCACTTTAAGATGATTTTTTATCTTTGTCTTTGATTTTTCCTCTTTGTTCTGTTAGTGCTTCAGCATTAGAGGAACCCATTTCTTTAACATTAGAAATGTCTTGGACTGTAATTCACTTTAATGTCTGCTGCAGTATCACTGAACTCAACAACCAAACAGCCTCATTTGTAAAATCTGACTTCACAATCCATTACTCTTATGCTTGCCTGTGCTGCCAAGAACATCTGACACAGACTTGGGAACAGACCAGGTGCAGTGCCTATGGATCTATTTTCTAAATAGATTTAGCATGTATTTCTAAAGAAGGGAGATAACCCTCAAATTCAAAGCAGGACTACCAGGAAAATGGTACATTCAAGAGATGCGATGAAGAAAACAGAAACACCAGAATAAGTTAAGCGTGTCCAGGCATCATTGCCAAGCTCAGCAGGTATGGTACAGAGCATACCTTCACTTCATCTGGCTTCAAACTGCTCCTTTTGCAGGCAATAAAATTACTGCAGAAATCCCAGGGAATAAACTGAGTTAATACCCCATTAAATACAACGGACTTCCAATCCAAGGTAAGGACGTGCCCAGATTAAGCTACCCCTGTACAAACTGGCCCATGGGTAACATACATCACTTCTACTGACTTATGGTCTGAAATAAAGAAAGAAAAGAAGAAGCTGAGATGAATTTCTACAAGGTAAGAAATGATTTTTTCTTTGAAGCATGCTTAAACAGCACAACGTATTCTTCCATAAACATTCTTTCTAAAGCTGAATGCACACCCCAAGGGAGAAAGCCTGGAATTTGTTATTTTACATATTTTCTTTTATCAGTAACATGATCTTGCCCCTCATCCCCCTCCCCCAGATTAAGCAGCCTTGATTTTATCCCTTCAGTTTGTTTTGTCAATATCTGGCTTGGAAACTGGTACAAGAGAGAAGAGCACTGTTGCTGGGTTGATTTGTTGCCCCCGTTTCTCAAAAGACAAGATAATTTAGCATACTTATTTCCATAATTTTGCCTTTTCTAAATACTTCAATTGCAGTAGTTGTGAGCCCCTTCTATGGAGAGTCACAATGGATAGTGACATTCCAGTGACATTCATAAAAAATACTTTATAAAAAAAAATCTTTCTAGGTGGAGCCACCTAAGTCAATTTTAGCTGGTTTTAAGCGGAAACAGCTCAGCACAAAGGAAGAGGGGAAGAGAGAGAAAGAAAGGCAGGACATACAGAAAAACATACAGATAAGGGCAACAGCATGAAGCCAGGAATTATATTTTGATTGTCATGTATTTACTGACAGCCCTAGGTGCTGAAAAGGAGATGATTCTCTACAGTCTGTGCTTCCACATCAATTCAGTGTGCAGTCTCATGAAACTGGGAGCCAAAATGCAAGCAGGATACCTCCAGAAAGGAGCTCCTACTTCCTCTCCTCTCTGATCCTCTTCCTCACTTCACAGAAGTCCTAGTGCTTGCCAGACTTCTACAGGAGCTCAGCCAGTTCACATAATACAGAAAACTATCTACAACCACCAAAAGCTGTGTAGTTTTTTTGTATTTTATGCACTAGTGAAGCTCAGGGCTGGACTGGGGTGCTCCTGGCTGGAGTAAGACCATAGAGAAGTAGCTCCCACCTTGCTCTACACCTGAGAGCTGGTGGGGTTGAAGAAGTGTGAAGCTGCTGCAGGCTTCCAGAACAAAAACCAGCTCTACAAAGACATGGTACTGTGTAAATATCAACTGCTGCAAAGCTTCCATTCCATGGATTTATGTATTCATAGCTCCTGCTAGCTCCAAGTCAGCTGTGCTGATTTTGCCAACACACAGAGACAGCTTTAGCCAACCAGGAATGTTTATCACAGCCATTCCTTGCTGTCAGAACGATGACCTCAAAGACAAGCTAACTCAGGTCATGTTTTCTATGCTGCTCCCCTTGTAACACAGGAATACTTGCTGAACCACTTTCACCCTGACCAGCTCTCAAAGAGTGATAGGAAAAGAATAATGGATCTGCATGAAACAAAGATATGAATCTTTTAAAACAATCCAGATACCAAAACCCTGAGAAACTGCCATATGCCTAGAACAAAACCAGGGAATTGCACATGCAGAAGCTCTGGCTCAGGCCTTCACTGCCAGGCTTTCTCACTCCCATTCCGAGATACCAAGATGGATCATCAGAGGGCACTGCTCCCCCCAGGAGGAAATTGCTTAAGTGGATAGAGATTTCAGGTATCTGGAAATGCACATTTACCACATAACTGTGAAGTCCTAAAACTAGGGTGCAGCTGGAATTTCATTTTCACATTTGCTACTTTTCCTCCTCAAAAGCACTTCAAGAATGTATGGAATTTGCAGGTCTGAATTCAAACTTACTGAGCCTGAAAACTCTACCATTTCTGTACTGGCAGTAAGTGAGCATTAACCTCAAGAATAAAGGCAAATTCTATTCTTGTATCCTCTTCTGTCCTTATCAAACCATGTCCCTTCACAGATTTTTAATGGGGTGAAGATAGAAGGCAATTCTTGCCATCTTTATTACAAAAGAAAAAAAGGACTGTAAACAAAATTTGTATCTGTGCATTTACATATGCCTGAGCCATTCATCATTAATGCCAGTAAGTAAAAGGAAATTTAAACCCTTCCTCCTGCACATCAAGTTCATACATGTGCCTGAAAGCCACATACTGCTTTTACAAGAGCAGATGCTTTGCTTGGGTAAAAGCAATTTAAGAGAATTGAAATCTTTGATGACAATGTCAGCACTCTCCATAACCAGTTGTTAAACACAAGGAATGCAGCCTGTGTTTTGATGCATGTACAATATTAATCCTAAAAGTACCACAGTCCTTTCTGGGAAAGGTGTTAGATTAATTTTCCAGAGCTTTTCACTCTCCTAGACTCAGCCATCCTGCTGGCCTGCACTTTTGATAAATTTCCTGCGTATCTGCCTCCAGCCCAAACAGTTTACTTCTCTTCCTCCAATATTCAAGAGACAAAACCAACATAGGCATGAATTTGAAGCATTATTGAGAAAAAGGAACTTCCTCTGAGAAGAATCAAAATACTGATACAGTTGTTAACACCCACTTTAAAGGTGGAGGGGTTGAAACAGTGAATTTCTAGGCCTTGAATTTCAGCTGGGGATTTCTTTGCAAGTATCTTGGGCTTAAGCAGTATTTCAAATAAATTAGATGAGGGAATTCTCTCTTGATTAACACTAGAACAGATTTAATAAAACTAGAACTGCTGATATGAGATAGAAAGAGAAATCCCACAGGGCTATTGCTTCAAAACAAAAACTAGAACTCTCTCTCTGATTTCCAGCAAGTCAGGTATTCAGTGGATATAACATTGTTCCACTCAATTCAAGGAAACCAGATGGTATCTAGCAGCCAAGGATTTGGACAGGCAGAACTCCTTTTCATTAAGTTTTCAGAATCCAAATTCATAAACAAAAAGATCACATGGACTTCAATGCACAGACATATTGCTAGGGAAAAGTGAGAATGCCTTCTGCCTTCCAGAGCATGCATGACCATTCAGTAAACAGAATATTTAACAACTTTAGGAGAGAAGCCATTTCATGAACAGGAAGAGACAGCACAGACCCTTACAATTACCTTACATCTTAGAATAACTTGCATTTTTACATCTTCAGACATACAAACCACTAGTGTTTGCACAGTAAATAGCAAAAAACCCCAAACCTCCACAGCATAAGAATTATAGGTTAATTAATAAAACCCATAAGTTAGTTTGTATAAATGCTATGCCTCGTATTACATAATGGATGTGGATACTTCACCACACACCATAATGGTACAGTTCATACAAAATCCACAGATTTTGCAAATAATATAGCAAATAATGAATATATTAAAAAATAAAAAAGCTGAAGTTTAAAAAACTTTGATACTATCAGCAATAAAGGAGAAAGAAGCAGCAAAACTCTTCATGGTTCACAAGCAGAAAGATTCTATGGTAAAAGTAAAGGAAAGGCATCAATGTACTCCTGACTCTGAAGGATTCAACTGAAATTAAGCAGAAGGTTAAAAAGACCCAATTTCAGATTCCAAATGAATCCACATTCCACGTTATCAACAGGAACCTGCCTGAGCAAAGAGGAAGTGATCTCTTCCTCTTTAGAGCACAAAGGCCTCAGATCCCCCCAACTTCCCTTAGATGATAATTAATCATCAGTCCAATTGCCCAGCTGCAGAGTAAACAGGGGGAACAAACAAGAACAAACAGTGGAAGTATTACACACATTGTCTCAAATGGAGCATGATTTACCACCATCTGCTCCTGGTGCCACAAACAGCAGTGCAGGTTAGAAAGGAATTAGGTTTTTCTCTTGTTACAAACTCACTGCTGTTTTTCTCTTACTCTTTCCTCCGGGTGTGCACCTGTCTTGCTGTTCCTGTCTCCAGCTCCAAACCAGCCAGTGTCACAGTGTGGTTGTTTTTTTCCCCAGACATAAGGACTTTGACTCCAGTATCAGAAGGCTTAAGAAGGTTTTATTATGAATGACTCCATGTTCAGGCTGAGGCTTAAGATGCCTAGTACAATGCAGCCTAGTACCCAGTGATAACACCTCTCTATATCATTGGTTGGAAGAAAGAAACTGTATCTCCCATATTGTGGAGCACAGAGGAAAACAACAGGTGTTATTTTGAGAATACAGAGATTGTTTATAGAAATCTCTGCTGGGAAAGCAAAGATTTTTCTTGGGAAGAAAAATCTAGCAAGCTTGCAGTATGAAATTGAGAAATTATCAACATGACATCTCACCCTTTTTATCTTAAATAAAAAGAAAAATGAAAAAGGAACAGCATTCATTCTCCTCGCAGCAGGGATTGCCAAAAGCAGAACAGGTACAGCCCAAGAGGTTCCTTCAGTCAAACCATCAAACAGAACCCCAAAGGCACTTACTTAAAGTGGTCAAAAAATCCAGCATGCCCAAGCTACTAGGGTAAAAACCCTAGAAAACAAGATATGAATGACTCGAGTAATATGAATGAACTCCAGTCTGAATTTCATCCACAAAGTTTTCAAAATGATTGAGTGTGACCAAACGAGCGACCAATTTCTGAGAAAAATGCTGGAAAGCCATGGCAAGGCCTTTAATTTCAACCAGGCCGAGCCTGACTCGTCTGTATAGACGAGATAAGATTTTTTTCCCTTTTCTTTTTCTCCGAAAGAAACAAACGGTGGGCAGCCCCAGCGGGGACAGCCCGCACCATGTCCGTGCCAAGGCCAGGCACGCCGGGCACGGCGAGGCGCGCAGCCCGTCACGGCCGGGCGAGGGACCCAGCCCCTGCCACCACGGGCCGCAGCGGTTTCTGCGCCGTGCCCAGCCGTGTTTGACCTGGTCTCCTCCTCCCCGGCCCCCTTTCCAAACAGTGAGATGGAGGAATGCAGGAATGGCCAGAGGGGCCAATTCCATGACCAAATGCCGCCTCCTCCCTCCCGTCCCCCTGCCCAGGCACTATGTCGTTCCGAGGGGAAGGGAGGAAAGCCATTTCGGAGAGGAGGGGCTTTCCGGGGAACATGAAGCTTCACCCCTCGTTTGGGGTTTTCAGTACACCCCACGCTTGCCATGTGACAAGAGATTCAACCCCACTCATCCCATGTTTGCCGCCCTCCCGCAGAGCCGATGTCCCGGCCATTTCCCTCGCGCTCTGATGCGCCGTCCCTTCCCCATCCCCCCTGGGAATGCGAGAAGCCGAATTCCTGGAGCCCGCCGCTGCCCCCGCGGGAACGCGAGGAGTCTCAGTGCGCTTTGGGTCATTGCGGGGGTCCCACGGGCCAAGGGGAACCCCTTCCAGGAGAGAGTGTGTCTCAGAAGTTTCAGTTTTTGCAGCACGGTGGAGGCCGCAGTGAGCTGTCGTGCCTCACCGCCGACAGGGAAGAGTTTCTTGGCGGTCACCTCTGTCTCAGCACGCGTCTCAGAGGTGCATGGCTCGGAGGAGTCAGAGGAAGCGGCTGCTGCTGCCGCTTGCAGCGAGTCGGGGGGGCTGCCCCTCTTGGGTGGCGGAGATGAAGCCACGGCTGCATCTGGCGGACCGGCGGGTCCGCTCTCGGCAGGCTCTGCCGTGGGCTCCGGAATTGCGCCTTTCGCAGGCGGCAGAGGGGGCAGACAGTCCTTGGCTCTGCCGGGGAAACTGCGGCGGGCTCTGGCGGGATGGCTGCACATTGCACAGCAGCGGGTCCGCTCTCGCCAGGCTGCACGGCGGGCGGAGTCGCACGGAGCGCAGGTGGTGGAGCGGTGGTTTCTGCTGCGGCGGCCAATGAGCAAAAAAGCTCTGGCGGGTTTGCTCGGAGCCGCTGCGGCTGTCGCCGGTGCAGGCGGAGGGGCCGCACAGTGCACAGCGGCGGTGTCTCTCGGGCCAGGCAGAGCTGCGCCGATTGCGAGAGGCAGCGGTGGGAACAAAGGTGCTGCGGCGGTTTCCGTCAGAGCAGCGGGAGCCAAAGGCAGCGCAGCGCAGCGCTCGGCGGTCCTGGCGGCTCCACCGCGTGCGCTTCAGGCTCCACCACAGGAGCAGCTTGCAGCACGGACATCTCCCCGCACTTCCCTCGCCGTCCGAGCACGGATCGTGGCGGTGACGGCAGCGCTTGGTGGGGGAGACTTTCAGAAGTGCCCTTATCAGAGTTAAAATTGCCCCTAGATACACAATCCTGCAGCAGTGCAATGAGGTGTGTGCACGTCACTGGTAGACATGCCACTTTTAAATTTCCAGCGGCAAGAGACTCAAAAGACAGTCTCCAATGAGTGGCCATACATTCAATGAAAGCGCCTCATGCACATCAGAGAGAAACCCCCGAGCCTTTGCCCAGAGGTATAATTCTTTCAAGTGTCCGTAGGTCACATTGACCTTTCGTTGGCTTAACTGATCATCCCACACTTTCAGAAGTCATTCTTCAGGTGGGGTTAAAGGAGCCATATTATTTACACATTTATAGAGTTGAACTTGAGCTATTTAGCTCAGCTCAGCAACTGTCTGTCTCCCATGTTTTGGGAGGGGTTTTTCTCTCTAATGACAGAGCAGGCAGGCAAAGCCTGCCCTTGCCAGGGGCTAGTTGCACACCGCCTGTTCCGAACGGTCCACAAAAGGATTGTCAGAGGGTGCAAAGTTACCTTTGCTCGCAGGTGCTGCTACCAGGACGTTGATCGTTGATCGTCGGAATCTGTTGATCGTTGATCGTCGGAATCTCGCAGCAGCTGCAATCTCCCAGGAGGACAGAGAGTTCGGACGTGAGGGGATCAGCAAATGCTGCTGGCATCTCCTGGTGGGGGGTCCGAAGCGTCCCGTCCATCCTGCCCTTTCTCGAGGGGCTCACCATTCATCATGGTTGTTCTTCCACGTCGGGTCACCAGTTATCCTGGCTAGTGTCCCGTCACACGAGGGGTCACCAATTGCGGTGGTTCTTTCACAAGGGGTCACCAGTTGTGGTCGTTGTTGCCTGTCGGGCATAAGGACTTTGACTCTAGTATCAGAAGGCTTAAGAAGGTTTTATTATGAATGACTCCATGTTCAGGCTGAGGCTTAAGATGCCTAGTACCCAGTGATAACATCTCTCTATATCATTGGTTGGAAGAGAGAAACCTTATCTCCCATATTGTGGAGCACAGAGGAAAACAACAGGTGTTATTTTGAGAATACAGAGATTGTTTATAGAAATCTCTGCTGGGAAAGCAAAGCTTTCCCTTGGGAAGAAAAATCTAGCAAGCTTGCAGTATGAAATTGAGAAACTAACAATATGGCAGCTAATTCTGCTATGCAGGTTTTCCCTACATTCCTTCTACTTTCAGTATCTTTACCATTACACAATTAGTGTTTTAAGAAAAATCTCCAAAGCATTCTAAATCTCAATGTAGTCTGTCCCAGGAAGAAGACACTACCAAGCCTGTTGGTACAGGCAGACCAGGCATTAATTTGGCAAGCAAACTAATGAGATGTGACCACAAAGGTAACATAAAGACATGGCTGCTCACAGCACTATGACCTCAGAAAGAGCATCAGTAGAGGCAGAAGTCATCCAAACTCCTCCACAGAGCACCTACATCACGTACAAGTGTCATGAGACTACAGTTTGCTCCATTCTCTGCCAGCAGGCGGATGAAGAGAGGATAAAAATCTAGTAGGGGAAAAGAAAATGAACTGGTGAGCAATAGTTATGCTACAGAAGGTTCTTAAAGAAAATCACTATGATGGTGGGAAATTAGGGAGCATAAAGGAAGACAAGAATGTAAAAAAAGGGCTGAGTGAGAGATACAACATTTTTAAAGTTAGTCAAGTTGGGGAAGGGCCCTGACAACCATTAGCTATAACCAAAGACTCTGAAGCTTTCACCACTGTAATTAATAACCTAAATTCCTTTCGCTTTTTCAGTGGAAAACACGTAAGATGGAGAGGTGGAAGAGGCACATTTCCATTCAAAGGTTAACGTGGAGTTGCCAAAATCTCTGACAAAAGATCAATGTAGTAATAGTTCTTTCATGAAAATGGAGTTAAAATTGAATCAGAATGGATTCAACGTTGAACAATTTTAATGAAGCAGTGTCAAACAAGCACATCAACTTCTTAGAAACCAAGGAGCTCCAAAGTTTAATTACAAAAACATTGTACAGAAAACTTGGCATTTAAACAATTCCAAACACGTTAATCCAGCAAATGGATTCTGCTTTCATATATTTCCCTTAACATTTCTTTAAGTGACAAAAGCATTTTATTCCACTCCTCTCCTTGACACCCACTTCATTTTTTTTTAATCAGTCAACACTGAAAACTGTAAACTGAAGTGACACTGAAAACACTGGAAAGACAAAATCCATTTTTACAGGTTAATAAACATAAATAAGAAGCTTCTTAATGAGACAAAACATCATCTGTCACATCATCAGTGAGCAAGAATTCAGTCTACCCCCAGATGCTTCAAGATGGATAATCCACCCTGCCTCCTTCCTTGTGGGAAAGTGTGAGAGATTTGTCAGCCCCTAGCTAATAATATCACCTTAAATTTCCTATCCCACGACATCTGCATGCTTCTCAGCAGAGATGGATGAGGAGTATCCACAAGCAGATTTCTGTAAGCAGGGCAGCCTAAAGCCATCTGACCCTACTGATGGATAGGATATGTTACAGCCTGGAACTGCATCTCCTACATTACATGGAATTTCTGCAGTCTTTATGGGATACAACTCCAGGTATTAGGTAGGATGCCACAGACAGAACTTCAAGATTTTGTAAATCAGTTTTGGCTATGCAGTGCATTTTGGCCACTTCAACAGAGAGTCAAACATCACCAGTTCTAAAAAACCAAGATACGTACATGAGATGAAGGTGTAGGTGCTTCTTCTGGAGGCATTAACAACCTCTAGGATTTACAACTTTCATTACAGAACCCACTAAAAAAGTTCATGGCAGCATCAGCTGGTCTCATCCATGCTGAAGAGAGTGGAAGTCAATGCAGCGAACTGAGGTTCCTTTTTGTGAAGTCTTGAAAGCAGAACAGATAACAAGAGAAAAGAGTTTCTTCCCTGAAGGATGACTTGATTTACATGGAAATCCTTATTACTTGGCTACAGCATTAACTCCAGGAGTAAGCTGAGACCTGGCATACAAGGTGCTGACCTGAAGATAGCTCCAGGCTAGCATGAAGTCCATGTGTACAGTGCAGGAAAAGAAAAAACTGGTTTTTAATTTTCAAAATATTTGTGTCACAGATACATTAAAGTGATGCTGACAGCAACACGCTCCAGTAACGAAAGCAGCCTCCATATCATAACAGGGAATCTTAAGAGATATCTTAAGCAGGAACAAAGAGATTGTCATGTGGGAGCAAGAGCATTTCAACCACCCCCATAAGCCCAGAGATGTCCAACAAGTGCTGAGCCCAAGTCAGAATCAACAATTTGACAGGAACCAAAGGGCAGGTAAAGTTTTGCAAAAGCCAGTGCAGACAGTGGGTGCTTCAGCTCTGCCAGGAGGTGTGGTGTAGCTCAGCAAGATCAGACTCAAACATGGAGAGCTCTATTCAATGCAAGTGAAAGGCCATTTAGGTCAGCTGGAACATAAAATGCTGAGTGCTATGGGCTCCATGGGCAGTACTTGGACTGTACAGAAGGTGAGAGCAGAAACAAGCTGTAATGCTGAGTTCTGTGGGCTGCTATGGACCTAGTTGCTAAAACCTTCTCTGCTCTAATAATTCATGCAAAAAGAAAAAAAGTGATGCTTCCAGACACATTGATTCTCAGCACAGCAATTTCAGGAGGGTAGGGAGGGAAAAAATGCAATCCAATGCCCATTTCTCTTTTTATACAAAATTGCTTTCCCCATGAGATCATTGTCTCAAAAACAAGGCAATAACATTAAATTAGACTGAACAATGTATCAGAGGAAGGGCAAGCTTTGTGGGTTTAGTCTAAACCAAAGAAACCCATTTTCCCTGCTGAGAAGAACTAATGTTTCACTTTCTATCTTGATTTCCACTGATCTTTGTGATAGTAAAATGCTCCAGCAAACATTTTCAAGAGACAACAGGAGACCTTCACAGAAGAGCAGGATGCAATGTGCAAGAGAGGTGCTTGGAGAGAGGGGAGAGAAGAAGTCTGTCTCATAGTAGAATCAAGTCACAAAGCATCAACCACAGCCAGTCTTTAGCAGGGGCAAACTCACATTGTAGGAATTGCAGGCTACCACAACAAAACCAGGATTCTGCTTAAGAAAAGCTCCTATAAACATAGCAGGAGGCGTAGGACAAGACAGTGCACCAAGAAAACTCCCTGTTAGAGCAGAGAACACAAGCGCTGCTATCCAGTACTGCAAGAATCAGGGAAACAGATCAAAAGAAGAGGACTAAAGTGAAGGAAGGTAACCCCACAGGATGAACATGAAAACAAAATAAAGACACCAGAAGACATTAGGTAATATAACACATCAAAGTTATTACTACAACATATACGCTGACTCCATTTCACAAGCTGAGATTTCATCTCCACAGTCAGCCAGTCCACAGAACGCAGGCAGCCTCATACCCAGCAAAATCCATAAAAAAAATGTAGATTGCACAAAAGTTGCATGCTCTTAAATGTTCACATAGAGGACAGTTCCAAATGTTTAGTGGGCGGTGTCCGTGGCTTCTTAAGATCTCTTAATGCATTGGTCCATTTGTCTCCCTGACAAAACACACAGGCAGGGCCCAGGACAAACCTGCCATCCTGCCTCCCACCCTAAGCTTTCCCCATGGCTTCTTATTCCACACTGGCCAAAAAAATTTTGTAAAGCTTCCCCGGGTCACAAGACCTGCAGACGAAACAGAAAAATAAGGGTTAGAAGACTACAATCTGCCAGGACTAAACAGGCACCATGACATGGGTTTTTGGATCTTTGATCTGAAAACATAATGTTCCGTATAGTAAAGCAGCCTCTAGAGACACAACCAAACTGAGCTGGTGTTTCTGTCCAGTGCTAAATAACAAAGCCCTTCCTCTTCTTCCCATCTACTGTTTGCACAAAGTTTTTACTATGCAGTACAGAAAAACCAAAATGTTCACCAGTGTAATCAAACAGCCCCTAAACACAACGTACTAAGCCACCAAAACCCACCTCAGATCTGTCAAAGAGTTGTTTTCAGGAGCATTATGGCACAGTTTTCTGTGGTATTGATTTGTGACTGTCTCAACCTCAAACAGATCACTTGGTTGTCAGAGATTACGTTCAGAATTAATATACACATATGCACATTAAGAAAGGGACACTGATGATGACAGTTTGTTGATACAGTTTATCGTGTGCCAGATGAACCGTTTATCCAAAGCTTCCTTGTTTTTTAGTGAATCTCTACCCTTTTCTAGGTTTGCATCCAACAAAACCCAATCTTCTTCCTTCCAAAATTTTGTCTCAAAATACAATCATTGCCAAGTGAAAGTCGGTGTAATTAAAAGTCCCATTAATTACTTGATCATTATATTCAGTTACATGCATGTCATTATCCAGTGAAACTATGTGATTATTCATCACATTTTTGATTGCCTCACACTGTTTTGCTGTTGAAAAGAGGGAAGGCATCGGTAGAAAAAGAAAGGAAAGAAGTACTGTTTTTCAAATAGAGGTTAGAAGGAAGAATTTTAAAGCAAGAATTACTTTTTCTAAATCAATTACAGCCAAATCTAGCCTATCCAAGAAAATTGTATCCCTATGTTTAGGAATACAGAAATTGTCCATCCTTTAGGAAAGAAGAAGCCACCTGGCAACAGAATGCAGGTCTAGATTTTTAGTAGCTTTGAGATATTATTTTTTAGCAAGGTGCTTGAAGGACAAATATCCATTTCTGGGCCTGGCATACCCTTCTAATAACTGATGGATGAGAAACTGCTTTCCCTCTTAGCCATTCTGTAAAACCTCCCCCTCCCAATTCTCTTTCTGAGCCTGAGAACTAATTGAGAACAGTATACAAAAAGGAGGAGGTTGATGAGCTGCTGAAAAACCCCAGACCTGGATCGACAAGCTGTTCCCTTCACAAATAGAAGCAGAAAAGGCACTTCTTTAATCTGCTGGGAGCTCAGTCATCTCTTAGAACTACAGTCCGTTCCATCTGGCTACCCTCTGCAAGGACAATGATCTCCCAGCTAAAGCCACACTATAATGGGAAATGTGTAATTAACTGTTCTACACAGCACCACAAAAGGTCAGAATCAGAAAGGATGAAAAGCCCTGTCTTCATATTTGCAGATGGCACAAGGCAGCTTTATTTGCATTTCTAAACACGTTTCTTCACTATTCAAGACATGTACAGTAGATCTCTACATAATAAATGCCTAAAGAATGAAGGTATGTACTTTGTTAGAAATAGGCAAACTCCTCGTGGCTGCCTAGTGCTGTGCATCATGGGGAAGTGGAGGAGTGAGAGGTGTGGGAAATGCAAAGCAGCACAGTAATGCAGAAAGACTGGTATTTACATCTTTGTTCATTTATTTTTCTACTCTGTTCTCTATTACAGTTTTCTAAGCCGTTAACAGCAGCAAAAATACAGAATCATGAGCTCAATAATAATCTCTGTACAAGCCACATAAACATTAGTCTCAGCAAATGCTATGTACAGCTTCAACCATACCTCAGTGTTCCATTTGTATCTAAGCCTTCCTAATTACAACAGCTTGACTACAGGTGCTATAGAGTGGAGGTAGGGTATTTTCAGTTTATAACAGAATTGAGTTCACCTGTAACCTCTAGAGACAAACAGTATTTCCCCATGGCCATCAGTTTCTAAAATGACTGCTAAAATCTTCAGATTTACTTCGCTCAGGAATCTTCTTCTAAATTAGTCACCCTGTTACCATTCTGTCAGAACTCTGACTCACCTTATACAAATACATAAAGATCTTGGAGCTAAAGGCAATTTCAGAACCCTTTAATGCCGTGGAATACTTTCAACCCAATTTGACTTTCATTAAGATAACCTGCTCCTGCAGCTTTGAGGAAGAAACCTTTTTGATTGTACAATATGGTGATCAGCACAGGAATCAGCAGCAGAACAGGTGCCAAAGGCACAGAGCAGACATCAAGAGCAGCACGGGAGAGAACACTTACCCCTTCACTAACGCTCCAACCTGTTCACCACGTCCCGCACTGTGGCAATGAGGTTCTCGTTCTCCTGTGGGTTGGCCAGGATAATACTGTGCAGTCTGTTCATGTAGGAATCAATAGTTTCCATCGTGGGGGTTTCCCCGCTGCCTACAGTGAACACAGTGAAATGAGCCACGAGGTATTCTGATGACCACAGCAATTCAAAAAAGTTAACACTATGCTAAGGATAATTTGTGCCAACACACAAACTGCTATAGGAGGTGATTTTGCTATGCACCACCTCTTGTGACAGATTCTGCTAAAAAATGTCCTCCTAACTCCACAAAGTGAGTAGTTCCAAGGATATCAGGACTAATGAAGCACGGTTCTCTCTGATTTGGGTCTCATAGTTGATTATAACAAACTCTTTCAGCTGGGCGTTCATAGAGTCTAAGTGGGTTCCCTGGCAGCTGACAATACAGACACAGCCTTTATTTTAATCAAGGAACTTGCAAGTCCTGTCTATTCTATTTAGTAACATTTTCATAAAACAAGTGAAGGAGAGCCAGGTTGAATATGTGTCTCACTTTATTAGGAAGAGTAGGAGCAAGAAGAAGATAAATGTCATGTTGAAATAAAGCACTTAGTCTACACTTTCCCCTGCAAACATTTTAGTATTTCATTATCCCATGCAACAAAAGCTCAGAAACAGCCAAGAGCACAGAAGTACAACAGCAGACCATGTGTTCCCAGTTCACACCATCACATAAAGAGAGCAGTTAAATTTCCCAGTCTCACCTGGCAATGGGACCCCAGCGAAGCTGCTGGTGAGTGCCTGGCGCAGGGTCTCGAGGTGCTGCTGCAGCACCGTGTTGCGGCTCCGCTCCTGGATCACGTCCACCTCCAGCTTCTCCACGGCCGTGCGCATGCTCTCCACGTGTTTCTGCAGGGCAGCGTTCCTCTCCTCAAACTCCATGTTGGATTTGCGCAGCTGCCGCAGCTCCGCCTCGCGGGCTGCAAACATCAACCCATTCCCAGAGTCAAAAAACTGCTAAAAACATTTCTAGGACCAATAGGCAATGAGACAGAATGTTCTGGAGTGCTCAGCTGATAATTACAAACTGTGCAGTTGTGGTTTATAGATAAAAAGCATCACATCATGGAGTGACAATAGCACCTACAGTAGCACATTACAGAGATAATTCCTAGAGAGAAAGACAACTCAGAAAACATTCAAAGCGTCAGACTTGAAGTGAATGGGGGAATTATCAGGGAAGAAGACTGCAAGACTGATTTCAAGACTGTCATTCTGACTGTAATCAGAATGACAAAGTCTAGCAGCAGTCCTAAGAATCCTGCAAATAAGACACCAGTTACAAAAATAATTTTGTATTGACCATGAAAAGTATCTGAATCTAAATTTTGTTCAGTCAAGAAAATCTTCAAGAAATCTGGCAAAAAAATACTCAACTCTTGAGACACACATATGAAAACCAGAGTAACAGCAAAATATATCAGTGTAATCTTCCATATTGGGGGAAATAAAATACTACTAACCAGCCTGAATCACCATCAGGATACATCTTAGATATTTCTTAGTCCTACAGAACAGTAGACACAGCTTGGACTGGCTGGAATAAACATCAGAGACATTCTCAAAAAAGGCTAATTTGGGAAGACAATGCCAGGAAAAACTGCTTTTCAGCCATTGAGTATATACAGAGGTAAGGTAATAGCAAAAACTATACCCAAGTCTTTACTTGACCTGAGATGGGAGAGTGCAAGGACTCTCCAGCTGGACAGCATTTGCCAAGAATTTTGGAAAAGCAAGGAGGAAAGTGTCCTGCAAAAGTTAAACTTACCTTTACTATGATTCAGGAACTCTTCTGTGAAAATTGGAATATCAAAGACAGATCTTTCCTTTGTATCTGCTTCTTTCTACAATGGAAAGAGTAACAACATAGCTAAACAGGAATCATTTTCAGGAATTCATTTAACTGTTTTGATCATGAGAATAAAAAGCCAAGGAGACCAAACCTTGAGGCAGCTAAAAGCTGTATGGATTAAAGACACTTCCAGCTCCTACCAAGTACAGCCAAAGGATGTGTCTTAGATTTTTCAAGATATAGGTTTAATCAAACATCATCATTAAGAAATAACATACAACATACTAAAATACACTCTTTCATCCTAATGACATTATACATGAGAATGATTTGATTTTAAAAACTGAATGCATTTATATTTTCCATCATCAACCAACTGACACATTCTGAAATAGTCTTTACAGGAACATCAACAAACAGGAGACAGTGAGCAAAATGCACAATAAGTTTCATAGTTCTTGGCCTTTCAACACCAAGGCAAAAAACCAAAAAACACTTTTAAATCAGGAAATGCTCTACAACTTAGTCAAAAAACTGTACAAAATGTAATTGACTCAAGGCAAAAACCCCTTACTATAACATATAACAGTCACCACTTCTAAACCAACAGGAATTAATGCTTGTTTTAGCACCTGAATTGTTATGGACAAAGCCAAGTTTGTTTTGTTAAACTGCAGCAACTACGATCAACCTGTAACTTAACACAGAAACAAAGTTAAGCAGGAAAGAGTGTCTGTGGAGAACAAAAGCTTTTTACAACTCTCAAACACCATGGCTGATAATGTGCCACAAACTCATCATGCAGGATTGCAGTGTTACTGTGACTGGTATCCTCCAGCAGACAACCTCAACGTTTGACAGCTGATAAGGGAATTCTGGTCCCTGCATTCAGATATCAGAGTGGTGTCTGCCATCTACAGAGGGGTACATGGGGGACCTGAATGCCATCTGACAGTCACCCAAGGTAGACAAGACTAGATGGAACTACAGCTACTCTGTTTTTTCCCTAAGGAGACAGACTGTCCATTGATTGCTTTTAAAGATAAGCTAGCTTTTATTGTCTGGCACAATTAAGTTGAGGAGCTCTGTATGTACTGAGTGAGAATTCAAACCTCATTTGGCCTGAAACAACTGGAGACATGTGAGAAACAGGGAAGACTGGAGGAAAGGGCAACTCTTCCCAGCTCTGTGAGGCACTGTAGGGTTTATTTGGGGTTCATGATCACATGTGCTGCTACAGGGCAAATGTCTCAAGGGTATATTTAGAAAGAGAAGTCATATACAGAAGTGTGAATAATGCATTTGTTTTGTCTGAACACTGCCTAGATGGCTAAGAATTAATTTCACCCCAAAAATCTAGGATCTCAACATTAATGTGCAGGAAGAAATGTTGGCAGTTATGAAGCTTGGTTAGAACACTTATAGAACATCCATCTTAAACATTCTAATTCATGCTCACTATTACAACCTGTGTGCAAAGTGCCACTGGCTTGGACCGTCACTGCCTCCTACAGAATAGATGTTGGAGGAGACAGTACTGCAAAGAGAAGAAGATATTCTCTTTGCAGCCCCAGGATACAGATTCTTCAGATAAAAACCAAAAAATATTAAAGTTTTAGATGTAACTGTCCAGCTTCCAAAAGGCAAGAAATTCTACTAAGCAGAAGAGTGATCATTAAAACCATCAGCACTCTCCCATTACAAAATACATTACCCAGCACATAAAATATCCTCTTGAGAACCCTGAAGTACTTAAGCCACTCTGAGGTTCACTGAAGATTAAAATCCTAAGGCTTTGATTACCTCCAATTGAAAAGGACCCAGTCTGTTCAGTTCACGTATCATTTAGTCATCCCTCAAACCAAAGAGAATCAAAATTGTTTCTATCATTTACCTTACATAAGACTGAGATGCTACAAGAGTCAACAACCTCATCTGGTTATTAAAACCAAGGTTGAACTTCAAAGATTCTGCAATGAATCGGGCTTGAAGTTCTTAGAGACAAGTATGGTAATGAGATAGCTGAGATTTTGGGGGGTCTGAGCTCACCCTTCCTGCCACGGTCAGGCTGCAGGGCTGCAGACAGTGGAAGGAACAGGTACAATAAATGTACTACTCCACTCAATGTTCTCAGAGTAGGTACCACGAGGCAGCTTCTGCTCTCCTCAACCTTTGGAAATAAGCGTGCACAAACCTTTGAAAGCTTTCCAGTAACAAGTGTAACTGAGTGCATGATGCCAGACCTACTTGGAATCAAGCAGCTTGAGAAAATAAACAGTAACAGAATAACGGAGAACAAGTACCTAGGGGTTTAGTCACTGCTGATGACAATAGTTCCACTGTATATTGCTATATGTCATATTTATGAAACTAGAATTTGAAGGAAGAAAAATGTTCTATTTCATGCCCATAGATGAGCTCCGAGGACAGTGTGTGCCTGTTTTTCAAGGCAATATCTATTATAAGTTCTCTCTCATCCTTTTGTTATATTTTATTATAATCAGTATTTGAATTGCCCATCATGAAGCTCTTTAGAGGTCAACTCTATGTACAATGATTAAAATAACTTCAACACTGATTCACAGAAACTACATCATAAATACTTAAATGGAGCAAGGGAAAGAAAAAGGCTTTCTTTGACCTAATTTTCTTATATTCTCTCAAGAAACAATTTCATGGCTTGCACCTGCTAATCACAAACACAGCAACAGAAGTCAGTGTGGACAGGAGAAAGCAGCAAGATGACAAAAAGCTTTAGCCTCACTTCCAGTAACAACTTGAGCAGACACTTCTAAAAGCAATTCAAGTTTTTTCTGCTTATTCCTCACCTATACAGGATTACAATACTTGACTTCCCTGCACAAAAGATGCAAAAGCATATCAGGTGATAAGTATGTGGGATTTTATAAAGGTGAAAAATAACAAGTAGTCAAAGGCACAGTTCAGAGTAGGATGCCTGACTGACAGGTTGATGTTCAGCTGTATCTGATGAAGCTTAAATGTCCTACAGGTGAGGTACTAATTTTTAACTGCATTTATGATGTGAAAGGTCAGCAATGATAGCTTGAATTAGAAGGGTAAGAGAGAAGACTCCAAATTTGTAGTTTGCCACCTGTATAACTTAAATGTTATGTAACAGTCACAGCCAACCTAGAACTTGAAGGCTTCGGTTTTTGTACAATTAAAGACAAACTTGGATTCAGTGATTGTAGAATCAGAAAATTTGGGGACCATGTACTTCTAAAGGATAATCTCACTGCAAGCACTTCCTCTAGGAGTTAATAAAAGGCATATAAAACCAAAACATTTTCCTGAAAGTGAAACGTACTTTCCTTGAAGACCAGTAGTTGCCTCTCAGCAGTGCTCAGCCTTGTCACTATTGTAATGAACACATTAGAAGCAAACTGAATTGCTTTTCCAAGGCAAAAAACCTCACAAAGACCTTTCAGAAAGCCCTACTGCTTACAAGTGAAGAGACTGTGTATAATCAAGATTCTTTTTCATTGCTCTTTGTTTGCAATTTATTAGTAACCATGACAGAAGCACTGTGGCCCTAGGTAATACAACTGGAGAAAGTTGCAGTGTTTCAAGGAGAGAGAAATCACAGTCAGCCAGGACACACTAGATTTGTGGTAAGATGCCTGTGCTGTAGTTGATGAGCTCTATCTCCAGACATTATCACTCTTTTCCAATATTTACATATGCAGAGGGCAACGGAGTGCAGGAGAAGGTTTAAGCCAGAGATTTTCCAATTATTTGGTTGCTTTACCCATTTTCTTCTCAAGGAAGCCAGAAGCATTTGTGTTACTGCAAAAAATCAGTACCTGAAAACAGCCACCTAAAGGTGGTAACTTGGCAGGCTTATTGAGGTCTCACACTACTTTTAAGTTTTTAAAATTGCATTACAAAACAGACCTATGTTTTAAGTATATCCTATGCTCCATCTCATCTATCATTTGTACCTGCCCAAGACTTACCAAATTTAGTTTTGTCATACCAATGAGTGTAAGAATACTCAGTCGTTTCTAACTTTTTAAAACCTGCATTAGGAAGAGGAAGAATTCACACTCAAATTCTGATAAATTGCATTTTGACTTCCTGAAATGTTTTTTTTCACCTGAAAGTCTACCCAGTGATGTAAATGCAGAATTAAGAGGTTTACCTCATGATCATGAGCTGGCTGTCTTGCTCCATCTGAAAAAGAAAACAAGCAAGAAATCTCTCAAAATAAACCAAACTTAAGAAAACAAGAAGAAACAACTTAAGGCAGTTACACAACCCTAATTACACAACAATTCTAGACAGACTCGTGCAGCTCTCCTACAAAGTCTCAGAAGCTGTGTCTAACTTTGATGGTCTCAAAGCATATCCTCCAACACAATCTAGGCACAGTTAAATTCACATAAGTCTAATTCCCTTTACACATAGCTGAGGTAAATGCCATAGAAAGAACACATTCACTTTTCAACCAGCCTTTAAATCCAAGGCTTTAAAGGAGTGTCAGGCTACATGACTGGCTGGGAATCTTCTATTGTTCTAGCTAAGCACATACTTTTATCCCATTCAATACCTTGTCTGTGTGATTTGCCTTTTTGTCTGTCCTGTGCTTTCCTGCTAAAGACTTTGTAGGCTTCAGTCTTCTGATACTGCTCCAGCTCCCTCATGTAACGCTCCTTATCCCTGTCAGCTTCATCGAGGTACCGCTGAAACAAAAAAGTCGGAGAGTTTTAGGGACTTTCCTCCCCTTTGGGAGGAAGGGAAGAAAAACAGCTTGTCAAATGAAGTGCTGATCCATTTCACTTATGCAAAAAGGAGAGGAGTGAAGAAACCATGAGGTGCAAAGACATAAGATCTCTGGATAAAATTACTGTACTCTGGTGTCCCATTTTCTCTCTCTTTTTTATAATAACTATTCTGGTAATTTTTTTTTGCTAGGCCTAGGAGTAACTTGCTACTAAGCTACTCTACTCAACTGAACGTTACCTACACATTACAGACCAAACACTTCAGAATTCCTGTTCTGTGGCCAGGATGAAGTTCTGCCAAACAGTAACATCTTACCAGATGATAGATCAGATGGCACTTTATGGTTCAGACCCATAACAGTGGAGTTCCAAATATATGCTTGTTTTCATGCCCACAGACAAAAAGCACTGCCACACACTTGGCACATGAGAGGGGAACAAAATATCATGGCTATTGCAAAGAGCAGCATAAAGATAAAAGAGCCTGGTTTTAATTGATATAATCTATCTGTATTTTGGTTAATAGAAACCTTTTTTTAATTGATATAATCCATCTGCATTTTGGTAAATAGAAACCTTTTTTTATTAGCCTGAAGGTATTTCACACATCTGCATGACAGAATGAGCATCGCTGGAGAATTCTTTAGGGGAACTGATGAAAAACATTTAATGGTCACAATGCTTACTGATGAGATCCTTTTAAGAAAAAAGTTGTCTTCCCAATTTTTTCTCCAAATGAGTTTAAAATTCAATGAATGCAATAATTAAATCAGTGAACCTTAGTCACCTGGTATTTTCTTTAAGTCATCATGACAATACATGTAAGTTATGATTTCCATACATTTGCAACACAGTTTTGACCCTGCTGATGACAGTGATAACATTCTGCATTCTGGATTGAGGTGCAAACTTGGTGATGCTGGGTTGGCATTGCTTTTGGACATGTTATTTGTCTATAAGATATTAATTATTTTTTTCCATCTCCAGCTATATGTTGCTAAAAGGGCTTAGCAGTCTTCCCTTGACCTGCTCTGAGTTAGAAACTTACAGCTTTACCCAAGGACAGATTCCCCAGGGATTTAAAAAGCAGCATAAAGAATAGAGATTAGAACTCCATTTCCTTTTTCAGGTGAAAAATCTGCCTGAGACATGATGAGAATATATTAAAAGGGGACAGAGGGGCAGATGTCTTTTCCCCTTCTCTCCATTTTCATCACTGCAAGACATCCTCTCCATGGATTTAAATTTCCAACCTTACATAGGAGCAATCCTGACTTTTCTATAAGTAACATCATTCTCACTATCTCTGCTACCAAATCAACTGCTTTGCCTTGCCAGCATTTTCCATTATGGTTCAATCACAGTGCCTATGCACCATTTTATATCATCTCTGTAAGTTGTATTCTACAAGCTTAGTAAAAAGCAACAAAAGGAAATCTTGTGTTTTTTTGTCTCATCTCATTTTTCATTACATCCTTAAAGTATTTTTCAAAGTTCAAATATGAAGATTAAATTCATATGAGAGCATTTAGCAGCACTGTGATTTAAAAACTGCTTTGCAGTGATCTCCAACTGGCAGTTAGGTGTGGACAGTAAGACCCCCATTAGCAATTAACCCATTAGCAAGGTCCACTCCGAGGGCCCTAAAAAAGGCCTTGAGCCTCATTCATGGTCTTGAGCTTCATTCACTTATCAGATAGTGCTAGGAGACATCACATCCCAAGACTTTGGCCTTATAAGTCTCAGATGTATCTGAGTTGGTACAGCAGTTACATGCAGATCACACGAACTGTGGGATGTCTCATTAGAGCAATCCCCCCATTCTGGATGTATTCTTGCATTACCTAGAAGACACAGTTCTCCCCAAGTCACCCCTGCAGGAGATGCCATGGCTCTGCCAGGGTTCATCACATGAACCTGTGGCCCTCATTTTGAAATATCCTCCTAAACACTATTTCAACCAAAAGCTTGTGTCACCTTCCTCACTAAACAACATTCCCATGTGGTGTTGTTGAGATGGCTATATGAGATAATGAGATATATATATATAGATATATAGATATAGATTAGATATAGATACAGATATAGATGTGTGTGCAGATATAATAATAGTTATTATTTTATTATAACTGGTTTGCAAGTTTATACCCTTAGAGTGTGATCTTAAGTAATTTGTTACATCAAAACAATTATATTAANTATAAAATTATATATTAATATATACAAAATAATTATATTAATTGGACAAAGTAATAGCTTATTGTATTTTATTGATACAAAGTAATTAATGTTAATAATTAATTGGTAAGAGCTTACAACAAATTATTCAGGCACCTATGCTGCTCACTAAGGCACATAATCTTCTAACTGTAAGTATTTCTTATGTGTCTATTTTACTGGTTTCCACACTAATGGCCTTGCTTTCTTCTTTACTATGGATAAATTCGTATTTTATCAATTTCCTCTTCTGCTAACTCAGTCATTTAACCTACAAACTAACTACTAAACCCATCTACACCCATGTAAGAGCCATCACCCACAGCAAGGACAAGGAAATGCAATGGTACCCGTTTCTCCTCAGGAGGCAGCTTGCTCCACTCATTGCCCAGCATCCTGGTGATCTCTGGGAAAGGGACTTCCGGCCTCTTCGCCCGCAGCTGCTCCCTGCGCTCATTCATGAACCGCACATAGCCAGTGAGGGGGGATTTGGGGGCATTGGTGTCCCTGAGGGGTTTCTTCCTCTTTCTCCCTTTGGCCCAGCCTCCTCGTTTGGTTCTTTGCTGC
Source organism: Dicaeum eximium (assembly GCA_013396995.1). Lineage (NCBI taxonomy): Eukaryota > Metazoa > Chordata > Aves > Passeriformes > Dicaeidae > Dicaeum > Dicaeum eximium. The sequence goes on from VWZP01007045.1 coordinate 98,806, forward strand.
TGCAAAATGAAAACGGAAGATCATTCAGGCTGAGTGAAAATAACAACCTCTGGAAGGAATAAACAACTTCATCAGGAGTACATGGCTGCAACCCTCTCCATGGATGCAGGTTTCAAACCCTACTTTAGAGCTATCCTGACTTTTGTCTAAACAAAGCCAAACAAGTCTCATTGTGAAAAGTAGCTTGCTGTTTTCTCCTAGTCCACAGGGACAACAAAATAACATCGGCATCAACTTCTGATTGTAAAATCACAGGGACTGATAATCCACTACATGGTCATCTCAACTGATGCAACTGCAAATATTTTTTTATTACTTGTTTGCTTGGTTTTAGTTATTCTCACCCTCACATACCCTCCCCTACGAGTCATTCACTTCAGTAGGTTTTTTGGAGAGATTTTGTGTACTAGTTAATAATTGATAACTAGTTATTTTGCACCTTCCAGATCTTTGTCCTTCATGCACAGTGTGCCTCAAATGTGGGTGTAAAGACAGTATACAGGCTTTTCTCTCATCTGTTCAGTTATTGTCTTCCTCAGTAACCACCTCCAATGGAGCAACAAACAAACTCCAAAGGAGGGAATATTGCAAGTGTGCTCTGGAGCACACTGTGAGTTCACAAGAATAACAGCATTATCACTCATCCTCTTGGCTTCCAACTATTTCTGCAGCAAGCTCTGGACAACACTATTTTCTACTGCTATGTACATGCAACTATTTTCAGTATTTGTAATCTTTCCCCTGATCAACATGTTCCTGCCATCATGTTACTTTTTGTTTCCCTCCTGGAATTTTATTACTTAATTTAAAAAGTACCTCACAGCTGAAAATGAACTACAAGGAGGAATATCAAACACATCTATTAAAAAAAAACGACTAGAAAACCCCAAAATCACTTCCTAGTCCAACTTCAGGTCCTTCATGATTTAGTCACCAAAAGCAGTGTTGGATGGTACACAAGGTATAGTCTAAAGCAGTAAAAACATAATGGTTTTAAAGACCTCAGTTACCACCAGAACAGTACAATGGTCTCAGTTTGCTGGCTCACAAGAGAGAAAATAAATTGTGGCAGTTGAACATTCAGTCCTGAATGCAGCACCAGCTTGTGGGCCCCTCTGGCTAAGCTGAGACCCATGTGCTGTCCTTTGCACATTCCAACTGCCTGTGTGCAGCTGTGCAACACAGGAGAAAATCAAGGAATCAGAAGATGAAAATGGCAAACTGATAAAAATTTGTCATCCTATTAAAAATAAAATCTGAGCAGGTAAGACGATATAATGACAAAATTCCATGCCTTTGCTTCATTGAAAAGTTACTATTATTTCATCTCACCTCCTCCTCAGGCTTCTGTTCAGTGGTTTCAGCAGCATTAGAAGACTCATTTTGCTGCTGCTGAGCCTGTGACAAGTCTTCCACCAAATCTGGGTTATTCACAGGCTGTGACGTTCCACCACTGAATGAACTCTCTGAATTAGCTAATCTGCAGAAGCACAGAAGTGGAGAACAAAAATTTTAATCATCATTCCTAAATCACTTCCTCCCTAATCTTCTAAAACATGCAAAAATGTTGCAAATATATTCATTCTCACATTAGCAAGAAAAAATGGGATTTAGACACGATTTTTGAAGAACTGGCTGTTCCATCCAAGCAACCACTATAACTATATTCCTATGGACTTTCAGACTCAGTTTGATTTTTAAAGTGGTATTTTGTTTCATTTTTAGTGAAGCATTTGATCATACTAACAACTTGCAGGCAAGTGTCCGTTTGCATCAGAAACCAGACAGCATGAACCTACTCTTCTTCAAAAGTACCATAAGGAATTTGAAACTAAAAGTTTCATCATCAACCAAGATATACCTTTTTGGATGTGTTTAATGTATTTCTCCACAAATACATTTAGAGATCTGTGATTGGGTATGATCTTGGATTGAACTTCATTCCACACAATCTCCTGTTCATATACGTGGGTAATTAAACACAAATATGACTAGGTCCCAGCAGGCTCCAGAATGGCCATTATTTCATTTTGCTGCAAGAGCTGTATCAATCTACCTTAATCCAAAAAAGGGCAAGATGTCTGCAGACAAATAAGAAGAGCAAATGTGCAGAAATACTTCTGAAGGTAGTGTGACAGTGATGAACACACATTTTGGGGCAACAACCCCCTGGACATTCTCAGCACTGTGCTCAGTAGGCAAAATAATACAAGATTTCTGGACTCATCTCAGATTCAAAACCCTTCTTAAGACTAAAGAATACTTGGCCTCACCCAGTTAACTTCATGAAAATTCCTGTAACAGCAGGGTATGCTTCGAGTCTCCTTTGCTCATTTATTCCAGTCTAAAGCCACTCATATCTATGGCAAATTTTAAATTTTCAAAATAGCTTTTCCTATTGATGTAGAATACAGCTATAAAAATTTTATATATATTAACAGAATTGTTATTTGAATGCCCATGGGAATATCTGTCTTCAGAGAGAACAGCATATTTTCATTACTCACTACAATCAGCAATTGTGACATAATTACTGGTAAAGACACAAGGGCTGGAGAGATCCATGGCTGACTTGGAGACACCAGATTGAGCTCATATTACTGACCATTAGAGAGGGACCAAGGGAACAAAGCAGACACTCTCCCATAAGTTAATTATATTTTGTATGTGTCAAAAGAAATACGAACAACACAGCTCTGGATTCAGTGTTAGGGTTTGAAGAGTATTTCAGTTTTCCTCTCCATCCCCCCCTTAGCACAGAAGCTCTTTAAACTACACCTATAGGAAAAACTTCATCTGATGCAGCCATTTGCAGCAAACACTGATGAAAACTCAGCCAAAACATTAATACCTCTTAAACACAAGCCTAATTTGAACATGGACCTAATTTGGCACCAACAAGTTTGAAGAACCAGATAAGTAAATTGGAATTCAGACTCATTTAGAGTGAAAGCAACTGGTTTTTACAGGGCTTTACCTGACTGCAAGCCTGAATTTTAGTGTTTGGTGCTTTGCAAAACAGAAAAGAAGCTTCAATTATCAAAACACAGCAGAAATTCCATATATTCTTAAAAGAAAACTTCCCATGGTGTTGTGATTTCAAGAGGCCATTGTTGCAGTCCAACTGACAAAAATGAGATATCAGTCTCAGCAATCAGTTTCAGACATTAGTTTCAGAGATCACTGATGAACAGTATACCTTTAATTGAAATCATTTACTTAGCAGAGACCACTACAGCCAACAAATACTTCCTACCTCTCTGTCCCCATAATGCCACTTGTCTTAAGACTGAAATCCTAGGGGTTTACCTTTTAAAGCTAAGAGATACTGAAGAACAATTTGTGACCACTTCCATCAGTTCAGAAGGGTTCTTGTTTCTCCTAAACAGAGTCCTGTGATCTATCAAGGCCAAGGGAGCATTGCAAAATTGAATTCTGTCGGGTTTATTTATCTTTTAAAAAATTACTTAGAATGCCCTCCTCCCACTGAAACAATTTCCCTGACAAGTGCAGAGATAGTATCTACCAGCTGAAGGTGAAAAAGGAGTTGCTTACCCAGGTACATTCATTTCACTACCTTCCTTAGATCCATCCTCATCTGTAAAAAGTGGAGGAAGATTGGAGCCAGCTACCAAGTTCTCCATACCTCTGGGGAAAAAAATAAAGGCCAAAAAGTTAAGTTGACTATGTTACTGTTTCCCTTCAGCAGTACTTCAACTCAAACATCATAACACAGCAGGAATTTTTTACCCCATGAACCAATTGGCCAGTCACAGCTGGGCAGATGTGCTTAGGGACAGAAACAAAGACCATAAATGACACTTCAATTCCAAGATTCCATTTTAACTGAGCCCTGTGCCAATGCCTCAGTGTTGCTGGAAATCCCTGCAGTTCTATTTTATCCCTCAAGACAAACTTCATTCACCATACTCAGCACACAGGTAGTTAGATCCTGCTCTTCCAGTCCACCTGTCTGCTTATTCTTCACAGTGCACCCTTCACCAGAGGTTTGTGTTGACCCCAGAAGAAAACTTGAAACCAAGTCCCCCCCGAAGTTTCAAATTAAGATTGTACTAATAATTTCTTGTCCAGATTTTCACAATTAATCTGTGTGTGCAGTTGAGCACTAAGTAAGAGAACACAGCTATTTAGAGTATTTTACCTTCCATCCCATAGAACAGTTGCTGAAGCAAATGGTTTAAGGACTCATTGTATTTCTCACTGAATACAAACTACCCTCTAATTAGAAGTAGTTCCATTTGTAACCTTATGGCTTGTCATGGGAATTTAAGGTGAGAGATGAAATCCAAGCTTAATTAATCTATCCCCTTCCTTACTAAAATACAGAAGTGTTGTATTTTAGTAAGAAAAAACCAAACAAAACCAAAAAGCCTTAAAAACCTCACTCTATGATTCTGAGTTGCCAGTCCAGGCCATTTCAAAGGGCCATACTACTAAAATTCCAGTTCCTTCAATTTCAGAGTGACCTTTGATGAGCAGCAGACACTCAACTCAATTACTGCTGTCCCTTTCATCCAGTACACTTGGGCTTTGGGCCTCGAGGGACTGAGGAGACCGATCACCTTGTACTGCTTTCTCCTGCGCTGGTGCACTCAGCATTGAAATCCACTGATCAGAGAATAAAATCCTGCTCCATGAATATTAGAGGTGTTTTCCCACATCCCACCCCAGTTCCAAAGGGAGATGTTTTCTACAAAGGTCACTGCTTCTTGCATCTTACAGATTTTGCAGATCTCTATCATAGGTATGACATGAATGACATTCGCCCTTTTCTCTTCTGCTTTTCCAACTGCTGAGATCCTTAGACCACCCTAAAGGATCCCATCATCCTGACTCCTTATCTGGAAAATAATTAAAGCTAAGCAGACTGCTCCTAAGTGGTACAGACATTGATCTGTAGCAGAGGAACACCTTTACTTGTGTATAGGAAGGTTCATCCAGGAGTGAAGAAACTGAATTCCTGCTCTGCCATTACAAACCAGGGACTGAGTACAGTTTTGGGGGCTCAGCCTTAGAGCTGTGGCACAGCTGGAGACTGACCAGCAAAGGGCTTCCAAGATGCTCAGAGATCTAAAGCCTGAGCTGATAAGGCCTGATAAGGGATGGTGAGGGAAACGGGCTTGCTCAGTCTGGCAGAGGGGGCCATGGGCCAATCTAAAGGAGCCGAAAGGTGCTGGTTGGAAGAGGCAGAGATGACAGAACCCCAGTTATATTGGCTTTGCAGGTTCAGGCTGGACACCAGGAAGTGTTCCCAGAGAGGTGGAGTCTATCCTGGCAGATTTTAAATGCTAAAAGCTGTATGTAACTGCCCTAAACTAGTGCTGGCAACAGTCTTGCTCTGAGTGGGAGGCTGGACTAAGATGACCTCCCTCTAGATGTCCCTTCCAAGCAACATCTGCAGTTCTATGAATCACAACTCCACATAGTGGGTTTTTTCCAAATACCAGCATCTCTGACAGGAAAAGAAAGAGACAACTCAAATAATATAATGCTGTTAGGAAAAGTAGTGAGTACTCTGGTGAAACAAACAGGATTTTAATCCTTAAAGAAGGCAGTGCAAACAATGCTTCCTCACACATGGATAAGAATCTATACACATAGAAAAGAAACTACATAAAGGCTGGGACTTTAGGTATCATGAGAAATCTGAAAATTCAACTGATTTGAAAATGATGCTCTTCACTGCCCAGGAAGCTGTTTAAGCACAGCTTCTAAACATATGACATAAATCACTTCATGTAGTTATCATCAAAGAGGGAAATTAAGTTCTGCTTCACGTTGCACAATATTAATCAGTCAAAAATCCTAAATTACAATTTTCAAAAAAGGAAGCCTAAGCAATTATGCCCATTATGATCTTCTCACCAGGTCCTGATCTGTCTGATGTAGCCCAAATGATCAAATTTCTAATCACGTTTGTAGAGCAGAGAGGAAAACTCAAAAGCAGGTAGCTTTAAAATCAGGGTGAGAACAAATCTACCATGGCTGGAGCTAGACAGAATGACTCACTTTTCCACAATGTTACTGTGGCTGCACTGTTCACAGCACTACTATAGGGCAGCACATGTAAGGACATGACAAAGTTCAATGTTTTTATACATGCTATAAACGAAGGGTAAAATTTGCCACAGTCAACCTTTCCGTCAAAGCATCAGAAACAGCAAAAATGCCATTTAAAATGTGCAAACAATTTTATCTGGCAGACCACCTGAGCACAGCACACCCGCATTCTTACTTGTCAGGAGCCAGTTGGAGCTAGAGCAGCACGGCCACACTGTCCCCACACAAGGCACAGGCAGCCCTTCCTTCCCTCCTGGCCCAGGGCTCGCCCCCGGTGAAGTCTCCTCCAGAGCCAAAGCACAGCAATCACTGCACACCCAAAATGTGGACTGCTTCCACAAAACACCCATCACCTGCTGTGCTTGTGCAGTCAGTCACAACGTGAGGGACACGAGGCTGGGCTCTGCAGGGTCTGCACAGCTCTGCTCACTAATAAGTCACTGTCACATGCACACTGACTTCTTTCTCATCCCAAGGCCAGGCCGAGTCTTAAGATGCCCCTGAACACTGGGCAAAGGGTAAACAGCCCTTAACAATGTTGCCTTCTCAATGGCTACATTACAACAGATAATCTTATCAATAATAAAAAAATAAACTACTAAACTCTTTAGCCATCCAATTACAAGGTAAGATTATAAATGCATATTATTACAGTTAAGCATATTTAAATATGAAGTCAGCATCAGAAATCCAACTTACAGGCTGATTATAAAACACTGCAGGAGTTCCAATTACCTCATCACCAGCTCTAGTTTTAGAAACATTACTGCTGAGTGGGGAATTTCTCTCCTCAAGTCTCTCATCCCTCTTTGCCAGAGTAAATATGCCCAAATTTTACCATTCAGAGGCTAAAAGATTACAAAAAAAAATCATCTACTACATCATAGAAGAATCACAGTATTCCTTATCTCAGCATCAGAATCCAAGCCCTTCAGAATGCAAACAATCTCATGTCAGATGATTCACTGAGAGAAAAACCCAAAGGACCATCACTTACTCTGCCTTTCCACAAATAACCAGAACATGAGAAACATAACTGAAGTAAGTCCATCTCCTATTAAAACCACAATGCTTTTGGAGCTGTCAGACGAAGTTCAGATTCTCTCTGACAGAGCCTTTTCTTCCATCAGGCTGTAGCAGAAGCATATTATCCAACATACTTCACTGCAAAAAATCAGATTGGACTTTTTCCCTACAGGCAACTCATTAGACAAAGGTTTTTGTGACCAAGAAAATTGCAAGCTCAACCTAATGGGACAAAGGTTTTTCTGCCAAACCAGAAAATACATACGAGAGAATAGCCAACTGCTTTTCTTTTTACTTCTTGCCAGTAAAAACAAAGAAATAAAGAGACCAAAATAGAGACTTGTAGGAAAATATTCCAGAGTTCCACTGCATTTCCAAGCAGCTTAAGGAAAGAAGGAAAAGATGTAAAACTTAGGTTTATGCTTAGTTTAATTGGGTCTTTGCAGCAAACTAAACTAAACTAAAAAAGCTATTCATACTCTGACCTTAGAAACACCTGTCAAACATCTGCAAACATGTATTTTAAAAACACAAGTGTTCAATTCTGCATTCTACTCTTATTTATATAAATGATTTAGGATGAGGCACATCTCTCATATGTGTAAAACCTTGCTGTTCTCTGGAATGAAAGCCACAGGAAAGGTATATACTCAACTCTCCAAAGGCAAGAACAGCCCCACATTGATTCTCTCCCTTCAAATACATGAGTTCAATTTTGCATTACCAATAAACCAGCTTTTAGATCACTTCATTGAACACAAAAGCCGACAATGAGATGGAAAATAATTGTGCTATAGATCCCTGGACAGGTAAAACCAGTAACTGTGGTTACCTCTGGTATCCAGAGGGAAGGCTATGCTATCTAGCCCTTCACTGCATGTATTACATACCTATGGACTAGGACAGTTCATTTCATTCTGAATTAACGCCATTCATTATAGCATCAATTGCCATTTAAACTAATACCATTAATGAATATAATTCTGCAAAATTAATTTAATTCTTGTGTTGCAGATCTCACATGACAAAATAGAAACCATTCAGATCACACAAAATAAATCTCAAAATAAATCTTGAGAATTTTTTTTTTTCATTAATCACTCTACCTAAAGACTACCAGGGATGGGACCGGGTTTTGTAATCTGCCCATAAAAATGTCTTCTGAATTTCCAGTTACTATAGGCAATTTAGTCTGCTTCTTCACCTGCTCTACCATTTGAAAATTTCTCTGGGAGCTGAGGATCTTGTATTTCACAGGACAAAGTTTTCCAACAGATCCTTTCCTATTAATGAGGTTTTAAAAGAGGCAACCCATAATACCCCACCTCCAGCAGCTACAGAGTGTTACAGATGGCGCCTGGAGCACAGACACTTCTCAAACCACAGCACCCATAAATCACCCAGACCTCACCAGACCCCAGTAACTTCCCCAGCAATGAGCAGATGGTTACTTCTCTTCAAAACTGAAGCTACATTCCTCTGATCATTTATGTCTCTAAGACTCAATCACTCACTGTTTGTGCAATGCAAACATAAAAGTGCCATAAGCAAAGCAGTTTATTAAAAATTATAAATGAACAGACTGAAGTTTTTCATAGTGTTTACCCAGTTCAAACATTTACCAGGATCACACCAGTGAAACAAGAAACAGTATTAATTAATGCTTGAGGAAAATTTTGATTTAAAATGCCAAACAAGTATTCTGAACTAGAGATAACTGAATGTCAAGGAATCCTGATTGTGAATGGTCAGTGAAATGCAAAGTCACACATTTGAAAATAAAATAATTGAAGACTGCATATACCTGATGAGATGGGAAAGTTGTTTTAAAGCTATTTTAGCACTTTTGCTCTTCCTCAAAGCTTTATTCATCACAGAAGTCGTAAAGGAGTAGAGCATATACTCCAAGCTCTATAATATACTTATATTCTGCAAGAAGAAGCTCTGGCTGCTGCCACAGAGGAATACAGATTAGAATTCTTCATGCACATACCCACCAAAATAAGTCATTATGGCCATTTTACAGAACATGGGGTCGAATACTTTGGGTGTGAGAATATACTGAGAAAGAGATTGAGTATATACTTAAAAGAATGACTCACCACAGGCATCATGACCCAGCACAAAAGCATCTACTCTGACCTCAAAAGCCACAAAGACAGCATGGAACTGGATATTTTAAATGCACTGATTGGGTACAGGGACAAAGGTTAGAGGAAATGAAGTGTGGGAAGAGTCAGTGATTCTCACACAAAACAAGCCACTCATTCTGCCTGTTTTCAGAGAAGATCCATCTATAGAAAAAAATATGACGTCAGCTTCCATACATTTTTGTTTTTATTTTCTTGCTGTTGCCATACATTATTCCAACATAAAACAAATGAGTTCGAACACTCAGACCCATCATGTAGAAGAAATCACGATTTTTACATAGCCTTAGTTGTGCAAAATAACAGGCATATAAATCTGAACAACAGAACTGCTACTAGCAAATACTTTCTAATACCAAGAATAGTGAAGAACTGAGTTGGGCTGTTTGTTTCTAATCGGGCCTTAAAACTCTCCAGTAATAGTTTAATATCTCTGGTAATAGTTTAGTATCTCTTTAATATCAGAAATTAAAGTTTGGAGATACATTGCATGAAGTCCACCAAAATCCCTTTTCAGTCAAGGCTCTGCTTGCAGTCCCACATAGTACCACTGGTATCAGAGGATAAGAATTGTAAAGGCCTTGGAAACACACTGATGGAAAAACTAATAAGGAAAGTGAGCACAAAAGAACAGACAAGAGGTTCATGTAAGATCAATACATCAGTGGACACTGCTTAAAAAACCTTGCCTGGATTCCTGAAAAGAAAAGAAACAGAAAAGACAGCCCAGTCTTGCCAAAGCATCCTCTCCAGGAACAGCAGTCAGCTCCTTTGACCACTGTTAACAAGCTTTGAAAGCTAGCTGAGTTCACAGACAAAATGTGTTAAAATGGTTATGAGAGGAAAAGACTACACCAATTTTAAAAACTCAGGAAAATTTAAAAAGACAAACTTTATGCTCTAAACTAGGCACATACCAGCATATCCCTCTGAGCACCAAAGGGAGAGCTCACAGAAATTTTGAAATCATATAAAACCTGAGTACTTCCATGGCTCAATGAAAGAATTAAATCAACAGCAGCATGTATACAAGTTAGAATAAAGGTTTCCCTATATTCATCTTCATCCAAAAGCAAGAGGAAATGACAATATTTAGCATCATGAATGGAAAACAAGGGGAAAAAACAACAAAAGCATAAACCCACTGGAGTGGTCTGTCTGTTCTCCTGTGTTAAGCAATACATCAGAGATCCAGAGATGCATGTGAGGGATGGGAATATGCAGGCAGAGGGCACATTTTTGGAACACCTGTAGCACATGTAATGAAAATAGTTCATTTTGGAGCTGAAGTAGGATTGAGGAAAAAAAAGCATCCATGGCAGCAATGCACCTAAATATCCCAGACTGAGTGCTTGGAACAACAGTTAAACATTTCCAATATTGCACTTGATCCTCAAACTGTTTCCAGTAGCCCAGAGAAACTGCTCTGAGGGCAGTGGTGAACTTTCTCCTGCAATCTCTTCTTTGTGCATCTCCTGTCATATCACAGGCAAGAAGGCAAAAGAGGTGAGGGAAAAACCCCAAGAGTAGAGTCTCACTGTCTAGAGCTTAGAGCCAAAGAGGAAAGAAGAACCTGGGAAAAGCATGTCCAAGACTTAATCTGCTCTTCCAACTTTCCTCTTCCACAGCTGCTTCTCATATGCTGGAAACAAGAAACTGCAGGTGGGAAACATGCACAAGCTTTGAAAAATTAAGAGTTGATCAATGCACTCAATAAATTTAGCCACAAAAGAGAATGTAAATCTTTTCAAACAGGTTGATGATTGAACAGACATAAAGATGGAGGTCTCACACAACACAATGTCTTCAAGCACTTGCACTTGGAAAGATTCCTAATTTATGTTTAGCTACAAGTGTTCTGAAAGATAACCAGCATTCAGGTTTGAGTATTTACCATATTTAGCAAACAGCAGATTTATACTGCTTTTACATTTTTTTTGCATGACTTCATTTCTATATATACTTGTTAAGTCAATATGGTTCCTCTGAGCTAAAGCAGAAATATCCCAATAGCCCTATATATGGGTAGAGATGCACAGCTGTTTTAAAGGTCATGAAGGAAATCTCCCAAACCTGAGAATACAACCAAACTTCAGAAACAAACTTTGAAGCACTACCAATCTTAACCTTTATTTTGGACATCTCCACTAACTGTTAGTCTTTGCTTGGTTTCTGAGATCTCAAGTCCTGCTGAGACTCTGACCTGAATACACATCATGCAATTCTTACTGCAAAGGGAAATAAGAACTGAAGTCTTTGTGATCCTTGCAAAAGGTCAGCAACACTCTGGTTTACACAGCATTAAACAGTGGGAAAGTGGAAAAACATTTCTATTTTCAAAAGGGCTACAACATGGATTTCACCTCAGTATAATGTCATAATGTGAAGTTCATTGCCTTGAGCAGAAACAGACAAAGCCAACTGGTAGAAAGCAAGAGTTCAGGCACTACTGTCTTTTTTGATTTGTAGAGCCTAAACATTTTACAACAGAGGTGCAAGCACAGAAAAGTTCCTTTCTTTGATTACCTTTTGCACTCTGCTAGAAGTAAGCACACAGATTAGCCGAGGATCAAATACCACATTTAATTCCCAAAGTTAGCTCAAGAGCTTTCTGAGTTGGGCAACTGCCTTCTCAGTCACCAGCACTTCCTTTCCATTTAAAAAGACTCCTCTGAAAAACACTAATTTATATTTTGCTCCTCCCTACATCTCCCAAAACAAAGGCAAAAAAACGTGATATTGCTTTTTAAACATTGTAAACTTTTAAAAGTAAAAAGTCTTTATATTTTATGAAAACTTTAATAATATTTGAGTTTATAGATGTCCCAAGATAAAACATTTATTACGGTAAGGGAAACTTGTTTTTCCTTGTCTTTAACAGTCTCCCAAAACAGCTAATTCCCACCCTGGAACTGTTTCCTGACCTCTAGAAAGGGTCATCTATGTATAACTCCAGACAAAATATGGCCATAGCATTCCAAAGCTCCGTGGTAAGATCACCAAAAAGAATTCTGCAGGTTCAGTTCACATCTCAGCTGAGCTTTGTTTTTCATGATAGAACAGACACTCAGAAGAAAGTGTTAAATTTGAGTGAAGCCTTACCCGACTGCTGTAAGCAGCATACACTGATCCTTCAGCAATGAGGACATCCCCAAAACACAAGTCACCAGTCCCATTGCTGCCTGATCAGGAACAGCAAGGAGTAAATCCCAGAGCAGGTTGCACTGTGTAAATAAAGAATCCTGGCAGAAGATACTGAACCATTCTCTACTTAACACCTCCCATCCACAGCACAGCAAGCCCAGGTCTTGGAGTTTAGCATGTAAGAAACAACCAGTTTATTATTTGGAACTGTGCCAAGCAACCAAGCTGAATAGGAAATCTGTTTGAAATTTCAGTTTGTAAAAACTGTGGCTTTTGACAACTGAAGTGTATTTCATTTATAGCTAACAGTTCAATTAACAAGAAGAAAAACATTCATTCACTTCACAATGGAATTTTCTTCTACTCAAGTATCCAGGTCTTAATCTGGTTGAACTCATTTGTATTCCTATTGAAAATGCTTCTCTCAATAACACTTGCTGACATCACCCAATAGTTAACACATTTTATACATAAATATCTCCTAAGCATACCAAAAAAATCTGAAGATTCCAACTAGTTCTGCTGATTAAGATCCACCCAGGCAAGCACATGTCTAGTCACCACAGTTTCTTTGTTGGCTGCCACTGCCCAGCTGAAGGGGGGAAAAAAGGAAACAATGTGAGAAAGATCCACATCTTCTGCTACACTGAATTAAACCTACTCCCAGAAATCAAGAAATACATCTCTTGCATCATTCACATTTAATGAGTCCAAGTTTAGACTAGAAGTGGCTTCTAGAGGTCGTTTGATCCCAACACCTACTCAAAACCAAGGTGAAGGTCATCTTTATGGCAGATACCACGTTACACTGTCTGGCTCAAATCCTAATCAACACTGATTTAAATCATCAAATGCCCCCAACTGCTTTGGTTTTTTGCTACGAAGGTTACCAAGAGCTGAAGAAATAAACACTGTTTATCCTCAGGACACAGTGACGGATGGATGGAAGACAGGACAAAAGCAGTTGAAAAAGCCCTTACAGTGGCCATAGGAACAGAGGTGTATCAGACAACACCTCCCCCAGTCCTGACAAAGCTGGAGGGACAGGAGAATAAAATAACACCAGAACACAGAGAAAGTTTTCACTTTATTCATCTATTAACCAGAAAATCCATCAAGAACAACTTAACAAGGAATCCAGTATCTTCTCTCCTATTAGTGAAGTAGAGCTGGACTTCCAACACTGCCCCTAATCAAAGACTCCCTCAGCCTTTGAATTAAACCCAGGTTTATTCTCAACTCTGAGTACAATAAGCAATATTTATCCCAACTCAAACCATTTTAACAAACTGTAAAAAACAATGACAAGCTGCCATTTCCAAGAGGAGTCCCATGTAAGGCTCGCTTCACAGAACCCAACTTCCAGTGATTTCAAGCAGGTTTAATTCAGTAGCAGCTTTAAGCAGGTTCTTTTTCTTTTCTTCAAATGGAGAGCTTAACTCAGGGCTGCTGTGTTTGCCACTCCACTAACTAGTCCACTTGTTCAATCTGTCCTTCAAGTGGAGGGCACAGCAAAATAAACTGCACACACTTTCACAAGATTATAGGGACAGATGACTGAGGGACCAAGAAGACATCAACATCAAGCCCTTCATCGCATATGAGCAAAGGAAGTTCACATTTCTAGCCTGACAGAGGATATATTGTTATCTGCATGACAAAAGGGCTTTAAATCTTAAAAGAAATAGTCAGCACTATATGAAAAATTGAAGAGACATTCCGTGCCAAAGCTGGATTATGAATCACCAACTAACGCTCCTACCACCAGCAGCATGAAACCATCTTTGCAGTGATGCTCAAGCCCTACCTGAATAACCACTGCAGTAGTTACACACTTGCAATGCCCCCCGCCCACCACATTCAAGACCCAAAAAGCAACTGATTTGTCAAGTGTTTCACTGATTTAACTTCTCTATTCTTTCAATAAATTGCCATTCTAATTCTTGTCTGGTTTTGTCAGTGCTGTTGGGCTTCTTTGCATTTCATTTACCTTTTAAACGCTAAATTATTTAGCAGTTGCAAGTCACAGCAAATGCCAGGAAACTTCTTTATCTTATCTGCAAAACCTCCAATTGCTCAAATTTCTGTATTTTTAAATTACAATGGTATACAAATACATCCACAGAACTGAGATGCTACAAAGCAGCTCAGAAGCAGAGACTCTCAAGTCTCAAAAACTACAAATATGACAGACGCATTTCCTATTACTGACTGACAACTGATTTGTGTAAGATTTATCTACGGGACAGACCTTTTCTAGGTTAACTTTCAGGGAACATATTGCTGCACTACCACAATCCTGACTCATCCCTTGCCCAGAGTCTTCTACTGAGCAGCCAGCAATGTGCATTCGCACATGTTGGAAGGAAAACACCCAAACATGCATCAGAGTTAGAGACCAGCAGGTCCCTACATTTATATAACATTACTCAAATGTCTCCATAAAAAGTCAATTATAGACACTGAGCTGACAAACATTACTGATCTCAGACTTGATAATAAGGAACTGTCTCAATAAAGAAATTGTATTGATAAAGAAAATACATTTTAATGTAATTCCCAGAAGACTATAAGACAAAGACACTAAGAAAAAAGCTGAAGGTTATCTTTTTTAAAAAAGTATCCAGCCTTTAGCATACATTTGAAATATATCTGTCTTCCCACTCTTCCTCACAATAAAAATGTAAACCCTTTGTATGTGGTTATTTGAATTTCAGTACTTTTCCATGTAACAGCAATGTGAGAACAAAAACTCGAAGACTGTGCTGAAAAATTTCTTGTAATCAGTTATTTTCTGCATGCCTTGCAAACCCCTCCTGATAAATGTCTGTTCTGTAATTCCCTTGAGAAATACTCTGTTGAAATGCTTTGGGAGAGAATGTATGTTTTTACAAGTGGCAATAAAATCATATAAATAACTTTCCTAAAAAAATCCAAACATGCAAAGGGTATTTCTGTAGAGAAAATGCAAGTAAGCCATCTGCAACAGTTCAGTTTTTCATACTTGCAATGAACTCCAAGTTTTTTAAGGTTAAAATAATATTAACAGAAAAGATTTCTCAACTAAGAAAAGTGTATTTGATATTCAGAAAATTTTCACATTACTACACATTCAAAACAATTCACATAAAGTCTCACAGTCTTTTAATATGCAGTTAATAATGCTATAGGTTTTTAGATCCAAATGTAAACAGAAGAGCAATCAAATCTTATGTCAAGACAAAGACCACTTCAGTTAGTTTAATACAAATACCTGCAAAGTTTTTATATTTTCCAAAAATTTCTGGGGCTAGAATGAAAAAGCTTATTTCCTTATAAAAAAAGGTGCAGTACAGGCACAGGCCAGAGGGGATGACTGTGGATTACTGTGGCGCATTTAACACCAGGCACTACCCTCTGCTGAAAAACAGAAACACAGAGGAGTTCAAACCTTCATCGTGGTTACCCAGTCTTGTTTTAAAGAAAGAAGCATCACTACAGCAGCTGTCCCACGTGGCACTTGTGCACACAAGTAAATTTGTACAACTTCTCACTGCAGCTGTCACATAGATTTTGTTATGATTTCACAGGTTAGACCCTATAAGCTAAGAGCCTGTATCAATAAACTCATAATAAGTTTCTATTTGATAAATGTATCATTTCAAGAAGTTAAACAAAGCTGCACCTGCATGTATTTTTAGGAGTTAAAATATGCCTTAAACTCATGGTCAACTCATCCTTTTCCAGTATGCTCACAACTCTTTCTGAATTCCGAAGTAGCTGTAGCAGTGCCAGCTGCAGGAGGCATGTGCTATACCTTACCTGTTAAGATTATTCTGTATTCTTATTTATACCTAAGGCTTAGCTGCTCAAGCTTCACTAAATGCTAATGTTGCCAAGCTGAATTATCCTGTCACCTCCAGCACCTCTTCATGTCAATTCTTCCAAGGAGGCTTTCCCAGCCTACAACCCCCATCCAGAGCTGCTTGTTTTAATGTGACCAAATATCAAGTCTGGGTTGCTTCAGTACATTCTTTAAAAACAGAAAGCTGAACCAGGTTAGTAAACCACAACTACTTAAAAAGCACTTGTCACATTACCTCTCCACAAATAAGCAAAAAGTTTTAAATTGATGGCATTTTGTCCAAAACGATCAAATTTCAGCAAGCAGTATGAATCATGCACAATTTGTTACTTGCAATTGACATTTAAATAGCAGGGATCAAGCTAATATGATTCAGAAGCTTTTCTCTCACTTTCTTTTTCCTATATTCAGAGCTTTGAGAAAAAAATATTTGTGATTCTTCATTTCAAGTATATGTTTGGTGTTAGTGAACAATTTGCAGAATCCTGATGATGTCACACGATTTATACACTGCTATCAACAGACACAGAATGGAAAACTGGCAAAATACTGGTGGCCTAAGTTGGAAGAAGCCTGAAAATTGTATTTCTCTAATGCTCAAGCTTTGCATATTTTGATACAACCTAGATTTAAGGATAGCTTACAAAGCAGTAACTTGCTTCTGCAAAGAGAGGAAGGTCTTGCCCTCTCCCCCTTTCTCAGCAGCTTACAGCAATCTCCACAGCTTATTGGCCATTTTATAGAGCTACTTAACTCCTCAACTTTTCCCTTTGGGAGAATCCCAGGAAAGCGAGGAGACTCAGTATCTTCAGCTAGACACAGGTGAAAGGAAGGCCTCAAAGAAATACCAGAGCTAATTAAAAAATAATGTGTATGGGAACTCCCGCTGCCATGCGTGGTAAAGTCATATTAAGCTTTAAGAGCCACCTCCAATCACCCAAGGTAACTTTCTGGATTTGTTATGCCAGCAGTCGGCTGTAGTTTTCACAAAATATCAAGAGAAGCATACAGAAAGGTCCTCTGCCTGCATGAAGACAAGCCAGGTGCTGGAAGGTGAAGACACCAGCTGTCCACTGCCTAAGGCTACAGTTTCACTGCAGCCTAAGCCTGTTCAGCTACCAACTACTCCTAGAGCATCATCTTTCAGCCTGGCACCTGTTCCCTGGACAACTCACATGGTGGTTCAGCATGCTGAAGAAACAGAAGAGCATTTAGTTCATTTACCAGATCAGTTTATGCCAAATGGAAGGGTGAAATGGCTCAGCAAAGGATCCAACAGGCATCTGGCAGAAGAAAAAGGAATGTGAGTAACACAGCCAGGAGTTAGTGATGTACATTGCTATAACTCCACAGGCTGCGATTCAACTCTCCCTAAAATTCTACTGCTGCCAGAAATGAAGAACATTTGAAGCTATTCTAGTAACAGAGGGCCTCAAAATAGTCTTAAGTGGGACAAAATATGATTGCCAGAAAAAATTAGGATTATATCATAAACTGACATGACTTTTTTCCCCCCTTTCCAATCTAAAGCAAAATATTTATTCTGATAAGAGATGAGATTCTTCCCCATAAGTCTGGAAAAACAACTTCAATTCTACAATTCTAATTAATTTCTTATTATTATTTATTACACTGGCTTGCCATATCTTACATGAATTGCAGCAACTTCTTATCCTAAGATCAGCAAAGAGTAGTTGGGAGTCTATTCTGTCATGTTTCCCACATATTGAAACAGTGAGCATTTAGTCAAATATTGGTTATCTCAATTTCATTTCAGCAGCAGCATGAGTCATGCACAATAACAGCTACAACATACTGCAGTAAATGCACCCAGAGCCAGCACTCTGCTCCAAAAGATTTTAGTAGGTTACATTTTATAGTTACTGACTAGATGTCAGGGCTAGAAAAAAATGCATTCCAGTATGCCTATATTTCAGGACTTTGGAGACTCTAAAGATTTGCTCCTCTGCTCTAGAAATCCCACAGGATTTGTGATTGTTGAGTTATTCCAACAAGATATTCAAAAAAAAAATTTGAAGAGATGGTACCTTTAAATGGAATACCCTACTTCAGTAAGTCTTACTTTTTTATCCTTTAGGTATTAGAAGGTGTCTTTGTCAATGTCCTGGATAAGTACAAATTCAAACAAGGCAGACTGTTCTTAAGGTAAGATGGGGAAACTGGGGCATAAGAGCAGCATTCTACCCAGGGCAGAATACAAGTAAGGAAACAACACCCCTAAAACTACACTGTATCCCAAGCTTTCTTCTCTTACCTCCATGTGCCATTATCCTGCACTGGTAACACCCTCCTCACTCCCCAGTTTTCCTGGCAGAAATGCAATGTTAGCAAACTCCAGATTTCAAAGTGTGAGAGAAGATTCACAGTTTACTGCTTGCAGTACTTAGTTCAGTGTTGATCTGTTTTCTCTCCTGTATAGTCTCAAACTACTACCAGAACCTGTTTTGCCACAGCTCTCTCTCCACTGCTTTTCCAACTACGGAGAATGACACTTTCCATATATTGTTAGGCACAGCACATCCTCAATACTGGTATGAGACACTAATTCTGTTAGATCAGAAATTCAACCTTTGATGAACATATAATTATGGCCCGGACATCAGCCCGAGATTACCTAGCCTATTCCTGAACTAAGTCTATTCTCCCAAAATCTTTCATTTCTATTACTAAATGTTTTACCAATTACTAGATTTCAGCAAACAATACTCCAAAGTAAAGAAGAAACACACCACCTTATGTCCAAGGCTTCAAAACAGCAGCCAAGGGAATTCCAAGAGGAACACATAGTTTACTTCTTAAGTAACAAAACCAGAAATTCACAAAAACCCCACTAATTCATGCCACACCACTTACCTGAAATAAAAGGAACTACAGAACAGACACAGCCAAGTCAGACCTGTTTTAACCACCATTTGGTTAAGACTGTCTGAGAACCCCTCCAAACAAAGTTGGACAAGTTCTACAGATGACATTTTGAAGGGCAGTTGAAAACGGTTGAATTTCTTTTGGCTGCAAACAATCCCTCAGACACCACTGTATAATTAAAGCTATAAATTTATCATCTTTTCATATTTGAACACAATAATAAAACAAAGTAGACTTTTCCCCTGTTAATTCACTAAATTGCTGAGAAATCCTCTGTGTTTTGCACTCGTTAGGGGAAGAAAAAATGGAAAAAAGGATTCAGAATAAATCCTGTCAATCTTAAGCCTCTTGAAGTTAACTAATAACCAACACTGACTACCCTCATTCTCTTATGCACTTGGGACATTTTTACTGTCAGCAACAAAGCTTTCTGCCACTCAGTCTTGTGACTAAACCACCCTTTGCCGTTTTCATGCTAGCCCTGTATCCTGAACTGCAGGCTATGGGTGTCCACTGCTCACCTCATTACTTATCCCAGCCATGATGCACAAAAGGTACGTTCCAATGTCTTAGATTTACATTCCCTTTTACATGAAGAAACAGTATAAACAATCCAAGTCATAAGAATTTCAGAAACAGTGAAATATAAGGTTTATTTTGCAATTCACTGTATGCCAGGAGAGATGTACAGTCCAAAAGACTGAAACCAGTCAGCCAAAGTCAGCTCTTGCCACAGTCTCCTGCAAAACAGTGCAGGATTAAAATAATTTATATTATTTGAAGACAACACAGCACAGCCTCCTTTTAATATATTTACTATTAAAACACTCTAGCCAATAATGTTCCTAATGTTTCTGAAAGACAGGGTTTTTTTCCAAGTACATCAGAACTTACAAAAGTAAGGTCAAGAAACAATGAAAATTTCCTAATAAATTTAGAACTTGGAAGAAATTCAGTTATTCCACAGTTAAGTGGTTTTGTTTCCCTGTAACACAGAAAGAAGATTTCTCCCAAATAAACACACTCAAAAGTAGCTGTAGCCGCAATTCATCAAAAGCTGTCCTTGTCAAACTGGTACCAAGCAGACCTTCAGAAATCAAATGTCAGTCTCAGCTTTGCCCTTAACAGCTATGAACAATGCAATGTATTCCTTTAATAAGAATTAGTCATCTGTGGGATTAATGTGCATACAAATAGCTTTACCATATACATCCCAACAATCCTATTATGCAAGAGATTAAAACAGACTAGTCTGGTAACAAAATGCTTATCACCAGACCTGTCCTGCTGGCACTGACACCGGCAGTGCATGCACAAACTCAGATCTGGCTGTTTTGCCATCAGAATTCAAGGTCCAGTATCAGACTACAGGTTTGCACCACAGAATCACAGAATATGTTGATTTGGACGAGACACACAAGGACCATCAAGTCCAACTCCCAGTAAAAACTAAGAGCTGCCATCAGAGCCAACAGCTGTGCTGCTGATGCCACTGGACAGGAAGAAGCCACTCCTGGAGTCAGAAAACAACGCAATATGGCCAACATTGCAGATCCTACCAATGGAACCTGATCAATAAAGCTTTAGCTACCACTTGACTGTGTATTTCAAATAGCCATCAACTAGCCTTACCTGCTTTCATAAACTAATCCTCTGAAAAAAACAGTGACTTCTGAAAACAAACTATACTCAATAATTCATACCTCGTGAACACTTTGTGTTGAAATGTTTTTATTGATCACTCTTCTTGTCTTAAAAATAGCAGAAGTTTAACAGCTCCCATGAACATAAGAAACACTCCCCCTGTCTTTCTAAGGGAAATCATGGAAGTAAAAACCAAAAAAGCTAGAAGGAATGCAGAAAGCAACTTCATTCTGGGACTCCCAAGCCACTCACAGTATAGATTGAAACAGCATCTTATTAAAGGTACATGAACAACTGGGGAAAAAAAAAAAGGACAACCTTTCTGTATTCACCTACTGTCCTCAAAATTGTAAAGGCATGTTCCCTTGAGTCACCCATCTCTCCCATAGATCACTATCAAGAGTGTCTCAATTATTTTAAGTGCAGCCTCTTCACCTGTTCTCTAACAATTCCTCACAGCACATGCCACAACACTCAAAAAAACCAAGCACAGCTCTGTGTGCACTGTAGCAATGGTGAGCACAAATACTTAAATTTTTCACCCAGAGCCTGGAGAGGGCAGGAAGTACAGCAAGAATTCAGAAACTTGTATGAGCCTGTAAGCTTGAGAAAAATCTCATTGAATAACTGGTCCTAAAGCACTTCCTTTTCAGTCAAGGAGAAGCAATTAGCATGGAAGGCTGAGCCACTGTGGCAGGTGAGGAGATACACCTTGCTAATGGGACACACCTGGATACTGAGTGACCCTTGATTAATTTAACTACATTGGGAACAGACAGTAACAAAGGTTACAAAGTCAGCTCCAACACGTTAGTGCACAATTTTCTCCATTCCTGTGCTCTGATACTTAAAGTAACATGGTGATGCCATACAAGGAAAACCACAGCTCACAGTCAGTGCTGGCGTTCAGCAGTCCAGCAGCACAGGGAAATCAGCGCCTCAGTTCTCGGGCAGTCCTGGCCATCAATACACAGCAAGCCCGACCTTGGCCAGGGAAGACACCCTGCAAAAGCAGAAGGTGGAAAACAGTGAGAATCTCTCTCCTTGTGGTTGCTTTATTGCAAAGCACCAGAAATTGTTATAGTCACCTTGTAACAGTCAGGTACACACAGGAGCTGAACCCAAGCCTCAGGTACTAAAGGAACGCCATGAAAGGTTATCACCACATACCCTTTGTGTGACCCACCATGGGCAACCAAAGGAACAAAAA
Organism: Dicaeum eximium; assembly: GCA_013396995.1. Lineage (NCBI taxonomy): Eukaryota > Metazoa > Chordata > Aves > Passeriformes > Dicaeidae > Dicaeum > Dicaeum eximium. The sequence goes on from VWZP01007045.1 coordinate 120,791, forward strand.
ATCCATTTACAACCAAGACAGTGCAGTCAGATCACCGAATCTCTCATTTTTCTGTTTTGAAAACTGCTGGGATCCTATATAAAAGTTAACTTAGGATTTTAAAGACTAATCAAAATAACTGTTTTAGACACCACTTCTAAGCCAAACTTCCCAACTCCTATTTCAAGACATGCTAGATTTCTAAGGACAGGGAAAAAAAAATATCACTTTCCCTCAATTTCCTGAACTCTGAAGTTACAGTATTAGCCACCAAGTGATATAGTTCTAGAAATACTATCTCATCCTTTCTAACAGGCATATGATACACATGTGAGAAAAGCCAAGAGAAGGTAAAACAGCATTTCACTATCTTCAAATAGGTTGTGCCCCAACACAGGTGGCCAGGATTAAAAAAGAAAACCTATGAAATGAAATTCTTTGGTTTTGTCAGCAGTTTATATTTACATTCTTTAGAAGTTAAGAATGATCACTTCAGAACAACATAGGTGTGCTATAAAAGCGGTCAAGGGGGTACCATGCAAGCCAAATCAAAAGGCTACATTTTTTGCAGCTTTATGAAATAATGTCTTAAAACACTATTTCATTTCTGTCTTATTCTTTCTCAATTTATATGTCTGAGTATGTTTTATAATTTATATGTCAGTACAGTACTACCTGTAGACAACTAATAGATCAATAAATTTACATACATGAGAGATGTATGATAAAAGTGTTCTTTATTGACAGGAATGGGCAGCCAAAAAAGCTGGAGGCTGGTACTCCAGAGAGCAGGAGCTCTTTTATTTATATTTACCCTGGCCTTCCTCCTTTTCACTCTAGCGCTGGTTTTGCAGAGGATTGGAATGAACGGCGCCTCGCAAGGCACGTGGCACCGGTGTCTTCAACCCCAGGGTCAGGGCTTCCTTTTACCACCTCGAAATAAGAGACTTAGCTCCCCACGAACGGGGAACTGAATGTGGAAACCTGGACAGAAATATCAGAAAACCACGCTATAATAAATCACCTGCTTGACAAGAGAACATTATGTGGCTCTACAGAAAGGATAAATAAATAGAACTAAGGAGCCATAAAATATTGTTTTGGGGGGACCGTGGAAAGATATATAATGGAGAACACCGAAAGCCAAGCATTTAGACCCTCATCCGGTTCTTCCCCGTCACCCCCCGTGAGCTCCGGCGGCTCCACCANGGCCATCCCTACTGACCTGCCGGCGGCGGCTCTCGCGCAGGGCCAGGGTCGCCGGGGGTGGCCGCGTCCCCTCAGCCGAGTCCCCTCAGCCCGCGCAGCCGCCGCGCCTCCCGCACGCGCACGGCCACCTTACAACCCCGTCTGCTCGGATCTCTCCGCTCCCGCCTCAGCGCGACCCTCTCGCCTCCCCCAAAGGAGCCCCGCGGGAGAAGGCCCAGCCGAGCTGGGAACACTCCCAGCTCAGCACCCGCCGTCCCCAGCCCACCTGGAGCTCGGCTGTGATGGCACCCGCACGCTGTGGCCCAGCCCAGAAGTGTCCCCTTGCCCTCCCTGGGTCCCTCCCGCACCCATGGGTGCCACAGGGTGGGGTGCACTTTAACCCTCTAAGGGTTGTGGGTGTCCCCTGGGGATTTCGGGTGGTGTTTCCTGTGGCTTTGGTGACATGGGTGGGGGACACATAGAGGAGGGGAGCAGGGCAGGGAGTGGCACATGGGTGACCCACGGGACAGGGGTGACATGGGGGGAACAAGGTCAGGGGGTGACAGAGAGGTGCAGGAACAGGGGTAGGGTTAGGGGTGACAGGAGAGGGGTGACAAAGCAGGAGATTTAGGGGTGACACGGGGACCCACAGAGGGGGGAGGCCAAGAGTGACACAGAGCAGGAGCAGGAAGGTCCCAAGGGACCTGGGTGACAGGAACAGCGACACTGCAGCAAGATCCTGGAAGATCTCAGCCTGGGGACACAGCAGATTTGGGGACAGGACCCCCAGAGGTGGCAGAGGGAGGAGCCAGGGGGACAAGGCTGGGGACCATGTGGAGGTGATGGGGTGTCAGAGGGCAGCGCTCTGGGGGGACACAGGTGGGGACAATGTGGGGGTCACCCAGGCAGGACCCCCAAAGGGCACAGTGGGGATTGATAGAGCAGACAAAGGGGGAAAGGGACCCTGGGGACAAAGCCAGGCAGGGACATAGGACAGGATGAGGGGCACACCAGGGCAGAGCAGGGGGCGTGGTGTGATGTGGGGCAGGGGACAAGGGACAACTGGCAGGGTGACATGGGGTGGACATCGCAGGAGGACATGATGGGGGACAGGAGTGGGTGTGGCAGAGGAAGAAAGGGGAACGCGACAGTGACATGGGAGGACACGAAGTGAGAGTGGCAATGGGGACAGGGAAACGTGAGG